>CM064568.1:25015958-25367601 GCA_032716605.1 Paralithodes platypus | reverse complement strand
GGAGATGGAAGAGCACATAGAACACCTCGAGCACCTCCTGGCCTCCCAAGAATGGCCAATAACATCCCGAACGGACTAGTAGGTACAAATAGTACTCCAAACAATCCCTCCCCCAATCTTGTTTGCAAATATCCAATGCCTAAAAAATAGAACCACGAACAAAGTACCATTTTATTAAGGGCCCTGCTAGAAGAAGGGGAAACGCTATATTTGCGGCTCTCACAGAAACTCACATTAAAGATTCAGGAAGATAGTGAGGTCTGGATTCCTGGTTACAACCTACATATGGCGGACAGAATGCATAGATCACATGGAGGTGTAGCCTTGTATCATACATGACTCACTGATATGTACTGAATTCCTAAATAAACAGTAATGAAGTGGTGGAAATACTTGGAGGTTAAAATAGAATCCCTACATTTAGCAGTTATTGTTTACATACAGGCCTCCGGACCTCATCCCGAGAAGAATTCAAAACCCAGCTCAACAAAATAAAATCAGAATTGGAAACCCTGTGGAACCCCACACCAAAAAGTATATGGCTAGTAGACTTTGAAGATTAAATGAGACAACGTCGAAAACCAGTTGTGGCTTCTTTATTTCCTTTACTCGCTCTTTTAGTGAAATTTTGATGCGAAAGTACACCTACAGTCTCCTTTAGTGTGAGATTATCTCGCTTCAGTTCGTCAACTGTGCCTTGTGTGCTTCTAATGTGCACTCCAAGAGCAAAAAGTTTTCACCAGTTAAACACATAAAACACTTGGCATTTGGATACCCATGACGCGGATACCATTCCTTGTAGTAGTTCTTGTTACAGGCGGGGCATTTAATTCTGATCGGTGCCATGATTTGGGGTTAGTGAGGGAGAATTTGCAAAAAAACGAAAAGGTACAAAATGTTGGAGTGGTCACTTCCCTTAAAAGTTGTTCCGATGTTGATGATGCAGGTTGCAAGGTGTTGGTGGGGGTTGAGGGGATAGTGTCTGTTACGCCGGCACTTTAGAAATAAGTTTGGGAGGGGTTGTGGGGGGGGGGGGGGGGATGGTCCTATGGCCCTTATTTTATACCCCTATTTCCCCTCATAAAGCGGGTTTGAAGGGGGGGGGGGGCACCCGGTGGTACTTGTTGACACTTGGCGGTAGCTCCGGAAGCGGTGCAGCCCGGGGGGGGGGGGGGGAGGGGGGGGGGGGGGGGGGGACGAACTAGGGATGAGAGGAAAAGAAGGAAAGAAAGAGTGGGGGGGGGGGGAAAATTATTGAGATGAGAGGAAAGGAGAAAGAGAGACAGAGAGAGAGAGGGGGGGTGAGAATGAGAGAGAACGAAAGGGAGAGATGGAGGGAGAGATAGAGATATATATATATTAGCGAGCGAGAGAGAGAGAGAGAGAGATATGAGCGAGAGAGAGAGAGAGAGAGATATGAGCGAGAGAGAGAGGAAACGAAAGGGAGAGAGAGATGGAGAGATATGAACGAGAGAGAGAGAGAGAGAGAGAGAGAAGGGCGGGGGTGAGAGTGAGAAAATGGAAGTGAGAGAATGAGAGAGAGAGAACGAAAGGGAGAGAGAGAGAACGAAAGGGAGAGAGAGAGAGAGAGAGGATTAGTTTATGAGGAGCTGTATTCACCCTGGTGGGTCACTCCTCGTAAAACGGAAGTCGTTGGGGAGAGAGGCGGGGGGGGGGGGGGGGGGGGGGGAGTTGGGAAGAGAGAGAGAGAGAATTTGTTTATTGGGGGCTGTATTCACCCGGGTGGGGCACTCCTCGTAAAGCGGATGTTGTTGTCGGGGCGGCGGTGCCTTTTGTTGGGGGGAGACGGAGAGAGAGAGAGTGATAGAGTGAGAGGGAGTTATTGAAAACTAGGAATTACAATGGATAGGCAGCTGGGAGATGGTGTGGGACAAATCAAAGGAGGTATTTAGACAAGGAGGAGATATTTAAGCTTATAGAGGGATTTTTCTATAGCTTGAGTGTGGCAGACCAAGATTTTTGCAAGAAGGATTTAAATAATGGGATGTGGGGATTGTAATTCGGGATGTTCTATATAGTGAGAGTTAGTGAGAGAGACAAGTATGTATATAAGAGAGAGTTATATGTAAAAATAGGTTAGGTAGTTTATAAGGGATATTGGTAAAACTAAGTTACAAGATACTGGTGAGGGCAGAGGGGAAAGGCAGCATGCACGGTGTGGTGGGGCAGGAGGCGGCGCTCGGAGCTCGGAAAGACACTTCCTTCTTGTTCGACCACTACTGACAGAGAGAGAGAGAGAGAGAGAGAGAGAGAGAGAGAGAGAGATATAGAACCCACATCTCAACAAAGCCACACATAATGCCTTGGTTATGAATAAATAAATATTCTCTATCGATAACAAATACGGTGAACAATAAAGTTTGGAACACGAGTCATTTGTTGTTTGTAGCGCAAGCCGATTATTAACAAAGTCCACCAAATAATATGCTGTCATATATTTTTCAGAAATTGCTGTTCACGTTTATAAATATACTCTGTTCACCATAAGTAGGCCAAAAACCCTGACCACCAACCTCTATAACTTGGAAATTACTAGAATAATCGAGCAAATATTTCTCCTATTTGAGAAGAGTCGACCAGGAAATAGGTGTGGAAATCTGCAGCCCATTTGCTCTAGTCCTTTTTGAGTTACATATGTTAGGGGTCACGAGTTCTGGCCTACCTATAATGAATGGACTATAGGGAGAGACGTGGACATGAGTTTCTGTACAATTTCTGGAGTAGCAGCTATGACACACTGGGGAAATATTTGAGACTGCTTGAGATACAAATATTAAGGGAAGGTATTTTGTTTTCCTGAACCCCTTCGCCGTTATGTTTAGCCCCATCAGTGATGAAATCGAAAGACGTTCGCCCAATTAGTTTGGCGATATAATAACCTTTCGCCTATTTTGTTTTCAATAGTAAGACCTTTCGTGCCTTTCAGATGTCGATTATTTTCCTGGCGAGCGATAGCTAACCTTTAATTTAGTAGGAACGGGCCTTCGACCGTGAAATTATTCTAACGAAAAATGTAAACATTTATCTCGAAAGGGTGTCTTGGGGGTGTTTTTTATAGCTTGATGTAGGTCTATGGAGCAAACTTAGATAATTATGTATACATAATAATAACATACAAAATGAAAATATACAATATAATAAACCCCCATAAATAACTGAGATTCACCAGGCAGTTTTGCCTTTTGTCTCCCTCATGCACATAGAAAACATGAATACAAATAAGTTAATGTTCGACGTCGTGTCAGTTTTATCATTAGATGTAAAACGGTTCGTATTCACGAGTGTACATAGTTGTTTGAACACACACACACACACACAACGACACACACACATACACACAACGACACACACACTCACAGGTCAGTATAAAACCCTTGTACTCGCGAAAAAACACACATTTGTATGCAAACAGGAGGACGGAGGGCATATATAAAATAATGCATAAGCACACACATACTACCACTAAAAATACACTCACAAAAATAGTACCAGCACATTTTTCTGACAGGAACTTGGAAGAGAGACACAAGAGTGCTTATTCCGAGATATTTTTGGGAACTTATTGTTCTGCAAGACAAGTTGTGGATCATTTAGATATATATTCCTTACTAACTTCTATTTACGTCAATTAAGAACATAAATCTTTATCACTGGCTCCGTATAACTAAGAAGAACTATTATAATCGAGCTAGTTATGGCATCAGTGAACAGTCAGCCAAGGAAAAGCTTTGAACATTTATAGCCCATTTGCTCTGGCACATATTTAAGCAGTTGTATATTGCTCGAAGTGACCTTGTCCCCCCATATATAAATACTAGACCACTTCAACCATTACATATGTCAACCACTGTCAACACACCCAGTACAGGTATATTAATTTAGATACACTTAAGCAATGCTAGTTCTTTAAGTTGGTACTAGTTTAATTGGTTGATTTGTTACTATTTTATATGTACTGCTTGAAATTATGTATTGGTTGAGTTTTCCGTGATCTCAAAAAGCAAAAAAAAAAGGTACATTCCAAATCTAATCGTGGTTAGCCTTTGACGATCAAGAAAAATGTACAACCATAAGAGAGACAATTCATTTCGTTTCACAATGAAGTGAACTTTATAAGGGAGTACTTCACCGAGACAATAATGTTATTGAACCTATGTCACATATATTTCCTCAGCTAAGTATGATCGTCTAATGAAAGCCAACGAAAACTGTATCAGGAGCTTGCGATTTTATTTAGGTAAATAATATTGTTTAGTATTAGGCTAAGCTATCTCATTTAGCTCTCATATCCCCACCGATCCAAACTGAACTGTAAAAGTCGTCTAGTAGTAGCCGGAAGAAGGCGCTAAATTCCTAAGCAAGACAGTCGCGCGCCACCTTAACCCATTGGCTGAGGCTATGTTTGGGCTATTTAGGGCATATTCAGGTTTTCCTGAATGATATATCAAGCATCTGCATTAAATGAAGTGTATTCTGCCGAAAACTAGGCGAAAATAGCTTCAAAATTACACCAGAACGGACCCTGTACGTGGTCTGGTTCACCCGCAGTGGTGCCAGTGAAACGCGTGAACCCCGCTATTATGTAACACTCGCTCGCATGGCTACACTGTTGAGAGAGACAGAGAGAGACTCATGCGAGACACAGTCAACCTCAGTGAGCCGCTTGGTGCTCTGAGGGTCGGAGGTGGGCCCCTCACGCTCCCGCCCACTGACATTCGATTTTTACGTTTTTTACAGGCTTTTAAAGCCTGCAAATTGCTGTAACTTGCCAGGACGTTCCGGAACGTCACCCGCAGCGAAAGGGTTAAGATTGTCTAGCCTTCACTTCCACGTCAATTACACCTCCGTCAACAAGACACTGCAGCTCCTCCTTTAACTTGTGTTTATGTTTATGTATTCGTTTCCAGTGTGTTCATACTTCTTCCTCCTTTTCGGCCTTGTTTATCATCCTTCTCTCTTTCTTCCTCCTTCTTCCTGTTTCTGTCCATCGTTACTTTATTTGTTTGTGTCTGTATTCTATATGCTCTTACTTCCACCAATGTTCTCTGTCCTTGTTCATTATGTCACCAATTGTCTCCTTCTTCTCTTTTAGTAAAGCCATAATGTTTTTCCATATATAACCTTCTACTTTCTCTATCAACATATGTATACTTCTCTTACTGTATCTTTTTTGTGTTTGTCATTTCACCTCCCTTTTCATCTTCTGCCCCTTTGCTCAATCCTCCTTATACTTCTCATTCATCTCCTCCTTTTATCACCAGAGTCCATTAGTTCCTTCTCATTCTCCCCTCCATCCCCTTCCTCTTCGTATTCTTCAGTTTTCCACACATGCTCCTCCACACACTCCTCGTCCTCTTATTTGTCTATTTATTTCCTCACTTCCTCCTTCCTGTTCTTCTTCATATTTCCTCACTTCCTCCTCCTCTCCCTCCTCTTCTTCTTCTTCATTTGTGCACACTTCCTCTTCCCCTCCACTCCTCCTCGCCCGACTTCACTCCCGTACTTTTGTTTCCTTCCTTGTTTTATTGTATGATGTGACACACTAGTTAACACTCAAAGTGCGGGTGGTGGAGTATATTTGACTGTGCCGCCCAGCATTTTTTTTTACCGTAAACGAGCTTGTTTCCGTGCTCGTTTTCGTGCATAAACAAGAGTCAGAGCGTAATACAAGTATGTATCCCTGAAAGGGCATTAAATGAGCTTTCCAATGACACCAGAACCATCCTTCTACGTTCACTGGTTGTCTTGCAACGATCGTGCAACCGAAGGGCAAAATCGGTAAAATACGGTCATTTCCTTACATTATTACGTGTGAAACAAGTGAGGGAGGGTGGAGTAGGACGGAGTACATCTCAGTAGCTCCACGGCCACCGTGGCGAGCGTCATGAGGTAACCTACGCTCCTCCCACCGCTCCGCTCTCTCTCAGAGCACATTACGTGCTCAAAATGCATGCGACTATAGCCGGGCCCCACCACATAGTCCTTGGTTCTCTTGCCCGGCTATAGCCGGGCGCCGCCAAAGAAGGGTTAATACATCACTTGTATTTTTTTGGAAAGCTTTTCTGGTCCATTTGTCAGCCTGTACCAAGAGCCACTCACTGGAAAATATACTCCTGTGTTTCTATTTTAGCACCCAGTTAAAGGGGAGGTAGCTGATTTTTCCTCCCTCATGTTTAATTTAATTACCATTGAAATTTTAACACGTTCATTCCATTAAATTGGCGATTTTAAGACCTTTTGCTCCATTATTTTTTCAAGATAAACACATTTCGTGCCATTTAGGTGTCGATCTTTTCCTGGCGAGCGATAGCGAGCATGTAATTTTAAGAGGTCCCTGCCGAAGTAAACTAGAAAATAATAAATAAATAGTCCAAAAAATTACCACTACCCCCTTAAATTGCTTACTTTTGTTGTGAATGAAAACACATACAAGTTAGTTATCATTACAATATGTTTAACTTTTTTAATGAATGAGACAAAATGGTAAAGCTGCCTGTAACACGTGTCTCCCCCAAAGTTAAAAGAGCGACAGAGGCAAATTCAAGGAATGTTACGTTAGAGTCAAAATGTCTGGACACACGGACACTGAAGGAGTTTAAGTCATATGTCAATGCTTAGTATATAAGTATTTAACAACATAAATTAATAAATGCTGTGTTTAGTCTTCGTAATCAAAAGAGCCTTTCAGTCACTTTCTGAAATTATGAGAGCACTAAATCAAGCAACAAATATGCAATTCGCTTGATAGTGAGAAGTCAATTTAAGAGAGTACTAAACTTTAGACGTTCGATATCGTTGAAGTAGGAGCTATAAATTATCATTCAGGTCCAGAGTTGTTGCTTGGAGAGTAATTAAGTATTACTTTCATTACCCCTTAACCCACTGAGCAGCAGCTAATTAATAATAAAAGTACACTGTGAGACCAGCCGATTTGGTTAAAATATTTGTTTTTTCTTAAATAGCTGAAATAGGTGAGAAATTATAAATAGCACAAAAAGAAACACTCACCTCGGTCATTTGGGGGTCCTATGGGGGGGGGGGGGGCAGCTTCAACAATCAGCTGATGCAGGACGGTCTTCAAACTTCCCGCCTGCACCACCACAGCTGAGCGCGGCAGCATGGCAGATGTACGATGCGTCCAGTTTTCGAGTGACGGTTATTTACACCACCGGAACATCATGTGTGCCTTCATAGTTCATATTATTTTTTATTTTTTTCTATGTGATTGAGGGAGGCAAAAGGCAGAACTGCCTATAGCGAGTGCCTCCCCCATAGTTGAAAGAGTGACAGGGCCAAAATCAAGGGACGCTCGAGCCAAAATGCCTGGACACACGGAGTTTGAAGCAATTTAAGTCATAGGAAGAGGGAAAGACTGATTCTGGGAGAGAGTTCCAGAGCTCAGCTGTTGAGTAGAAGAAAGTTTGAGAGTAACGTTTCACTCTTGGGTTGGAGACTTGCACAGAGTAGGGGTGGGATTGAGTTGCAAGACGGGTACCACGTGCCCTACGTAAAGGAGGTGGTATACACTGGGAAAGCTCTGAGGAACACTGATTATTATAGTAGCGATAGAATAGCGAGAGAGATGCAACATTGCGGCGGAGAGAGAGAGATTGCAGAGAGTTGGTGAGTGGACGGGAGTTAATGATACGAAAGGCCTTCCTTTCAACTTTGTCTAGGAGAGCGGTGTGAGAGGAACCTCCCCACACATGTGAACAATACTCAATACAAGGACGCACTATGCCCCTGTACAGAGCAAGAAGCTGTGCAGGGGAAAAGAACCCCCTAAGGCGGTTGAGCACACCCAGCTTCTGGGAGGCTGCCTTAGCAAGACTGGTAATATGGTCCTTCCAACTGAGAGCAGAAGAAAAGGAGACACCAAGAATATTGAGAGAAGATGAAGGATTGATTTTTGTATTGTTGAAGAATAAGGGATGTCCGCTGGGAGTTCCTTACGGGTAGATAGATGGAGAAATTGGGAAAGCATTAAAGGTAACAAGGTTTTCTCTGCCCCAATTGGACATAGTATTTAGATCATAATTTAAGAGTTCTATGGCTTCATTACGTTTGTCGTTGAGGGATTGCTGGCTGGGGCGTTCTGAAAAACTAATGGAGTAGTGTAAGGTTGAGTCATCTGCGTATGAATGGATGGGAATTGAGGTACAGTTGAGGAGATCATTTATAAAAATTAGAAAAAGAATAGGAGATAGGACAGAGCCCTGAGGAACACCGGAGTTTATAGGGTGAGGAAGTGAACAATGGCCGTCCACAACCGCGGCTATGGAACGGCCGGAAAGGAAATTAGAGACAAAGGCACAGATGGAGGAATAGAAACCGAAGGAGGGTAGTTTAGAAATTAAAGATTTGTGCCAGACTCTATCGAAGGCTTTCGATATGTCTAGTGCAATAGAAAAAGTCTCACCGAAGTCCCGAAAGGAGGATGACCAAGAGTTAGTAAGATATGAAAGAAGATCACCAGTAGAGCGACCCTTATGGAAGCCATACTGGCGATCTGAGAGCAGATTATGAGAAGAGAAATGCTTAAGAAATTTGGAAGCAAGAATAGTTTCAAAAACTTTAGAAAGACAAGAGATGAGAGCAATTGGACGATAGTTGGAGGGTTGAGAGCGGTCACCCTTCTTTGGGACAGGTTGAATGTGAGCAAACTTCCAGCATGAAGGGAAGACGTTAGAGGATAGACAGAGACGAAAGAGTTTGCCTAGGCAGGGAGTCAGCACGGAAGCACAGTTTTTGAGAACAACAGGAGGAACACCGTCCGGACCGTACGCCTTATTAGTATTAAGCCCAGAGGGGGTAGAAAGTACATCTTTAGAAGAGATAAGGATATTAGGCATAAGTAAGAGAGAGGAGGGTGGAGAGGGAGGAATAGCACATGTAGCAACATGTATCACATAATGTCATTGTAAGTGAAGTTACAGTGTGATAAGTGCATAGATTCAAGTTTTATAGGTGCCGAGGGAGTGGAAAGTCACGCGGGCGTCCTGGTTACCATGGCGACAGGCAGGCTGGTGGCCATCTTGGTCATGGACTCACGCACGTACACACAAGGACAGCTGACATACATCGCACTCCCCCATAACTTTCCCTTTCATTCAATGCCTCCCTCATGCACTGTTTATTGATTTTTTACTTTACCGTATGTTTTATAGTTAGAATATGAGTTTTACACATTGTTTTGGGCACTTTTGACTTAAAAATATGAGTTTTGACATTGTATTTTCAGTGGGGAGAGTGTGGGTGAGAGTGGGTAAGACCTTGTACATAGCAACATGGTAACCTCTCCTAAGCTCTCTCCTCTCTTCTGACCCCTACGATGGCCTGGCGGAATTTAGAGGAATACCATGGGGTCTGGGTCATCCTCCTCCTCCTTTTCCTGACTTATTGGGGAGTCAACTATGTCATGGGGAGTAATAGGAGAGTGATACACATCACAAGGCGACGAGGTACGTCTAACACCCATGAACTACACAAGACAACTGGCGAGCCTGGTGGCCCAGTCCTCCACTTCCTCCCTCCTACCGCGCTCTCTCTCCCCACTCCCCACCATTGCTGGACTTGGGTATTACCAAGTATTGCCACTGTTGGGCAACATTATAAGGTATATCCCATACAAATTTGAACCCTCTAGCTATCATAGGACAAGAATAAATAAGATCGAAAGTGGCGGTAAGATTAGTGGGTAAACTGGCTTTCTCCATCCGCCCGTACCCACCCGCGCGGCTGGACTAGTGGGTTGCCGAGTGCTGCCACTGTTCGGCAACATCATGAGGTATATCCCATACCATTCTCAAGCCTCTAGCTACCATAGGACAAGAGTATATAAGGTCGAAATTGCTGACGCAGGTGCTGCGGCGCTGGGGTTTACCTTTACATATATTGCCGACGCATCACGTGCGTCGCTGGGGTCCTGTGGCTTAAACACTGGTACATTATCATGATGTATATGTTGACTATCGTTAAACGCTTGCATTAAACTTAATCATTATTTCTCGGAATAGAAGAAGTATATATAACTGTGATTACCTTATTCCTCTTATTCTGTGCAACCATTAGACTATTTTATTAAGTTTAAAAAATATCTCACTGCTTAAAATAAGCAAAGGGTATCTCAATTACCGCTCTGGTGATCATAGAACCTCCCTCATCCACTGTTAACCCTTGCAGTACCGCTAACGTCGTTTTGTCATATCTTAGCTATATTTAGACGATTTTGTGCAGCTTAAGAAAAATCTGTGGGAGTTAAAAAGGGATAAATGAGAGAGCGGGAGTTATTTGTATTGCTAGAGGTCCTTCCCAAAATGAAGAAAATCATCTTATAGTTGCAAAAATGTAATGAAATGGGCATCACCTGTACTGAAAGGGTTAATGTATACGCCATATGATAGCCAACGAAATAGTAAGGAAACTGCCATAGTAATAAAACAGTTATGAGAAAGCTGAAACATGAGCTATTCAATATCGTCGAATTAGCGGCCGTAACTAAGGTGTATTGGTTGGTTTGCCCGGAAACCCGATAAGTGAAAAGCCGATAATCTCCAGTGATGATTCTGGTTAACCCTTTATCTATTGTATTCATCACAGGGAAAATATAATTATTCATAAGAAAGACAATAACTATATATATTGTTAAAAATCCCTCCTAATCTGAATGCGATCATATGATGAAAACCACAATAAAATGTAGAAAGATGCTGCACATATGCGTTTAAGAATTTGTTAAGCTTAGGAAGAACCTCTAATAATCAAGTAGGAGTGTTAAGTTATCAGAGTTAGCCCTCAGATTCCTACTGATCCTAACTGAACTGTGTAAAATCGTCTAGTGGTAGCCGGAAGAAGGCGCTACATTCCGATCCGATCCGTAGTAAAATACAAGACATATTACGACAGTCGCGTGTTACTTTATGGGAAGGTGTTTAGTTTGTTCCCTAGACCTCCATCAAGCTTAATATTACACTTCCTTGACTCCCCTTCAAGATAAATTAGTATATTTTTCGATAAAAAAATGTCCCGGCCGAAGGTTGGTTTCTCTTAAATTACAGGCTCGATATCGCTCGCCAGATACACCAAATTAACACCTTAATGGCACAAAAGGTCTTAACATTTGACAGAAATAAGGCGAAAGTTCTTAAAATCGCCAAACTAATGAGGCAAACGTTTTATAATCTCAAAAGCAATGGGGCTAAACAAGCAGGATGAAGGGGTTCAGATTAAAATTGCTTAATTGGACATTTCCCCTTAAGACAGTTGTGTGTCACTTTATGGTTGTCCATCCTTCACTTACGCAGCAATTACACCTCCGTCAACGAGACACTGAGCTCCTTGTTTAAGGGGAGATGGGTTGTTTTTCTGGTCCCCCTTCTTCCTCATTCTCAGCCCCATTAGTTTTCAGATTTTAAGGCGTTTGGCACATTAGTATGGCGATGTTAAGACCTTTCACCCCATTTATTTGCCAACATTAAGACTTTTCGTGTCATTTAGGTGTCGATATTACCTGATGAGCGATAGCAAGCCTGTAATTTATGAGGAATCGGCATTCGGCCGGGACATTTGTCTATCGAAAAATGTACACATTTATCTTGAAGGAGGATCTTGGGCAATTGGTTGTATAAGTTTGATGCAGGTCTACGGAAGAAAAAACTAAATAAAAATAGTAAACTAATGTATACATGAGGATATAAATACGCACAACGGCCCCCATACGACAGTCGCGTGTCACTTTAAGATTGTCCAGCCGCCACTTTCACCTCCGTCAACGAGACCCCGAGCTCCTCGTTTAACTTATTTATATGTTTTTGTTTTTAGTTTACAGTTTCAGCTCCTATTTCTTCCTCCTCTTCGGCCTTGCTGATCATCCATCTTTATCTCTCTTCCTCCTCCTCCTTCCTGTTCCTGTCCATCTTTACTTTATTTCTTTGTTTCTAATTATTTTATTCTCTCTTCTCCTTCCACAAAGCCATAATATCTTTCTCATATATAATTTTCTACTTTCTCTATCACCATCTTCGTTCTTCTCTCACTTCTTCTTTCACTTTTCATCTCTGTTCCTTTGTTCGACCTGTCTTTTTCTGCTCCTCCGTTTATCACCCGAGTCTATTATCCCTTCTCTTTATTCTCCTACCCCTCCCCTCCCCTCCCTTCTCTTCGTCTTCGTCTTCGTCTTCGTCTTCTTCATATTTCCTCGCTACTTTTTTCGTCTTCTTATGTTTTCACTTCCTTTTCCGTCCCTCCTCTTCTGCTTCGTCTTCTGTATATTTCCACACTTCCTCCCTCCCCCTTTTCTTCGTCTTCTTATGTTTTCACTTACTCTTCCCTTACTTTTCTTCTTCTTCGTCTTCTTTATATTTCCACACTTCCTCCTCCACTCCACTCATCCTCCTTCTCCTCGCCTGCCTTCGTTCCTGTACCTTTCCTTTCTTCCTTGTTTTGTTGTACGAGGTGACAAACTAGTTAATACACCACTCCAACACATGTGTAAAGCTTTCCTGTTCCATTTGTCAACACTAAAGAGCCAGTCGTTGGAAAATATACTCGAGATTGTGTTACTAACTATATTAGCACCCAGTAAAGGGGGAGGTAGCTGTTTTTCCTCCATGTATAGTTCCATTACCATTGAGATTTTAAGACGTTCGTTCCATTAGGTTGGGAATTTTAAGACCTTTCGCCCCATTATTTTGACATGATGAACACCTTTCGTGCCATTTAGGTGTCGATTTTTTTCCTGGCGAGCGTTAGCGAGCCTGTAATTCTAAGAGGAATCGGCCGGGACATTTTTCTACTAAAAAAAATCCAAATTTAGCTGGACAGGGAGTCTAGGGGGTGTTTTTTAAAATCTTGATGGAGGTCTAACCAGAAAACTATATAATAATATATAATGATTAAATAGTCCAAATAATAACCACTACCCCCTTAAATTGCTCATTTTTGTTGTGAGTGAAAGACCCATGCTACAATATGGTTACCATTACAATTTGTTTATCTTTTTATAATGAAAGAGATCAAAGAAAAAGCTATCTGTGACACGTGTCTTCCCCAAAGTTGGAAGAGTGACAGAGCCAAATTCAAAGTACGTTAGAATCAAAATGTCTGGACACACGGAGCTTGAAGTAGTTTAAGTTATAAGTCAATGCTTAGTATATAAGGCTTTAACAACATCAATTAATATATAAATACTGTTTTTAAGGGGAGACTGGCCGTTTGTTTGATCAATTAATTAATGTATTCATATATGTTTTTGTTTCCTCCCTAGACCTCCATCAAGCTTAGAAAAACATCCCCTATATCCCCTTCAAGATACATTTGTACATTTTTCGGTAGACAAATATCCCGCCCGAAGGCCGGTTCCTCCTAAAATTGCAAGCTCGCTTTCGCTCGCCAGGAAATAATCGACACCTTAATGGCACGAAATGTCTTAAAATTGACAACAAAATGGGGCGAAAGGTGTTAAAATCGCCAAACTAATGGGCCGAACGTCTTATAATCTCAAAACTAGTAGGGCTAAACATTAGGGAGAATGGGGTCCAGAAAAACGGTCTTCCTCCCCTTAATTAAGTCATAAGTCAATACTTAGTATACAGTATAAGGCTTTAACAACATAAATGAATAAATACTGTGTTTAATCTTCACAATTATTAGAGTGTTTCAGTCGCTTTCTTAAATTATGAGAGCACTAATTCAAGCAACAAAGAGGCAATTTGCCTTTTGTGAGAAGTTTATTATAATGAGCAAACTAAACTTTGAACGTTCGATATCGTTTGAAGTAGCTGCTATAAATCATCGCTCAGGTCCAGAGTTGTTGCTTGGAGAGTAAGGAATAATTACTTGCATTACACCTTCAACACTGGTACACCATCATGTTATAATACACGCCCTTAATAATGATCTCTCGGAATCAATAAAGGAATACCTGTGATTACCTTATTCCTCTTACTCTGGTAATCGTTAGTCTATTTTATTAAGTTTAGGAAAAATCTCAAGGTCTATAATGAACAAAGACTATCTCAGTTACTGCTCTGATGACCATAGCTCCTTCCTCGTCCACTGTTAGCCCTTTCAGTACCGCTGACGACTGTTTTGTTATATCTTATAGCTTTATTTAGACGATTTTAAGCAGCTTAGGAAGCATCTGTGGGAGTTAACCCCTTATGTACCGGTGATGTACGTTTCATTATAATCTGGCAACTATTAGACAATTTTGTTCAGCTTAGGAAGGACGACTACCCATTAAAAGGCTACTGACTATCTCAAGTAATCCTTTTAGCTACCATATATCCCTCCTAAGCTTCATAAAAATTGTCTAAATGTAGGTAGAATTATATTTAAAAGACGTTGTCGGTACAGAAGGGGTTAAACGGGATAAGTGAGAGAGTCGGAGGTCTTTTAGTTGCTTGTTGTCCTTCCTAAATCGTCCAATAGTTGTCAGAATGTAATGGCAAAAGTGTCACCGGTACTCAATGGGTAAATATATTTCGCCAAATAATAGCCAACGTAACATTAGGCAAGCAGTCATAGTAATAAACATAAATAAGAAAGCTGAAACTTGAGACAATCGATATCGTTGAAATAGCAGCCATAATTCAGCCCTACAGTTGGAAGCCAGTCAAAATGGCCATACTCCTAAACGACTAGATTCATAACGGCCACACTCCTAAACGACTAGATTCATAACGGCCACACTCCTAAACGACTAGATTCATAACGCCCACACTCCTAAAGGGCTACACTCCTAAACGGCCACTTACAGTAGCTAAATATAAATCAAGGTAAGGCTATGGAGATTGTCAGCTCTTTTAAGTATCTGGGCAGTGTGTTGAGTAAAGATGGGACTATGGATGAAGAAGTGCGGGAGAGGGTGCAACAGGGGAAGAGGGTTGTAGGAACGTTGAAAGCAGTAACAAGAAATAGAGTGGTCAGTATGGAAGTGAAGAAGTCCTTGCATGACAGTGTGGTAATCCCGACACTAACTTACGGAAGCGAAGCATGGACGTTCGGGAAGAGACTCAGACCAAGTGAGAGAGCGGTGGAAATGAGTTACTTGAGAAGTGCGTGCGGAGTTACATGGAGGGATAGACAGACGAATGAGGAAGTAAGAAGGTGTGGTGTGGAGGTAGATGTGCTGGAAAGTGTGAAAAAGAACAACTTGAGATGGTTCGGCCATATGGAACGTATGGAAAGCGAGAGATTGACTAATGCCCCTTTCCCACTTATGCGACTCCATACGATTTTCATCGCCGACACCCATAAATTGGCACATTCGTGACATGTCGCACAGCAATCGTATTCCCTCGCATAATAATCGTATGACTCGCAAGGCCTCGCAAGGGCCCTCGCGGGTCATCGCAAATGTTCGGTTTGTTCAAAATTTTGGACGAGGACTCACGAGGGTTCGTAGCCCTCGTAAGCATCGTCGAGCATCGCAGAGGGATCTGCGAGGCCCTCTGAAACCATCGGCGACATCGGCGAGACATTGCGGAAGGTTTCGCACAAAAAAACATTTGCCACACTGCACGGATGCTCACCGATGCTCTGCTCGCCGATGCTCTCAGATGTTCCGAGAACATCGACGATGCCAAAGAGCACCTTCGGCGAAGTGGGTAAAAATAAATGATTAGACCTATAGTGAACCTGTCAATCCTTTTTTCTATGCACCTCTCTTGGGGGGTTCACCTGTTTTTTTTTTCTCTTTCTCTCCATTTCTCTCTTTCTCTGGTTTGTATTCATTCAGCCCCATTCAGCCAACTGTTTTAAGACATTTATCCCCATCCAAGTATCGATATCTTCCTGGCAAGCGATAGCGAACCAGCATTATAAGGAGAATTCCGGCTTCGCCGGAGAAATGTTTCTATCGAAAAATGTAAAAATTTAGCTTGCTCTCAACATTTTGTTGTTATATATGTTGGTTCGCTACCGCTCACCAGGAAAATATTGAAACCTGGATGGCGGTAAACGTCTTAAAACAGTAGGCTGAACGGGACCGAACGGATACAAGGCAAAGAGAGAGGGAGAGAAAGATAAAACAAACAAAAAAAGAGGAGAGACGGAGAGAAAGAGAAAACAAAAAAAGGCGAGGTAGGCTCAATTAAGCCGTAACGCAAACATTGAGCCCACCTCGCTGTTTTTGTTTTCTCTTTCTCTCCCTCTCTCCTCGTTTTTTTTTTTTCTCTTTCTCTTCCTCTCTCTTTGCCTTGTATCCGTTCGGCCCCGTTCAGCCTACTGTTTTAAGACGTTTATCCCCATCCAAGTATCGATATCTTCCTGGCAAGCGATAGCGAACCAGCATTATATGGAGAAATCCGGCTTCGCCGGAGAAATTTTTCTATCGAAAAATGTACAAATTTAGCTTGCTCTCAACAAAAACATTTATATATGTTGGCTAGATACCGCTCACCAGGAAAATATTGAAACCTGGATGGGGGTAAACGTTTTAAAACAGTAGGCTGAACGGGGCCGAACGGATACAAGGCAAAGAGAGAGGGAGAGAAAGATAAAAACAAAAAAACGAGGAGAGAGGGAGAGAAAGAGAAAACAAAAAAAGGCGAGGTAGGCTCAATTAAGCCGTAACGCAAACATTGAGCCCACCTCGCTGTTTTTGTTTTCTCTTTCTCTCCCTCTCTCCTCGTTTTTTTTGTTTTCTCTTTCTCTCCATCTCTCCCTGAGGGCATCGGCGAACCATGCTCAATTTGCCGATGATGTCGCATAATGTCGCCGATTCGTCTTACTCATCGGCGACATCTTACTCATCGGCGACATCGTCGCCGAGTGTAAACTTGTCAACGGTTTTTAACGGTCAAAATCGTTGACGTCGCACAAATTCGTTGCGATTTGACAAGACTACGTCCTCGGCGACGAAAATCGTATGAAATCGCATAAGTGGGAAAGGGGCATAAGAGAGTGTAAGAGAGCGAGGTGGAAGGACAGAGAGGGAGAGGTGGAAGGATGGAGTGAGGAAGTATATGAATGAAGGAGGTGCTGGTTGGGAGGAGGGGCGTCGACTGACTGGGGACAGAGGTACATTGGGGCGGTTCGTTCGTGGCCAACCTTTCGGGGATCTCGGCGTCAGGCAATAGATAGATAGATAGAAGGATTATAATGAGTTACATCAAATTCGGTCGGGTGAGTATGGAGACAGGCTGTTCCAATCATGCCCGTTATAAAGTGTGGCCGTTTTGACTCCCCCAGCCCCCAATCCCCGGCCAGGTGTGTGTGTGTGGTGGGAGGGGTGGGGGGGGGGGGGGTATAATAATGAATGGTTACCACGACCTCCCTTATCCATAACCTTATTAGTGTTTGAGATTTTTAGATGTTTGCCCAAATTGTATGGCGATTAAAAGACCGTTCGCCCCATTTATCGCAATGCTAATATATTTTGTGTCAATTAGGTGTCAATACCTTCCTGGTGAACGATAGCGAGCCTGTAATATAGAAGGAACCGGCCTTCGCCCATACACATTTATCTCAAAGACGGGTATTTGGGGTGTTTTTTTAGCTTGACGGAGGTCTAGGATGCACACTAAAAACTTCCCCTTGACACCTTCTGTACAGTCGATGTCTTTATATATTTATGCTAGCTATATTTATGCTAGCTATATTTATGCTAGCTATATTTATGCTAGCTATATTTAGGCGATTTAGTGCAGCTAAAGAAGGATCTGTAGCAGCATAAAGGGTTAAGTGAGATAGTACGAAGCCTATTAATTGCTGGAGGCCGTTTTTAAATTGAATTAAACCGTCTAATAATATCCAGAATAAAGGTTAAAAGGGCGTCATCATATTGAAGGGGTTAATGCCTTGCAGTAAATTACTATCACATAACTCTAGCCCTTGGTTAGCCCCTTGCGTGCCCCACCTTCACGGAACTAATGAGGAAGGTATTACCTCTCCCACAAGCCAACAAGACTACATCACCCACAGGCTCACAGGCAGGGTACAGTAGCCATCAATAAAACGGTCACTCCACTACAATTTAAGGGGGGTTTGTATTAATTTGTTATTATTTGGTCATTTACGTAGTTATCTATTTATTTATTTACTTATTTATATATTATAATTATGTTCCTACCAAGACCTCCATGAAGCTTTTAAAAATGCTCACAAGAACCCCTTTCGATATAATTTATACATTTTTCGGTAGAAAAATATCCTGCCGAAGGTCAGTTCCTCCATAATTGCAGGCGCGCTATCGCTCATCAAGAAAATATTGACATCTAAATGGCACGAAAGGTCTTGGTCAATACCAATAACAAAATGGGAAGAAAGGTCTTCAAATCGACAAACTAATCGGGCGAGAAGGGGGTCCATAAAAAGCAACTAACTCCACCAAAAGCCTTTCAAGATCTAATTATGCATTTTTTTTTCCGTGTTCTGGCAATTATTAGACGATCTTATTCCTATTAGGAAGGGTATATGGAATTCAAGAGAGTTAATGAGATAGTTTTTATCCTTATAGTTTCCACAGATCTTTCCTAACCTGTCTAAAATCACCTAATGATAGCTAGCATAAACTGTAACAATGCGCCATAATCTTCAAATAGTTAACCCCTTGAGGATTATGTTGCGGCTTAGCAGATTATTTTAACTATTATTTGATGCTTTTATTCAGCTTACGAAGGATCTGTGGGAGTCGAAGGCATAATTTAGTTGGTTTTAACCCCTTATATTCCTAAAGCCCATCCAAAACTGCATGAAATTGTCTATTGAAAGCTAAAATGAACTGTCAAAATGCGTCATAATCCTTAAGGTGCTAAATTGATAATGCTTGCTTTAGTATAAGACAAACTACTCTTCAATATAACTGGCGAATGTTAAGCAATGTCAACAAATTGTCAATACTAAACACAAACTGTTTATTTATAAGTGGCCCCTCCATCATTGACGATATGCCTATTAGTATAATAGTCCCCTTTCAAGCACCCGCGGTCCGCATGTTTGAAACACCCGCCGCAGAGGAAAGAGTCCTAACACCATAAGTGTAGCGTTAATTCTCTTATGGAATCGGCTTTATAAATGGGTACTCACTACGAAAAAACTTCGTAAGAAATAAAAAATAAAAATTAACTTAAATTTTTTTATATTCAGGCTTTCCAACTCGTGGATGTCTTTTGTGGATTCTAGCCGAGACGCTAAACCAAGCGTCGCCATTCTCCCTTCCTTTCCCTGCGTGCATACTGGTTAGACGTGCGTCGCCTGTGCTCTGCTTTATTCTTCGTTCGCTCAACTCTAGTGAGTCTTTTGCTCATTTGTATATACCTGAGTTGTAATAGAATAGGTTTAGACTAGCTAAGACTGGCAGCCCCATTGGTATGCCCGCAGGGAAGTGTTAAATTAGGGCATTATGTGGAGGCGCCATATCGGCCCCTTCGGGCTCGTGCCTCGTGTGTTTTTGTTTTTGTTTCTGCGCCTTAGATTTGCTAAGTACCAGTTAGTCAAGAGGCTATTTTATCCGCGGGACAATGCTTCAGGCCATCTCTATGAGGCAGTTGCATTCTTTTGTTATCTAGCAGACGCTCTGGTCCAAGAGTTGTCACACATGGTGTGGAACTTTCCAGAGTCCGGGTCTGCGCTTCCCCTCTGTCGTGGGGTTTTCTCCGCGCGCTGCTGCTGTTCTTCAGAGGTAAGAGTAATAGATTCAATATGATGATTACTATGAGTCTCGTGGCCAGCCTCAGTAAGAGTGTTCTTAGTAGGCTAGGGGTATTATTTTAATGCTTAATTAATACTATGTTTAGCCCTAAGAAATTACCCTCGTTTTGCATGTGGTGATATTATACATGTTAACAGGGTGTCAGGAGACATTCTGACTTTTTTGGTGTTTTTTTGGGGGGGTGGCTGACTTTCTCAGATAAGTCGGTACCTCCAAAAAGTTTGCTTTTTCCTTCCGGCGATCTTTCTGTGTATTGATGCCAGATACTCGCCTTGCAGGCGAGATGGGGATTGGCCAAATAACCCGTGTGGTGTGCTGTACCACTGGACTTCCGGCGGAAATGCAGATTCCTAAGGGAAGTATCTTGGCCCAGCTGAGAGAACTCCTCCAGACCGATAGCCTCATGTGGCATGATTGACTTATATCGCCCGGCGGAAAAGTCCAGTGAGGTAATTGACTATCCCTCAGGTCCTAATAGACGATCCGATAGTGAATTGACAAGGTTAATATGGGCCAGTGACACTTTGTCACAGGTAAGCAGCTCAAAGGACGAAGAAACCATCAGGGTTTTTTCACATACAAGTACAGCGGAAGGTTAGAGCAGCGGTTGGTCTACACCTAACTTTCCGGCGCATTTGGGGTGTTATGATGTGTGAGCCTTTCGGTTTATCCTTATAAGCATTGATTCCTGGAAATTTTCTATTTCCAGATCACAGTACATCAGTAGCAGGGCAGGGCGGCAGGGGAAGGGGCCGATCCTGGCGGGTTATTTTTTAGCTCCATCATACCTCTAGTCAATCTTTGTGCTACACTTACTTGCTCTCTTATCCCCGTTTTTTGCACATAAAATCTGCGTCAAGTGTGTAAAGTGCCTCGATAGATCACGGGGCCTTTGGGTTTCTAAGAAGTCTTCCATTTGTTCTGAACTACGTTCCGCATTATTTGGTAAAAGAGATAATTCGTGTCTAGTGGCACTTAAGGGCAGATCTCCACTTAAGGGATTTTTTTCTTGACCCCTTTCTCCCTCATGTTTAGCCCCATTGCTGTTGATATTATAAAACGTTTGCCCTATTAGTTTAGCGATTTTAAGAACTTTCACCCCATATTAATTAAGACCGTTCGTGCAATTTAGGTGTCGATTTTATCCTGGCGAGCGATAGCGAGCCTGTAATTTAAGAGGAATCGGCCTTCGGCCGGGACATTTTTCTACCGAAAAATGTACAAATTTATCTTGAAAGGGACTCAAGGGGATGTAATTTTAAGCTTGATGGAGGTCTAGGAAACAAACTAAATACCTCCCCTTAAAGAAATTAAGAACATTTTCAATACCTATGCGAAAGACATTGCCCATAAGGCTTTAAATTGCGACGATGAAGCTCTATGGGAGCACCTTGTAATAAAGTCACCTGTTCTAAAATTAATGCCGGCTAAGTCAACTTCCAAATCTAAAGCTAACCCTAAAATTCTATCAAAAGAGTTAGTGAGTAGCAGTGATAGTAGTGACTTTAGTAAGGCAACCCCCCCTGGCCGCCACATGAGGGGACTTTCTCCTTCGCCGAGTGACCACTCTAGGTCCAGGTCGAGGTCTCCCCTCAAGCAGTCCAGGCAGTCTTCGGTGGAGACGTCTAGGTCTCACAAGAGACACAAGGCTGACGTGGCGGCAACTAGCGACTAGAAATCAGATAAGGGTCATAAAAGTTCCCGCACGGAGGAGACGCAGTCGCGGCACCGGCTAACGCTGGAGTCACGGCCACTTCCCTTCGCTTCTACCTCCACATTGCCTAACGTCCAATCCGGCAGCTCAGAGGTAGGGACGGAGGGGACTGAGTCAACTCCGAGGGAGGAATCTAGGGAGTCTTTAGGTGGACCCCAAGAGGTACAATTTACCATTCCTAAATTGAACTTTAACTTGCCAGTGAGTAGGCCTCCAATAGTTTCACAAAGAGTGTTAGCAGAAAAATACCGTGGCTACACGACCTGTAGACACCACGACTATGACGGTTCTCAGGTGAGTCAAGTGATACCAGATTCCCAACCTCTATCTGATCAGGGACGAAGTGTTGTTCATTATCAGGATAATGTTAGGGAAAGTGATATTATAGAGACCATCCCTTCCTCGGTCCCTGACTTAGTATGGCCAGTGAATGGTCAAGTGTCTGAACCGCGGCAACAACCGCCAGAAATTGTGGAAGTGCAGGATGAGCTGGAGGACATTGAACTGTCCTCAGCACAACCCAGACATACTGAGGAAGGGTCTGAAGTGGGGTCAGAATTTTCAAAGGGATCCCACAGTAAATGTATAACAACGGATGACCTTGATTATGTTTTACACAGAGTTATGCGCCAATATAATGTTCCTAAATCTAAGGATACTCCCACAGCTACGCCGGGAGCTCCCCCGATAGGGTCAATTATGCGGCCTCTAGAGCCAACCAGAGTTGTGCCACCTAATATTTCACTTCCCCCTCTTAACGTCAATCAGACGAACACTACGGCGAGTGGCACGACAGTGCCCGCCTCCTTGACAACTACCAATGTTCGTGTCATCACGGACATTACTCCCCCTCCTCTTGATAAACTTCCTCATAAGAAAGGCCCTATGCCTCGCTTGTATGGTCCCGACTTCTCATGGATTCAAGTCATGGCAAAAAACCTGAGCATTGCACAGACAACCATATCAGGGGAGATCCCAGTTCCTAGTGAGTGGGTAATAGAGATGAGTAAGAGTAAGAAACTGAGGGCCAAAGTTACACAGGGTCAATTATTGGATGTAACTATCAAAGCTATCCCTAATGTTTATTCACCTGAATTTCTTGTGTATTTTGCTACTCTGGCGTTACCTCCTGCCTCCTCTGCACGACTCTTTGCGGATTGGACAAAGTCTGACGGCGTGAACGATATAAAATCGCTCAATACGCTAACGCCGGAGTTGGATACAACTGTGGTTCTAGATCAGTCTCACAATCCAGTTCTGCAGGTGGGGCAGGTAGGTCTAGGCCCGTGGGTTGACTGGGATGCTGAGGCGCAACAGTTTGCAGCTACCATTACGTCAAAATCCTCCCACCAGATACCTCAGGATAACCACATTTGGTTCTCATTGCCTATCAATAAAGTCGGAGGAGTTTCCCCTGCCCTTTTTTAATTCCTGTCGGCTCCCAAACTGTCTCTTTATGACTTGCAGGAACCTTTTTCTACCCCCCTCCTCTGGCTCACTTAGACAGAGACTTTAAATTGAGGAATAAAGCCTTTAGACTATTTTCACAATTTATTTTAAGTCGCCAAATAGCCCAGTCCCTCACGAGGACCATAGCCACTATTTCTGACCAGAATGTAAGGAAGGCAACCGAACTATCCCAGCGGCTTCTTTTACAAAATTCCATCCAGTCCTTGGGTGACATCCGAATAGCCTTGTTGGAGGCTGTTCGTGCACGTCAGGACTTAAGAGTGTATATGGTAAATTAGTTGCCGGACGACATTGGTTGCCGGGTAACCCTTTCCCCTGTGTTAACTGCCTCTTTACTAAACCTTGAGACTTGGAAGGCAGTTTATAATATGGTTGACAGCTTGCAGCCGAGTACTTCCCAGGCTAGGAAGGAGCACTTTAAGAAACCGTACTCCAAACCTAAAGGCGGAGGTAAGTCACAACCTACTGGTGCTAAGCAGCCCTTTCAGGGCCCCATGTCTCCCCCGACTAAAGGAAGTACTCAGCACAAGCCTAAACAGGGAAAACAATCAGGCAAGTTGCATAGTAAGAATAAGTCACAACACAAGCCAGGTCAGGGAACGACATCTGCCAAAACTAGTCAGCCGTCTACCCCTACCCCACCACCAGCAAAAAACTAGTTATTCAAACTCTCTCTCTCCCGGGGCCTATCGAGGGCGAGTTGGATCCGAGGGTAGTTCTGCCGGACAGGCCCAATCAAGTAACTGGTCATTTCGGGCGTTTCACCGGGCCTGGCCCCGGCGGACTTGGGCAAGGACAGTGGTACGCAAGGGCATCACCTGGCGGTGGCTCCGGCGACCTTGTTTACGTCAGACTCGAGAAGTCAATCATGTTTCTTTAGAAGTGGAGTCAATAGTCCAGGAAATGATCACCAAGCATGTCATTGTCCCGGTCGATCCAACTTGCCCTGTTTTCACGTCCAGACTTTTTTTAGTGCCAAAGAGGGACAGTGGTCAGATGCGACCAGTAGTAGACCTATCGTGTTTGAACACTCACATTCAGATTTCACCCTTCAGGATGCTCACTGTGAATCAAATCAGGCTAACACTTCCACCGCAAGGTTGGATGTGCTCGATAGACCTGACATGCCTATTGGCATGTCCCGATCAACAAAAGGTTCCAAAAATTCCTCGCCTTGAGGATCAGGCAAGAGACTTATGACTTTCAGAGAATGCCATTCAGGTTGAACCTGGCACCGAGAATATTCACGAAATTAGTCCGGCAGGCCCTCATACCAATGTTAAATCAGGGGATCAAGGTGCTGTGGTACCTAGACGACTGGCTAGTAGTGGCGGAGTCAGAGAGTTTATGCATTATCCATGTCAATCATATTATATATCATGTACAATCCCTAGGGTTCAAGGTCAACTTGGCAAAGTCACATCTTGTTCCCACACGGGTAATTCAGTGGATAGGGCTGGTCTGGGACACAGCCGACCTTACTCGCAGTCAGAGTGTGGACAACCGCAACAGATTTCGAAAGAAATTGTATGTGTTTCTCCACAGTCTGAACACCACGAGGACCTGGGAGTCCCTGGTCGGCTCTCTCAACTGGATTCAACTAACTGTAAAGTTGGGCTGGTTGAAAGTAAAGAGATTAATCCTGGAAGGATTAAAACAATTTTTTCCCGCTATTGCCGGCAGGAAAACTGTGGAAATTTCGTACATTAATTCACAACTTACTGTCGGTCTGGGCGAGGAGAGAAATGTTGTACTCAATAATGACGTGGGTTTCTCCCCCACCTACGGTAGGGGTAGACACAGATGCTTCAGGGACAATAGGCTGGGGTTATCAGTCGAACCTAGACCATCAGGGTCAAGGTCTTTGGTCCCAAACCGAGAATTTTCATATCAAGGACCAAGAGCTTTTAGTCCCATTGTTTTTCCTTCAAACTCATGGCTCCTCCTTGCGGGGGAAATCAGTAGCTTTTCAAATGGACAATTTGAATGCGGTGCACTGCATTCAAAAGCAAGGGTCAACGAGGTCTCGGAGGTTGCTAGAGTTGTCAGAGAAGATTTTTGCTCTGGCCGAAGAGCTGAGCATTCATCTTCATGCATCATACCTTCCATGCGTAGCGAACGTCTGGGCAGACGCTCTGTTCCGGCGACAGAGCACCAAAGTAGAATGGGCAATCAAGCAAAGCATCTTCAACGAGATGATTACAGAGCCATACCGTCCACAAGTGGATCTATTCGCGTCCGAGAAGAACCACAGGCTTCCTCTCTACATAACCCGCCGGGGACTGACTTCGGCGGGTGGTCCAGACGCATTGTTGGAGGACTGGAACAAGTGGAATTTCATCTATCTTTTTCCGCCTCCCGACGCTTCACTCATGTGTCAGGTAGTTCACAAACTACGGGGTTACTGGGGATTAGTCTCGATGATCGCGCCTCTTTGGCCAGCTCAGGTGTGGTACCATCACTTGAAAATGTGGTGCAAGAACCAGGTGTCACTCCCGGTCTCGTGCTTCCACTTGGAGACAATTGGCAACCTAAAGACCTTGCTGACTTTTGCCTTTTGGACATTCAAAATGCCAAATGGTTAACTCCGTATGGAGAGAGTGTTACTAATAAATGTCTTAATCAGTATACTATGTCCACCAGGAGACAATATCAATCACATTGGAAATCGTTCACAACCTGGATAGTAGAAACGGCGTAAACTGACGCATCAGTAGCTTTGGTTTTTAAGTACTTGGACTATTTGTTTGAACAAAAACGCCTTTCTGTAGTTACGCAGAAGAATCATCTGTCTGCTATTAGAACCCCTTTTTACGACCTCACAGGTCTATCCATACCACAGGCGGAGGAGAAAGGGTTCATGAGGGCATGTTGCAAGCTTCGCCCACCACCTGGTCACTGGACAAAGCTTTGTCTTTGCGCTCATTCATGCAAGTATAATCTTGCACCGGATTTTGACTCATTATTAAAGAAGGCTGTGTTCCTTATGGCTTTGGCTACAGGTAACAGGGTGTCTGAGCTGGCGGCGATGAGCAACGAACCTAATTGCCTCAGGTTCGGGAAACTTAATGAAAATGTACAAATTGTTCCGTCTCCCACGTTCGTTGCAAAGAACGAACATAGTGATCATGTTTTTTTCTGAGTTTACGATCCCGGCGCTTAAACGCGGGCCTACACATCATGTCTTAAGCCCTGTGCAGGCTTTAATCAAGTTTATGAGGGTTTCGTAGCCCCAACAACAGGAAACCTTAGGGGTCAATAGTACAGGTACTCGCGTCACAAGAAGAAAATTGGCTTCTTTGCTCGTAGATGTAATTCGTGAAAGTAATCCTGGTGTAGTGGGCAGGGCCCACGACATCAGAAAATGGGGTGTCTCGTTAAGATTTTTGCAAAATTATTCAATTGATGACATAGCTAACACTAAACTGTGGGCTTCCAATTATACTTTCATGATGAGGTACCTGTCTGTGGCTTTGGAAACCCAAAACTTACCTGTGTGGCCTATGTCAGCGTGTCTAGTTGGCCTATGTGCTACTAAAGTTAAGTTTAATCTTAATGGTGAAAAAGGAGGGGGAGGGTTGCTGGTGAGCTCAAGACCCCTAGACCCTCCGCCGGACTATGTGATAAGGTCACAAGCTGTGATACTTGATAAGTCGAGCTGGTTATACAGCTAATAATTTTAATTTAATTTTTATAAGATATCTATCATAGTTGCAACTATAGGATATTAAGTATAACGTGTACAAAATATATGGTATGTACAAATTATTTTAAGGACATAAGATATAATCAAATGATTTATTTTTGCCTTTACAATGTTGGACAGGAATAAAAGAATGTTCTTGGAAAACAATTTATTGAATCTCAATGTGATATTCTTTAACAGATGTACCCGTATGGTAATTTTAAGCAGATTTACTTCGAAGTAACGCACTGCTTTCTTTCCATTTTTTCTATGTTATTGTATGTAAGTAATAAAGACTTAAGATTGTTATATGGTTCTTTTTCTCTACCTATGGTATTTTGTTAGTGGTTTTGATATTGTCACGAATGTCCCCCTCCAGTCTTGAGATATCAGGCATATTGTCAATGATGGAGGGGCCACTAATAAATTATAGGTTTGAGTCCCGGAGGGAAGAATGAAAACCTAATATTTAGTAGTGGCCCTAAAATCATTGACGATATAGGGCCCTCCCTTCCACCCCCTTCCCATTCGTTTGATGTCTTGAGTTTAATCTTGATATAACATTGAAGGGAGAATGGCGACGCTTGGTTCAGCGTCTCGGCTAGAATCCACAAAAGACATCCATGAGTTGGAAAGCCTTAATATAACAAATTTTAAGTTAATTTGAATTTTTTATTTTTTACGAAGTTTTTTCGTAGTGAGTACCCAATCATAAAGACGATTCCATAAGAGAATTAGCGTTACACTTATGATGTTAGGACTCTTTCCTCTGCGGCGGGTGTTTCAAACATACGGACAGCGGGTGCTTGAAAGGGGGCTATTATACTAATAGGCATATCGTCAATGATTTCGGGGCCACTACTAAATATTAGGTTTTCGTTCTTCCCTCCTGGACTCAAACCTATAATTATTTGTTGTTTTTTACTTAAGGAATAAGGTAAGTTGAGATTACAGTATTATATAATGACAGTATTTCAAAGCAGGACTATACATGAGAGATTACGATATAGAGTTATGCACTGTTTAGGAGGAATTACGTTATAGTCATGTAGTATTGATTATTGATTGTATAGAAAGAGATGTTTCAGTTCTGCATTGTATTAATTAAGGGGGTAGGGTTTATTTGGTGGTCGATTTACTAACCCCTACTGTACCGGCGACGTTTTGTTTTGTTTACCTTTATTCTGGCTACTTTCAGACGATGTTATTAAGTTAACAAAAATGCCTCCAGTAATTAACAGGTTTCGGCCTATCTCACTTTACCCTTTTTACAACCACGGATCATTCTTAAAGTGCACAGCATCCTGTTAATATAGCTAGACTAATATAAAAAAATACGTCGCCGGTACAGAATTTGTAATTTTTAGTTTCCTAGCTCAACCTCTGTTAAGCTTTAAAAAACATCCCCTATACCTCCCTTCGAGGTAAATGTGTACATGTTTTGGTAAAACAAATGTCCCAGCTAAAGGCTGGTTCTTCTATCGTTCGACAGGAAAAGATTAACACCTAAATGGAACGAAAGGTCCTAATATTGACAAAGAAATGAGGTGAAGCGTCTTAAAATCTCAACACTAATGGGCTAAAAATGAGGGAGAAGGGAGTCCAACAGAGGGAACCACCTCTCTTTAAGGAAGTTACTTTAGTCAGGTTCTACATAAGGGAAGATCCTTCACAATAATATATGTTGCAGTTCGATATATTTCTCTCACTTAACCCATTGAGCATGATGCCGTATTCTGACAGCTTATTCTGACTATCTTTAGATGATTAAATACTGGTTAGGAAGGATCTGTGGTAGTGAAAAGGGCACAGCCTTTCTTAAATGACCCTCCGACAGCCATATATCCATCTAAATCTGAATAAAATCACCTGATAATTACCTGACATGAGAAGAAAAAAAATGCGTCATCGGATCTTGAAAGGGTTAATATATAAGATGAGTTAGTAGAGAGCCTTGTACTGTTTAACCCTTTCCATACCGCTGACGAATTATTAATTTGATTTCAGCTACATTTAGAAGATTTTATGAAGCTCAGGAAGAATATATGGTAGCTATGGTAGGATTACTCGAAATAGTCTGCAGCTTTTTACTGTGTAGACGTCCTTCCTAAGCTGAATATAATCGTCTAATGGCTGCCATAATATGCTGTAAAGGACGTCTCCGGTACTGAATGGGTTAAGGGGAGTTATTTTTAAAGTCATCTATCAAGGAAACACATGCAGTGATGTGTTGTGTAAGTTCCTTCAGAATACTGTTGTACATTAGGAGAACTAAATTAAGGGGAGATTTTCACATACGGGGCTGTTTATTCTGAAACCCTTTCTCATTTTCTGATATTTTAAGTCGTTCGCCCCATTATTTTGGCAATATTAGGACCTTTCGCCCCATTTCTTTGTCAATTTCAAGACCTTTCGTGCCATTTAGGTGTCGATGTTTTCCAGGCGAGCGATAGCGAGCCTGCAACATAGGAGCCCCGAAACTTAACGGATTAAGATTGCAGTTTTAATGACAGCAATACACTGTCAATTACAAACATATTCTTTGTGTTAAAGATGGAGAAAGGACAAACAATGACTCTTAACCCCTTGAGAATTATGACGCGTTTTGGCAAAGTTTGCTGGCTATTATTAGACGATTTTATTCAATTTTGGAAGTAGTTATGGAAGTCAAGAGGGTTAATTTAGATAGTATTTACCCATTTGATCTTGAAAGGGAAAGGCGGCCCAGAATATGGAATACCTCTCCTTATGTGCGACTCCAATAAAAAATCCCGTTTACCACCATAGACGAACAACCTCCATCCATAAACTCTATTCCCCTTCTGGGTGTTGGACAGTTGATGCCAATATAGAAGGAAAGTTAGACCACTGAATATATACTGTACAAGTGTTCTGTGGTCTGACAATACATAACAGTTAGTGCTGGAACTCCCATACCTCACCCTGTACGTGTGTCCAAATAGGTGGGTCAGAAATCGTGAACACTAACCTCTATAAGTCACAAACGACTAGAGTAATCGAGCTAATATTTCTACCGTTTGGGAAGGGTCAGCCAGGGAATAGGTGTGGACATTTATAACCCATTTGCTTTAGACCTTTTCTAGTTACAGAGGTTAGGGTTAACGATTTCTGGAGTACATATTTGGAACATGGTGTATATCTTATGAAACATTGAAATACATTTTATATTTACAATTAAACACATCGTTAATTTATTATATTTAGGTTATAAGTCACAACCACTGACCTCTATAATTACGGAAGAACTTGATCAAATGGGTTGTAAATTTCCAAACCTGTTCTTTGGCTGACCCTTCCCAAATGGTGGAAATATTAGCTCGATTACTCTAGTCGCTTATAAGTTATAGGGGTTAGTGTTTAAAAGTTTTGGCTTACATATTTGGAACAGGGTATACGACCTGTACTGTCTGATGCTCTAGTTACTTGACCAAAATGGCGAGTATAACAATATTATATTAACAATACTACTACTACTACTACTACTACTACTACTACTACTACTACTACAATTAATAATAACAATAATAATAATAATAATAATAATACATCAACACTAACAAAAGCAATAATAACAATAATACAAATAATTATACAATAAATAATAATAATAATACAAATAATAATAATAATAATAATAACACTAATACTGATAATAAAGCTACTACTACCATTACTACTACTATTATTACTACTACTACTACTACTACTATTACTACGTAAAATAGAACCCTTACCCCAATCCTCTCTCTCTCCCCCTTCCACCACAAGATGCGCAGGATTTCAACAATTACAAGGCAACTAGACTTAAGTGGCTCATCTAACTTGTAAATTAAGAAAATGAGAGCCAAAAAGAAAAGTGTGGCATAATCTTAGACTATGCCATGTGCTCTCTCTCTCTCTCTCTTTCCTTCTTTATATGTCTCTGTCTCTGTCTCATTATTATCTTGTCATCAGCTGAATATTTCCCTCAGATTTATTATGGTCCAATCAAAAGGAAATAGACCTATGAAGAGGAATGTGAATACATATGTAGTTATTAAATAGCATAATTGACATTATAGGGCACGTTTGTCTTGCAAAATATTCCGAATTCCATATTATCAACAGCAAACTGAATAAGTAAAACATTTATAGGTACGATAAAAAAAAATGTAAACATAGACATAAACGAGTGATTTGAGTGATTGTTTAGTCTTTTGATATTTCCCAATATGATTTTGTTTTTGTATTAAAACTACACACATTGAAACATGAATAATTAAACTAACCCGCAGGCAATTGAAGACATTTAACCAGTATTTGTGGTGTATTGTTAATTAGTCTCAGAGCCAGCATATATTATGACCGAATAACACAAGCACAAACAAACTGGTTACATATGTGTGAGTGAATTGAGCCTGGAGTACGTGCAGCCCGTGACACAAACGACGGTGAACCTCAGCTTGTAAATTTAGTGCCCAAACACTGTTTACAGGGTCGGTTGCCTGGGGTCGCTGGCTGACACAATTGTTTTTGCTTCTATTAGTATTTTGATATTTTGTTTGGTTTTGTTTTGTTTGCTGATGTACAGTCTCCTAAATAATTGTGTGTAGTAGGCAGTAAAATTTACAGAGAGGCTGAACATTTTGTGGAGTTTGTATATCGTTAATAGTTTGTTATTAATTTTCATTTCAATTTTCACTCTAGCAGTATGAATTTAACTGATGAAGTATTACTAACGGTTTTCAAAATATATCATAAACACTATTAAGATATCTACATTTGTACAGTATGTTACATTGGTCGGACAAAAGCTCAATATATTAATGGTGTTCCTGTATTAGTGTATTGATATGTCACTACCATAATGACAAAATCACGTGACAATAAACCATAACAAGAATGCTTGTAAGTTAAGTAAGTCATAAACTGTGTAGAGCATAGTAATTCCTAGACCACTTACATCCATAAATCCTGCTGATAGTGTTGAGGCTCCCTTGACTGCCTATAACGGTATAACTCATTACGTTAATGGTAATATAATCCTGCTGATAGTGTTGAGGCTCCCTTGACTGCCTATAACGGTATAACTCATTACGTTAATGGTAATATAATCCTGCTGATAGTGTTGAGGCTCCCTTGACTGCCTATAACGGTATAACTCATTACGTTAATGGTAATATAATCCTGCTGATAGTGTTGAGGCTCCCTTGACTGCCTATAACGGTATAACTCATTACGTTAATGGTAATATAATCCTTGATGATATATTATACCCTATAACACCAACTGATCTCATGTTTAGTAATTATTACTTTGTTATTACTTTGTTCATCCACTTAAGGGGAGGTTTCTAGATAGTTCCCTAGACCTCCATCAAGCTTAAAGTTACACCCCCCAGACCCCTTTTCAAAATAAATGTTTGCCAATATTAAAACCTTTCATGCAATTTAGGTGGCGATTTTTTCCTGGCGATCGATAGCGAGCCTGTAATTCAAGAGGAATCAGCCTTCGGCCGGGACATTTTTCTATTGAAAAATGTACAAATTTACTTTGAAAGAGGGTCTTGAGGGTGTTTTTTTAATCTTGATGGAGGTCTGGGGAGGAAACTGAAAATACAATAGATAAGGTAGTTAATAGATTAGCAAATAAATACGCCCATCGCCCCTTAAAAAACGGGTTATAGGTCCTTAAGTGAGGTATACTTTCCAAAATATAACAATCGTCTTTCCTGGTTATAGTTTCATAACGATAATATAATATGAAAAACATAATTGAAGTAATAGGTATTTATGTTTAAATTTTGAAAATGCCTAATGCTTGAAATTAATCAGTTAAGTTTATATCATCATAAATTACATAAAGAAGTATAAAAAGATCAGTACATCAGAAGAAAAAAAACATCAAAGTAATATTAAGTATTAGAGTATAGTTAAACATTACCAAAGAAAAACAATGAAATCAATTATACAACCTGGTCAAAGTATTTAAGCATTAGAGCGAGGTAAAATACAGTAGTTAAATGGAGTATGCAAGCATTAAACAATAGTCACAGTAACATTTAAAAACATTATAACATGTATGCGTTCAAAGATAGTTAACAGACAAAACATAATTTTAAAATTAAAAAGTATCAGTAGACAAAGCATTTAAAATTTATGCTTGAACATTAACATGGTTAGTATTAAAACTGCAGGAATTATCATACAAAGAAAACAAATAGAGAATATACGAACAGATGAAAATATAATAGTGTAAACAATAATCTTCAACTGTAAACGAATATCAACACAATAATATTATACACTAATATGTATGCAGTAACTCTGTAAAAGTACATTTTAAATCTCTTAACCCGGCAAGCGCGATAGGCCTCACGGAAGGCTTCCTATAGGGAACGCGATAGGCCTCACGGAAGCAAGACCATAAAAAAAGCCTTCCAAAAAAAAAGGGCCTATCAAAACAAAGGATTTTGTCTCTAGGTGAGATAATTCCCCTCTAGTACTCATCCATGTGTTTCTCACCCCTCCCCCTCCCCTCCTTCCCCACCTTATTCCCCCCTCCCCCCCTCCTCAATTATCACCTATTTATCCACTTATTATCATCATTTATCGGTTATTTTTCTCTCCCGCGATAATGTAGCACAAGTGGGTTGCATAAAAGATCGTTATGCAACACCCAGACACCGGCACACACCGCCCCGCTCGTCTCAGTTGACTCCCAGACAGCGAGAGGGGAGGGCTGCCTGTGGCTCTCTCTCGCCTGAGATTATGACCGGGTGGCCAATATCTTCGTTTTTCACCACCCAAATGCTTTTCCCACTTATTTTAGCACTCTTGAAGGTTCATATATACATCATATATGTAAAATAAAAGCATACCGAAAACAAATAATGGTTTATATTGTAAATATAACGAATTCTGTCAGAATCCAGGGCTAGAAATGCACAAATAACTACCCTAGCACCTAGGTCTATATCGCGCTTGTCAGGTTAAAGGAGAACTATGATGAGAATATTACGAAAGTATTATTGTTTATTTTTGTTTCTACTTTTTATCCCAAGCTTAAAGGAATAAACAAAGATATGTTTATCAAGATAAATTTGTACATTTATTGGTACATAGAAACACATAAAGGCCAGTTCCTCCTAAATGACAGACTTGCTATCGCTCGCCAGGAACAGACTGACACCTAAATGGCACGAAAGCTCATAACATTGACAAGTAAATGGAGAACAAATATCTTAAAATCGCCCAAAATAATTGGGGAACGTATTCAAATCATAACATTAATGGGGCAAAGCTTGAGCAAGAGGTGTAGTACCGAAAAAAGAAACCCTTAATGACCCTGCTTCCAGTTTACACTAATATAGCTAATTAATGTACCCAATAGACACATCATTATGCAAAGGTGCCCACATAAGTTATGTTCTTCTCCGTGATCTTATACATGGAAATATAATGTGCATGATTGAATTACAAGTGTATTTTATTATGCAGTGGTTACCTTATCTGACTAGTAAACTGTTAATTAAAAGAAACCATGCTCACAATTCATTCATACCATTTTACTTTCCCATACAGTATATGATCACGAAGAGGAACAGAACTTATGTTCTGTTCATATACATCTGTTCATCTGTACATATACCTTGATTCACTTTTAGTGTTTACGTTTCTCAAGCATGATCCGACATTTACTTGAATTAACCTCTTGAAAATTATGACTTATTTTGACAGTTTATAATGGGTATCATTATACAATTTTTAACAACTTAGGAAGGATGAGTGGGTGTCAAAAGAGTATCTCAATTAACCCTCTTACTTCTATATATTCTTCCTAATTTGAATACTCTGTCATAAATCTCAAGCAGTCAAATGATGACATTTGTGTTATCTCCTACTTCCATTAATTTGTATGTTTTCCACTATTCTGGTATTCAACTCGTTCAACTTGTGCTCTCTCTCTCTCTCTCTCTCTATATATATATATATATATATATATATATAATAATAATAATAAAACTCACAGGAAAATTATACATTTGAACAACAAGCGTTCGTGTATTATTTCAGGACCTTTTCAGGATAATATTACCTTGAACATATCTTAAGAGAATAGACGAAAGCTTGGTGTTACAATGTTTCATTTTTCCTGCTAGTTTCACTAGATGATTTAATCACACGTGTTCGCTGATAAGGGAGGGAAACGAGTGGAAGCTACCAGTACTGCTGTTTGCTGGTGATACAGTTCTGATGAGCGATAATGAATGGGAGTTGCAGTGTCTGGTACAGTTAACTCGATTAATTCGCAGAGACAACCCTCCAGAGCTTGGAATTTAAATTCTGGTAACACTGAATATTTGTGGTCTGCCAAACGTACGATTCTTTATCCCCCCCCCCCCCCCCCCAACCCACTCACCAACCCCACCACAAACGCAAGTGCTCCACAACACCTCTCTTCCCGTTCCTCCCTTTCCACCAAACCTATCCATCCCATCCCATTCATACCCGTCTCCTCTGATAATTTGCACAACGCTTTATTTTTTGTTTAAGTAAACAAATACGGCAATCAGACTCTAACAACGATTTTGGAAAGATTATACAACATGATTCTACTTAGGCTACATTTCATCCATTGCCTTTATTCACTAGAAAATTGACATCCTTACATAATATAAATGAGATCTAGAATGTATTCGTGAACTGTTCTCTCTCTCTCTCTCTCTCTCTCTCTTAAAAAGGTGTAAATATGCCTTATTTTATTAACCCTTTCTGTACCGGTGACGTCTTTTTTATTTGATTTCAACTATATTTAGATAATTTTATGAAGCTTAGGAAGGACTTGTGGTAGGTAAAAGGATTAATTGAGTTAGTGTGTAGCCTTTTAATTGGAAGACGTCCTTCCTAAGCTGAATAAAGTGGTATAATATTTGCCAGAATATAATGAAGAAGGATGTCACCATTACTGAATAGGTTAATGTTATTTTACTAAATTTAGAGCATCTACATTATGTTCGATTCACGGTTACATTTTCTTGAGGATTTTTTTAAAATCTGAGCTAAATAGGTTAATCAATTGTGTGAAAATGAACCTATGAATAATATCACGAGACAATAACTTTAGGGACAGACCATAGGCATAACTAATAGGATCAATATAGAAAGAGAAAAGAGCTTGGTCGTCTAGGAAAGGTTGATACCGTAGTTGATTGTATGATGTTCAGCTGAATTAGAGTACACTACAAAGAAATACGATTACAAATTGTGTATAGGGGCTTCCCCACATGCCCGCTTTTGGTCATCGACACAAACCAACATCCCCTATTGGGCCATTGTGTCGTCATGTCATGTAAAATTCTTGCATGATCGTCTGATGTCCCCGATTGGTTCCTGGAGTTCTGGTGAGTATTGAATTGGGTCGTGAGAGTCGTGCTCATTTTTGGAAAGTTATAAAATGTTCACGAATGTCGGCGATGGTGTCACCCAAAAATATTTGTTACGAACATGCACAACCTTGCCCGACTATTTGCAGGTGCACTGCGATTGCACAGAACTTGTCTCAAGATCATTCAACGAAATGACAAGACAGGTCTTGTATGTGTTGCAGACAACATATGCGACCATGGCAGAATGCGAGTATGCTATACTTGACAGTGTTGGCAACATGAAGGAACGGTCGGGGACACAGTCGTACAGTCGACTCAACTCATCATGGTCGCCAACAAGTTATTTTTTTCGTGAAACCGTATTCTTGTTTGCGTTCAGATTAATGGTACTGTTGGTGGTGGTGGTTGTTGTGGTTGTGGTATTAGTAATCGTGGGTGTGGTGTATGGTCGTGGTGGTGATGTATGGTCATAGTGATGGTGGTGGCTGTGGTGGTGGTGGTTGTGGTACTGATAGTGGTGATGATTGTGGTGGTAGTGGTGGTGCATGAACGTGGTGATGATGTATGGTCGTGGTGGTGGTGGTGTATGATCGTCGTGGTGGTTGTGGTAGTGTCATAGTTGCTTTTCGTGTAGGCGGTTCTGGTTGGTAGCTGGTGGGGAGAGTGTGTGGTTGTGGTTGTAGGTGTGTCTGATGGTTATGGAAGTTTGATGGGGATGATGCTGGTGAGGTGTGTGGTGGTGGCGGTAGTTCGGTGGTGGTGGTTGTGGTAGTTTGTTGGTGGTGGCGGTTGTGGTGTTTGTGGTAGCTGGTGGTTATGGTGGCTTGGTAAAGGTGGTGGTAGCTTGATGGTAATTGTGGTAGTTTGGTGTTGGTTTTGATGGCTTGTTCTGGTTGGTGGTGGTTGATTGTTGTGGTTCTTGGAGGAGATTAAAGGGAGATTATGTGTATGTGCTCCTTATCGGGGCACGTTGCGCCCCTGTATTGAGTATTGTTCGCATGTGTAGGTAGGCTTCGCCCATACCCCACTTCTCGAAAGAATAGTGTCCAAAACATTTTGTCTCATCAACTCACTTCCTCTTACTATTTCCCTACAATATCTGTCGACACGCCGCAATGTTGCATCTCTCTCACTCTTCTATCTTTATTTCAACAATCAGTGTTCTCTCAGTGCAAACCCCCTCTCTTGCGGCGAGTGCGAGGCACCTGCCATTCAACACAGTCCCACTCCTATTCTGTCCAGCTCTCCAACCCAAGAATTGGTAGGTTTTCTCAGTCTTTCTTCTACTCAACTAGTGAATGCTGGAACTCTCTCCTTCAATCAATCTTTCCTTTATCCTAATAGTTAAACTGCTTTCAACTTGGTGTGTGCAGGCATTTTGACCCCAACGTCCCAAGAATTTGGCTCTGTCACACTCTTGGCTTTAGGAAGATACTCGTTACGGGCAACCTGCCTTATGTCTCCTTCTTACACATAGGAAAACATGTGTGTGCAAGTGTGTGTGTTAACAGTACTACTTGTATTGGATGTGGTAGTGACATCTGTGTCGGTCGGTGTGAGTGTATTGCAAGACATGTTGCGGAATGCTTAGCAACAAGTTGCATGTTGTCTTGAAATAACGGTCACCACTAGACAATCGGGCAAATTCGTTACGAAAATCAGTCGAGAGGCATTCCGTGAACGAAAATCGGGCAAAGTTGCGCATGTGGGAAAGCCCCTTATGGCACCTATGCACGGTAACGAAGAATAGCAGAAGCAGCTTTCAAATATTGGAATCTGGTCTTATCTAACCTGAGGCGTTACCTTTTCATGCATTAAGAGTTTGTCTTCTCTCACATACTGGTTACCTTTAACTTTACACCTGTGTAACAATCATTTCCGTTTATTATGACAGCAATTTGTCATATAAGCAAAGCCAGACACCGTCAAATTGTACAGAAAATCACTACTGCCCTCGCCGTATCTATATATATCTATATCAAATGTTGTCAATATGTATGCTTACTGTCTATTTATGCTTCCGGTTCCACATACACAAATATACACACACAGACGTGACGTATACAGTATATATATATATATATATATATATATATATATATATATATATATATACTCTATAATTATATCTCACAAATACATGTGAACTAATAAATATTTAAATACTCTCGGTCGGGATCGAACCTCCGACATTCAGAACGAGTGGACAAACTTTTAACCCATAAACGGCGAGCATCCTCATTTGAGTCTGAACCCTAGGAGGGCGAGCGTCCTCATATGAGCCATGGCCTAAAAAAAAACTTTCCAAACATCCCACTGTCACTCAAAACAAACAAATGTGTAAATATGTGAGGTAATTCCTCTCCATACATCCTATCACTACTCCACATGTGTCCAAATTTCCCCCTTCCCCCCTTTCTCACCCCACCCCCCTCAATTATCACCTAGTTTTCTCTTATTCCTGTGATTATCGGTTTATTTATGGTGCCAAAACTCCCTACCCGGTTTCAAGGTCGAAAGGGAGGGGTGTGGAGGGAGGAGAGAGAGAGAAACTAGCCCGCACTACCTCCAGTCTAGCTTGAGAGCTCGTGAAGGGAGAGTGCAGTTTCGCTCTCTGTCAACTCCATGAATGAACCGCTCGGCAATATTTCGTGTTTGTCACACCCCAAATACTATTCCCACTTGTTTTATTGTTGTAACATGTAACTATCTTCATATTAAACATTCAATAGGCGCATATGAATAAGTAATAATGATATTTATCGGATAATAACGATTTTCGTCAGAAAATAATGCAATAGCTTCGCCTCTCACGACGTTTAACGAATCGGAGTCTCGCCGAGGATAGGTTAATCCACTACACCAAGGCGTGATAAAGTAATCTTAACCATTTCCTATATATATTAAGGAGAAGGGATATCCTACTTGGAGAATCTATTGCATTTCATGCACAAGTCGCAGGGTCCATATTCCAGGACACAATACAGGGATATTTACAAGATTACCCGTTTAACTCGGATTATAGAGATTTCATTTTTAGTCTCGCCCAGCCAAACATGAGTCATTAATATCAAGTATATCTCATAAATACACGTGAGCTAATAAATGTTTAAATACTCCCAGCCGGGATCGAACCTCCGACATTCAGAAACGTGTGTCCAACCCGAGTTGCGTGCATAATCTTATATAAATCATTGTATGGAATCTTGGTATATGGATCCTGCGACTTGTGCATGAATTTAAATACATTCTCCAATTAGGATTTCCCTTCTTCTTAATATAAATAGGAACAGGTTAAGATTCATTTATCACGCCGTGGTGTAGTGGATTAAAATTGTTCTGAATGTCTGTCGGAGGTTCGATCCCGGCTGGGAGTATATATATATATATATATATATATAGGCTATATATATATATATATATATATATATATATATATATATACAATATATATATACAATATATATATATATATATATATATATATATATATATATATATATATATATATATATATATATATATATATATATAAAACTTTCATTACTAAAATGACATAGTTATATTCCTGTTTTCACATCATGAATAATATCGTAGATTTTGTGCGAGCTAATACCACTTCACTATGAGGAACCAGACAGACAGATACAAATTTAATGATGGATAGACCGATAGGCACATGGCCTGTATTAATGAAACACTCTATATGATATAATTATACACATGTTAACTTTGTTTTCTGTCAAAGGCTGGAGTAGCAGCCACATTTACCATTTATATACAGCAAAACGCATTATGATATTGGTTGATCAAGTTAGACTGCTTCCCAACCCCTGGCAATAGTGAAGTTTGCTTAATTGGCTACCTATTGACGCAATCAGTGTATCCCATAGAAAATACTAATGGATAACACAATGATAAATTGGCAAAGATCTTATTTTTAAAGTCACCCTCCATTAAAAAATAGAAGTAAACTATTACTTAATTAATGAAAGTTGATGGAAAACAATACCCAAGATATTGAATTTCAGTAAGTTCGGGGGAAAAATATTTACAACGCCAACATTTGGTAAAGAGAGAGAGAGAGAGAGGGAGAGAGAATATTTTGCCAGACTTAAATATGCTGGTATTTCGTAACACAAATTTTGTAGCTATATTTAACACTCAACGAGCGGCCTAGGCGGTATATTTGACCGTGCCGCCCCGCGTTTTTTTTTTACCTTAAATGGCGTTGTTTCCGTGCTCTTTTTCATGCATAAACAAGAGCCAGAGCGTAATACAAGTATGTATCCCTGAAAGGGCGTAAATTGAGCTTTCCAATGACACCCGAACCATCCTTCTACGATCACTGGTTGTCTTGCAACCGAAGGGCAAAATCGCTAAAATACGGTAATTTCGTTACATAATTACGTGTGTAGCGAGTGAGAGAGGGTGGAGTAGCGTGGAGTACATGTCAGTGGGCCCACGACGGTCGTGGCGAGCGGTCATGAGGCAACCTACGATCCTCCCACCGCTCGGCTCTCTCTCAGAGCAAATATTGCGCCAAAATTGCACACAGACTTAAGTCGGGCCCCGCCACATAGTCCAGGTTTTTAGATACGGTCGGGCCCCGATAGACAAGTGTTAAATGGACAGCACAAATATTATTTCAAACGTGCTTCATATTTAATAACAGTCGCATAGTTAAAACAAAAATCGACATTAAACATGACCTCGGATCATTATCTACAATATTGTAATAAGTGAAATTGACGTTACAATATATTTGATAAACGTGTTTAACAAGAACAGTGAATGTCTTGTTTTATTGCCAAATATAATGTATGTTTCACCATAACTGAACTTCTATTTGAAATTAAATACTCAGAACTTAATTGGCCAATGTTCATATATTATTAATTACCCTCTCCTCCCTATCAGTATTACTTTTCCCAGCCTGTTACCATTTCCGGACTTGATTTCTACCCCACCATACACACATTTTTTACCTATCTTTCGACCCTCCTAAAAAAAAAAAGTTCTCCTATCATTCCCTTCATACTCTTTGTCCCAGCCCTCCCCCGCTTCCCCTCCCTTTACTCCTCTACCGCCCCCCTCCCTACCTCCGCCACACACGCCAAACCCTCCCCCGTACCATCCCTATCTCTCCTCTCACTCCCCACTAACTCCGTCACTGCCTCCCCCACTTTCCCACCCTTCTCAACCCCTACTCTCAATGCTTCTCCCATGAATCTACCTTCCTTGTTATCGTAGGTATTTGTATACAAACATTAATTCACCCACTTTACGTTCACTCACTTTACTATGTTTATTATTATGCACATATAATAACAAAAGGATACTTCATGCACCTTGAAAGGTAAATTACATCATACAAGTCGGTACGATAACTGCTGTTGTTCCCAAGCGCTGTAGTTATTGCCAGATCAAATATCTCTCTCTCAATATATACATATCTATCTGTCTCCGCGAATTAATCAATCGAGTCAACTGTACCTCTTGGCCTTCTTCCACGATATCCACAACCTATATGACGAGAGTAAATCTGTAGATATTATATATATATATAATAATTTCCAAAAAGGCCTTTAACAAAGTACCCTACAAATGTTTTTTGATATAATTATAAGCGCATTAACCCCTTTCACAAGGGGATGTTTGTAACTTCTACTACCTGGCAGGCTGGCATATTTACCCCAAACGAGCTTCATTCCATGCTCTTTTTCATGCATAAACAAGAGCCAGAGCGTAATACAATTATGCATCAGTGAAAGGGTGATAATATAGGTTTACAATGACACCTGAATCATCCTTGTATGACCATGGGTTCTCTTGCAACAATTGCGCAACACGAGGGTAAAAAGACCTAAAATACGGTAAATTTCTGAGTTTTTTCTTGGTCTCACGAGGGTGAAGGTGTGGAATGGTGCAGAGATTACGTCAGCCGCGGCGCGAGGGCCGTGCCGAGTGGTCAGAGCCCGCCTATCGTCCTCCCAACGCGTGGGCACTCTCTCAGAGCCGATAATGTGCTCAAAATCCCGCCCGACATATTACGGGCCCCGCAGGGATGGCCATGGTTCTCTCGCCCGACATATTACGGGCCCCGCGGCCTGACTGTTAAATACAAGGGAGAGTGTTGAGATGGATGGAAAATTGGCTCAGTGAAAGAAAGCAAACGTTGTCATAAACGGTAAAGCATCGAAATGGACTAATGTAACTAGCAGGGATCAGTTCTAAGGGATCGGTTCTAGGGCCAGTTCTCCTCCTAGTTTATATAAATGACATAGATGAGGGCCTCACCTCTACAATCTCAAAGTTTGTAGATGATACAAACATTGCAAATACTGTACTCCCAAAAGAACATGTAGAAGATATGCAAAATAACATGGATAAGCTATCAAGTTGTGCTCAAATCTGGCAAATGGGTTTTAATGTGGATAAATGTAAAGTACTGTATATCGGGACCCGAATTGAGAAATCAAACTATTCAATGAATGTAACTCAGCTTAAGAGTGTAGACAGAGCGACTGATTTGGGTGTAACAATATCGAGTAATCTTGCGTTCAATCCTGGTGCCTCTCTAACAAAAAGATATCGATAAACTTGAACGAGTTCAGCGTAGAGTTACCATAATGATACCTAATCTAAGAAACACACCATACGAGGAACGTCTTAAATAATTAAGTTTATTTCCTTTAACCAAGCGCAGATTAAGAGGTAACCTAAATCAATTCTTCAAAATCATCAAACGCATCGATAATATGAACTGTAATTAGTACTTTACGATCGAACAATTAAACTATGCACGGGGAAATGGTTGCAAATTTATTGGTAAATCTTTTGACTCAAACGAGTCTAAGAATTTCTTCTTCAATCGAGTTTTGAACTTGTGGAATGGGCTTCATCGAGATGTTATAGACTGCTCACCGCTGATTCCTTTAAACATCGACTAGACAAGCACTTTACCGTAAACCCGCAACTGATTGCATTTGTAAATAAAAGTCCATTTTCTCAGATACATCGTGTTATGTTATTAATAAAAAAAAATCCCTATTAGCATCTCTTAACCGGCCAAGGACATTGGTCTTAAGGCAGTGGTTCCCTTTCTAATTGTCCCTTACCCACTCTGATCCACTGTTGGACACTTAGAACAGCAGTGTTTTAGAGGGAAAGCAACCTCGAGGGGTCGCAAGACCTGTTGTTGCTCGACTTCCTTTGTATTCCTTTGTACCCCCTTTAAGGCGCACACACCCATAAATTACAGTAGGAAATGCATGTTTTGACAGCTTGTGCATATATATATACCGGTATATATATACTGTATATGATAATATGTTCGGACAATACCCTCGCCCTATGCTGAAAGATGTTATTACCTTGCTTGTTTGGCAGTTCCAGATCCATATACTGCTTATGCCTTTTTATTCTGTGTATGAAAGAGACAAAAACAAAGCTTTCTGTAAGAAGTTACTCTCTGTGTAGGTGAGACACAAACAGAAACAGTTCGGGAGGCCAGCAAAATTAAACAGGAGTTAGTTTCAACAACTCCTTCAGGATTATGACACGTTAAGACAGTTTGTTCTGGCTATCATTCAACGATTATATTCAGATAAGGAAGGGTACATGGTAATCCGACAGTTAGTTGAGAGGGATTTTACCCATTTAATACCTTGAAATTCTTCCTAAGCTGTATAAAATCTTCTAATGTTGGCCAGAATTAACTGCTAAAATGCGTCATAATCCTCAAAACGTTAATATTTTCAACAAGTAAGCTCTGGAACTGTTTTCCTAAATCTCTGCCTCATTCTATAACTGCTTCAAACTCCGTGTGTCCAGACATTTAGACTTTAACCTAACTTGAATTTGGTTCTCTTTCACTCTTTAATTTTTGGCTCATTCCTCTAAAAAAATGTATCCCATCAAAACTAAAAGGATCCAACAGGCCAACTTCAAACTTCTGACACTGATATAGCTAAATCCCTAAACGACTATTTTGCCTCAGTATTCACAAGGGAAAATACCAGTGACATGCCAAGTCCAGAACTAGAGCATGAGGGTGAAGTTTTTAGCAGAATTATATGTACCCCAGAAGGAGGTAGCAAATATAATAGATATGTTAAAAAGGTTCAAGTCATCCGGCCCAGATAGCCTTCTTCCCTGAGTTGTACGAGTGTACGAGAAGTGTGAGATGAAATCGCACCTTTCTTGGCAGACATCTTCAATAAATCACTAGAAAATGTGGGAGGTCCGAAGACTGGAAACTTGCCAATGTGACCCCAATCTTTAATATAGGGGATCATGAGTGTCCCAAGAATTATCGGCCAATTAGCTTGACTTCTATCATAGTAAAACTCTTAGAAGGAATGCTAGTAGACAACTTGTTGACTACCTAGAAATCCACAATTTAATTACAGATTCCCAACATGGATTCAGGCGACACCGATCATGTCTTACCAATTTGCTGGAATATTTCCATGAAATGCTGAGTGAGTATGACAAAAGTAGACCCATAGACATCCTTTACATAGATGTTCAAAAAACTCTTGACAAAGTGCCTCATTGCAGGCTAATGTCAAAAGTGAGTGCGCTAGGTATCAATAGAGAGGTAACAAATTGGATAGAAAGTTGGCTAACAGGTAGACAACATCGAGTGGTAATCAATGGTGTTTCTTCTGAGTGGACTCCAGTCACTTCTGGAGTTCCACAGGGATCTGTCCTTGGCCCCAGTACTGTTTATCATATATGTCAATGACATCGATGTTAGTCTGTTGAGTGTGATCTCCAAGTTTGCAGATGACATAAAGCTTGGAATGAATGTGAAAGACCCCAAAGGGGTTGAACAGCTCAGGATGGACCTCAACAGACTGGGTGAATGGTCAGAGACATGGCAGATGCCTCTAAACTTGGAAAAGTGCAAGGTGATGCATATCGGCCAAACAAACCCCAATTCAGACTATTCACTATTGGGAATGCCTCTGGAAGTGACTGACTTGGGAGAGGATTTAGGGTGTTCTGATTAGCATTGACCTAAAGTTTTCCAAGCAGTGCATTGAAGTAGAGAAGAAAGCTCAGAAATGATTGGGCTATATTAGGAGGCAATTTAAGTATAGAAATAAAGAAATAGTCCTCACACTTTACAACGCTCTGTTACGGCCTCTTCTGGAGTATGCTGTTCAATTCTGGTCTCCAGCACTAAGGAAAGATATAGCGCAACGGGAAAGAGTACAAGCAAGGGCTTCAAAGCTTATTCCATTGCTTAGAAAAATGAGCTACGAGGGCCGGTTGAGAGCTCTTGATCTCTTCCTGTTGGACACACACAGACTACTAGATCAGCTCATTGAAGTTTTTAAAATACTTAATGAATTTGACAATGAGGATTATAGCAAAATGTTTATCCGCAATATGAATACAACACGCAACCATGGCTGGAAATTAGAATTGAAAAGGTTCAGCACTAGTATTTGTGGACACTTTTTCATATATAAGATTTGTTCTTCCTGGAACAAACTTCCCTCCGAAGTTGTAAATAGTTCTTCAGTAAAGTAGTTCAAGAAGAGAGTAGATAGTATTTTGCACACTCTATAAAGAGTGTAGTTCACTAAACAGTCTGTCTTCTTCCACTTCGAGTATCTCCTCGGAATGGACCGCAAGGTCTCTTGAGATACCAACTATTCCTTGTAACTACTTGTAACTCTCTCTCTCTCTCTTCTGCCCACCCACTTTAATGTTCAATACCTGCCTCTGCTCTCTTTCCACTTTTAATACTTCTCTTTTAGCCCACTCTCTCTCTCTCTCTCTCTCTCTCTCTCTTTCTGTGTGTAGTTTTATCCCTTCCAACCACTCTTTACATCTATCCTTTGTTTTACCTTGGGTTTGTGGCTTTTAGTTATATTTTATTTCTCGATATTCATTTTGTGTCACAGTTTAATCCACTCCTTGTTACTTTCGGTCTTTCGGTTTTGTATTTATATTTTATATGTCTTTATAATAATTTAGTATAATTTGTTCATACTCTCTTTGTTATAGTTTGGATGTTACGGCTTTAAATGTAATATATTTCTCTATATTAATGTTGTGTCTGTTTCATCCACTCTTTGTTTTACTTTTGTCTTTCTGTTTCTAGTTGTATATTATTTATCTTGATTAATCCCATGTACCTGTGTCCTTGTTCTTTACTGCACGGTCATGCAAGCGTTGTTTTCTCAGACAGTGGAGTTTGCAAAGCCTTTGTGACCGTCTTTGTGTCTGATTCCTCACTGTATATTTGCTTGGTTGCTATATAGTCAGTAGGATGTTTCAGTAAATTAGAAACTTGGTCAGTGTCTCTGGAAGCGAATTTGTGAATTTAATTTTCTCTACATCAAACTAAAAAATAACTATAAATACTATTTAGTGAGAAGTAGGTTCCATCCAAAGTATAATCCAGACAGTTATAATTGCATAACGAAAAATATAGGGGTCCACGAGTTTTTATATATGACTGTACATTTTTGTTTTTGTCTATATTCCAACTACTCTCTCTCGGGCATAGGCTGAGAGCCTGCACATTCAACTGTATATTGAACGGCGAAGCCTGTGAGGTTTCGTTCCAGTCTAGGGAGTGAGACATGTGAAGCACTTTGGGATACAACCAGCTCCCAATATCTTGCCTTCGCAAGATGCACGGTGGCACACCCACAGCTCGAAGCAGCCACATCTCTGAAGCTGCTTCGCTCCAGTTCATACTTTGTATTCATTCATTCTGTGTGTTCTAGTATTTTTAAAACTTACTGTATGTACCCATTTTCAACACACTCACGCAATTGTTATATAAATTCATAATGTTCGAAATCTCCCTGATCCTATTGAAATTCCTTGTTGCTGTGAATAACTTTAGATGCAGTTGTGCAAGTTTGTTACCCCATTCGTTTTCGGAAATAATTGGCGTATTTGCAAACCTGATACGCATATATAGCGTGTCCGTATGATAAACAGACTCAATGCTTTTTTAGATATTGTGATGTTTTATAACGTTGAACACACTCTCGCATTACACATAATGATTCAAGTTTCGTAATAACTGTATATTTATATATAATTTGTGCTTCCTCTCCCCAGTATTGTATTATGAAGTTATACAGTGCATGTGTTTGTTCTCAGAACCATGTAATCAAATGGTTCTTAGCCTGAACAACTGTAAACAATGTTGCACTGTCTGCTGGTAAGTAATTCTTTTGTGAGGAATTAGTGAAAAAGGTGACTTTGTGTGGGTCATGGTTCAATTCTATTTACTAGCCAAGAAAACGATATCAAAGAAAACCGATGGTCCAAAGAAAATGGAAGAATGGAAAGCATCACTGGCTATTATCAGTACAGGGGATACTAGCCCTTTTGCGCACTGCAGGACGCGATTGCGTCCTTACAGAGATACTTTAACCCGTTGCCTGCAGGAGACGTTCCTAAACGCCATGGCAATTTACAGCAATTGACAGTCTTTTAAAGCCTCTTAAAGCCTGTAGAATCGAGTGCGAGGGAACGGGAACGCGACAGGCCACACATCCTTCCCCCAGACAGCCGGCCGTGGCACTGAAGGCTCTGAGTCAGAGTCTCGCAAAATATACAACATTGCCAAAGGCAAAGGTAGCGCAACAGCAGCGATAATTGCTCATTTTAGCGAATGTCTATGGTAGCGCTGCGGGTGAAGCCGGCGAGCTACGAAGCTCGTTTTGGTGTCATTTTAAAGCTATTTTCTTCTAGTTTTTGGCTGAATACATTTAATTTCATTCAGAAACTTGCCTAATTATTAAGGAGTGCCTGAATTAATTATAATATGGCGGAAATATGCCCGCAGCCAAAGTGTTAAACCTTTGTGACCATGAGGGGTGTTTAGAAACCTTTAGTTTAATTACTTCAACCTCTGCAGTTGTCTTTGAGCGAGTTGTGAGCAGAAAACTATTTATAGAGAGGTAATTATGAGATAAGAATAATTCTGTTTATGAATTATAAACGGCATCCCCCGGACCTGAAAGGGCTATTAGTCATCATCATTCTCCACCACTTGAACCAGTGCACAAAGGTTCCCTAGAAGCTCTGGACAACAAAGACATGCCCCACTAGCGCTCCTCCTCCTCCTATTCCAGCCCACTCCTCTTGCTCCCAATACAAGTTCAGCCAATGCAGCCAAAGAGCCTAAGATCATCTCATCTTCACCAACACTCATAAGCTCAGAGGTACCCTCTCTTACAAGCACATTACCGTACCTTTGGCTACCAGAGATCCCTGAAAAAGCAACCGTGGACAAGTTGGGCCTCCACAGTTGTTAAAAGAAGTGCACAACATCTCTACATCAGCCGGGCCAGAAGAATTGCACTAGAAAGGTGAGGTGTTACAAGAAGTGTACCAGATTAGTGCAGTGTCCCAAAACGTGTATCAGACAACCAGGATGACACATAAAGTACCTCACAATCTGTAACCTTCACCACCAGCCACACCCTGCCATAATGAAGTCCATAGAAGAGGACTACACCGACGACCTACACACTGTCCAGCTTTCTACACCATAATCAACTGTCACATCTAAAGCTCTTCACGGAGAGAGACTACCACCATCTCTACCCTGACTTACTCCCGCTGCTGCCCAGCCAACTCAAGAGTGTCGTCGGAGCCATTTGCAGGGACATGTGGTGGGATTAAAGTTTGTAACCAATATCATATGGTCATTGTTCGATTATTGTAAATAATTAACATATCAAAACTTGTATTCAAGATCCCGTGCACGTCACCAATATCAATGTGCTTTGATGTATAACTGTATGTAAGCTGTATAGATTTACGTAATATTACAGTATCTAACAATACACATTACTAAAATGTAGTTTTTTCAACACACCAACGCAATTATCTTATTTGTGTCTTAATTTTACATTTCCTAAGGGGTACTTCACACAGTCAGGAATGCGAGCTAGAATCACTAGGAGTAGCTGAAAATTCGGATTCCTGGGCCTATTCGCGGTGAAAATCGATGACTCCTAGTGACTCTAGCGATATCCTAGTGATTCCTGTTGACTCCAAACCAGTCCCGGCCGATTGGCCCTGTCCGACAAAATGTTCACCGTGTTTAAGGTTCTCGCCGCGAATCGGACCATTCCCAGTGATTCCCAGTGATTGCCCAGTGATTCCCCAGTGACTCCCAGTGAGTCCTGGTGATTCTGGTGAGAACTGAAACTGAAATCGAAACCTGTCCGCAAATCAGATACGAATCACCGAGAATCACCAGGACTCACTGGGAGTCACTGGGGAATCACTTGGGATCACTGGGAGTCACTGGGAATGGTCCGATTCGTGGCGAGAACTTTAAACACGGTGAACATTTTGTCGGACAGGGCCAATCGCCCGCGAGTGGTTTGGAGTCACTGGGAGTCTAACAGGAATCACTAGGATATCGCTAGAGTCACTAGGAGTCATCGAGTTTTTCACCACGAAAAGGCCCAGGAATCCGAATTATCAGCTACTCCTAGTGATTCTAGCTCGCATTCCTGACTGTGTGAAGTACCCTTCAATAAATATATTATTCATATAAACCTGTAATACTTCTCACGTGAAAGTATAATATACAGTATACGGGTAGTTAACTTTTCTTGGTCAAACATTATAAATAGGCCTAGTATTAACCTGTGTAAGTACAATTTCCCACAAGACATTGTATTCACCAAGTGATTGTGTGTAGAGAAGGAAATTACGGTAGTTGAGGTAATTAAATAATGTGAACAATGTATGGTCAATGTTACAATACCCTACTTGTAGTCTACAAGTTCTGCAACTCCCCTTACCTAACATAACGAGAGTGGTGGATACGTGTTTGTATGTGTTGTGAAATGTCAAGTTCGCTTGGTGGTGGAGAGTGGAGTTTGGATTACTACTTCGAGGGGCGTTGTAGTCGCCGGGGTAAACTTTGAGCCAGCGTAATCATGGCTTGGTTGTTTAGGGGCCGTTGTCGTCGCCGGTGAATAATCTAGAAGTTCTGCAGCTCCCCTGACCTAACCTAAGCAAACTAACACAACCTAGAAGTGTTACCTATTTTAGGTAATTGTATGAAATATTACAGAACTCGGTAACGAATGAAAACAAGAAGGTGGGAAGTATTAACTATCTGCTATTTAGACAATAGTTTAAATATATTTGTTTCTTAAAGTATAGTAAGCATTGATATTATGACCTTACGGTACATAATAATACAGACTTATCGTATTATATTAATGTCTGTAGTGATGCATGAATACAGTCATAATACTTAATGATGATATTAGAGGACTGTAGTTATAGTGTCCGTGAGTCGGTGGTGAGTGTGCATTTGGCTTGGCACAGCTTGGGGGCCCCTTATATAGGGGCTGTGCACAATGGGGGCCATGCCTGGCATACTCGCATCTCATTCCTAACAAATCCCAGTGATGCTCGGTGACTCCCAGTGACTCCTATCTAATTCCCAGTGATTCCTATATTACTCCTATCGACTCGTATAATACATTAATCCGAAATTTTCAACTTTTCAATAACTCGCACTTCATTCATGGTTTTATCCCGGTGATTCCTGGTGATTCCCAGTGATTCCACGTGACTCCCAATGATTCGCAGGTACACTCCCACTGGTTCCTATGGTGTTGTGAGTGCGCGGGGAATTGCAGACATTCGCGGTCGTATTCCCAGGAATCATTACTCCTAGTGATTCTAGCTCGCATTCCTGACTGTGTGAAGTACCCTTTAATCGCTATGTAAAGCATGAACGATATTGCCCAACAATTTATGTACTTTTCTTTTACGTGTCTCTGCTAGATTTTGTCATGAGATAGGAAGGACTTTTCAGCAGAATATATCTACACCAAATTCCTCAAAGACTTACGATTATTTCGACTGACCACCTGGATTTCCTCGACTGTTCTTTGCCTTTTCCTATTGTTCAAGGACTTTCCTGTCCCTTCTTTTATGCGTCCCTGTTCACAGATGCCGACCCTCGATCCACCCTTCTCAGAATTTCGTTTTCCCCTCTACATAGCCTACAGTCGCCTCTGTTCATTTTGACGTTCATATCAGAGTGTAGGCCGCATTCATAGGCTTCTACGAAAGGTGTTGTGCATCCTATCTTGAACACAAATTATTTGTCTATGTGTATGAAGGAGACACAAGACAAAGCTGCCTGTAACAAGTGTTCCCCTCCAAAGTTGAAAGCATGAAAGAGAGCCACATTCAAGGTACTTAAGGGTCAAAATGTCTGGATACATAAAGCTTGAAGCAGCTTACATCAAAGGAAGAATGAACATAATGAGGAAGAGAGTTCACTTGTTGAGTAGAAGAAAGACTGGGAAAATTGGTTCACTCCTGGGTTAGAGACTTGGACAGAATAGGAGTGTTAAATCGTAGAAGAGGCATAATCCTCGAAGGTTTAATGGTGTAAGCACTATACTTATTTTTGTTTTAACTTGGCGGAATTGTTATTTCCTTAGCAGCTGATTTATCGATAATTAATGGAAAAATCGGAAACCACTATGCCTCTATCCTATCATTTGATAGGTTTTGATAATTAATAACATAATTTATTATGAAAACGTTGTAATATCCGATTAATTATGATAGGGACCACTCAATTTCTCTCCAGCTTAACCCTTTAAAAATTATGACACATATTTAAAATTATATTCTGGCTATTATTACGGTATCATAACTAATGGGGCTAAGCATGAGGGAGAATGGGGTCCAGAAAAAAAACCTCACATCAATGTAGTAAAGATTAGGTATAAGGCAGCCAAGGCTGCCGTGATCCTGTTCCTTGAAGAATAGAAATTATGGTAAAATTAGGCTAAACTAGGGTTAAATTGCACCAGGTAGGAGAGATATATTGAAATTGAAATCTATATTTCTAGTATAAAAGATTTACATAATATATATTCAATGGTTTATACAATTACAGACAAGACCCTTTGATGAAAGTAGTTACAATCATTTAGGAGCCCTTAGATGAAAATAATAAATTAATGAAATACATTTACATGTTAAGTACTCACTTGGCACTTAAAGCTTACATGCACACACACAGAGAGAGAGAGAGAGAGAGAGAGAAAGAGAGAGAGAGAGAAAGAGAGAGAGAGAAAGAGAGAGAGAGTGAGTATGTATGTGTGAGTGTGTGTGTGTGTATGTGTGTGTGTGTGTGTGTGTGTTTGCTTTTGATAAGTAATGGATGTGTGCGAGCATTCAATCTGAGTTGTGACATTTGCTTGAGGGGAGTTATTGGATATTTACGGAATTCCTTCTCTCTCATAATTAGCCCCAATAGTTTTTGAGATTCTTAAGACGTTCGTCTCATTTCTTTGCCAATGTTAGGACCTTTCATTCCATTTACGTGTCGACTTTTTCCTGCCGAGCGATAGCGGGCCTGCATTTCAGGAGGAACCGGTCTTCGACCCGAACATTTTTCTACCGAATAAAGTACACATTTTTCGCAGAGGGGGTTTTGTGGGTATGTTTAAAGCTTCATGGAAATCTAAGAAGCAAACTCAAAACTTCTCCTTAACCCATTCAGTACCGGTGACGTCCTTTTCATCATATTCTGGCAACTATTAGGCGATTTTATTTAGCTTTGGAAGGATCTGCAGTAGCTAAAAGGATTATATACATGAGATAGTCTGTACCCTTTTAATTGCTATAGATCCTTCCTCAACCGAATACAGTCATCTAATAGTTACCAGAATATAATGAAAGGACGCCGCCTGTACGGAAGGAGTTAAATGTTAGAGGTGAAATATATTACTCATATTTCAGTGTAAATAATTAACCCTAAAACTATGTATACAGTTTTATGTTAACCAGGGAGTTTGAAAACAAAATATTGCTAATGAAAATCGAGCAAAAATTATTCATGGTCCTTTTAGGCGAGGTTCATTTATGGGCCAGCGCGCGCGGGGTCTTGGGAGTAAAACATTCTGGCCAGAATATTATAATTTATAGTCAGGCACAAATTAAGGGGAGATGAGTCGTTTTTCTGGACCCCCTTCTCCCTCATGTTTAGCCCCATTTGTTTTGAGATTATAACACGTTCGGCCCATTAGTTTGACGATTTTAAGACCTTTCACCCCATTTTGTTGTCAATGTCATGACTTTTCGTGTCATTTAGGTGTCGATTTTTTCCTGGCGAGCGATATCGAAACATTTACAAATATGTCCTGAAGGAAGGTCTTGGGCGGATGTTTGTTTTAAAGCTTGATGAGGGTCTGGGGAAGAAACAAAACAATACTGAGAAGATACATAAATGAGCAAATTAATAAGTCCATCTCCCTATAAAGGTTTTGAACATGTTGCGTCCATATTTGTTACGACTTTAATGATAAATCCTGTTGAGAAACAAATACAGATAGACAGGCAGTAAAAGAATGATCTATATGTTCCACAAGATACTATAAACAAACACTGGTACACACACACACACACACACACATCTATATGTTCCACAAGATACTATAAACAAACACTGGTACAAACAACTTCTGATCTAAATACTATCTCCAATTGGGGCAGAGAAAACCTTGTTACCTTTAATGCTTCCAAAACCCAATTTCTCCATCTATCTACCCGTAAGGAATTCTCAGCGGACTATCCCTTATTCTTCAACAATACAAAAATCAATCCTTCATCTTCTCTCAATATTCTTGGTGTCTCTTTTTCTTCTGCTCTCAGTTGGAAGGACCATATTACCAGTCTTGCTAAGGCAGCCTCCCAGAAGCTGGGTGTGCTCAACCGCCTTAGGGGGTTCTTTTCCCTTGCACAGCTTCTTGCTCTGTACAGGGGCATAATGCGTCCTTGTATTGATTATTGTTCACATGTGTGACGAGGTTCCTCTCACACCGCTCTCCTAGACAAAGTTGAAAGGAAGGCCTTTCGTATCATTAACTCCCATCCACTCACCAACTCTCTGCAATCTCTCTCTCTCTCTGCCGCAATGTTGCATCTCTCTCGCTATTCTATCGCTACTATAATGATCAGTGTTCCTCAGAGCTTTCCCAGTGTATACCAGCTCCTTTACGTAGGGCACATGGTACCCGTCTTGCAACTCGATAGCGAGCCTGTAATTTTAGAGGAATCAGCCTTCGGCCGGGACATTATTTTACTGAAAAATGTATAACTTTATCTTGGAAGGTGGTCTAAGGGGTGTTTTTATAAGCTTGATGAAGGTCTAGCAAGGAAACTGAAAAATACTTCAATAAATAAATATATAGACCACACCATAAGCAGTACCCCCATAATGCTATACAAGAGGAGCCCAGCTAAGATATATGGCAGAAACACACACCCTCTATAAGCTTATTCAGATATTGGAGTATTTCGGGGACCCGCAGGATGGTGGCCCCGGTAAGTGTGATGTGCGGGAGTTAGAATATGTTAACCCCTACAGTACCGGTGAGTTCCTTTCCATTATATTCTGGCAACTATTAGATGACTTTATTCAGCTTAAGAAGGACGTCTACGAATTTAACACCTTAAGAGCGGCCTAGGCGGTAATTTCTATGTACCGCCCAGCATTTTTTTTATTACCCAAAATAGGGTTGTTTCCATGCTCATTTTCATGCATAAACAAGACCCAGAGCATAAAACAAGTATCTATCCCTGAAAGGGCGTAAACAGAGCTTTCCAATGGCACCCGAACCATCCTTGTACGACCACTGGTTCTCTTGCAACGATCGTGCAACACGAGTGAAAAAAACCTAAAATAAGGTAATTTCCGTACATAATTCCCTGTGTAGCGAGTGAGAAAAGGGGGAGAAGGGTGGAATACAGTTCAGTAGGTTCACGGTGGTCGTGGGGAGCACTCATAAGGTTACTACGCTCGTCCCACCGCTCAGCTCTCTCTCTCAGCAACATTACGTGCAGAAAATGGCACTCGACAGCTGTCGTGCACCGCCACATAGTCCAAATTTATTTCACTCGACATATGTTGCGCGCCGCCAGTTATGGGTTAAAGGATACAAACTATCTCAATGAATGATTTTAGCAACCATATATTCTTCCTAAATTTCATAAAATCGTCTAAAAGTAGCCGAAATGAAATATATAAGACGTCGCCGGTACAGGAGGGGTTAAACCATAGCATGGTGGTTCTGGTGGTATGATGGACAGGGTTTATAATATAACAGACGTCCCTGGTACAGGAGGGGTTAAACCATAGCATGGTGGTTCTGGTGGTATGATGTGCAGGCTTTATAATATAACAGACGTCGCCGGTACAGGAGGGGTTAAACCATAGCATGGTGGTTCTGGTGGGTATGATGGACAGGGTTTATAATATAACAGACGTTGCCGGTACAGGAGGGGTTAAACCATAGCATGGTGGTTCTGGTGGGTATGATGGACAGGGTTTATAATATAACAGACGTCCCCGGTACAGGAGGGGTTAAACCATAGCATGGTGGTTCTGGTGGTATGATGTGCAGGGTTTATAATATAACAGACGTCGCCGGTACAGGAGGGGTTAAACCATAGCATGGTGGTTCTGGTGGTATGATGTGCAGGGTTTATAATATAACAGACGTCCCCGGTACAGGAGGGGTTAAACCATAGCATGGTAGTTCTGGTAGGTATGATGTGCAGGGTTTATAATATAACAGATGTCGCCGGTACAGGAGGGGTTAAACCATAGCATGGTCGTTATGGTGGTATGATGTGTAGGGTTTATAATGTGTTAAACCATAGCATGGTGGGTCTGGTGGTATGATGTGTAGGGTTTATAATGTGTTAAACCATAGCATGGTGGTTCTGGTGGTATGATGGGCAGGGTTTAGAATATGTTAAGGGGAGACAAGCCGTTTTTCTGGCACCATTAGTTTGCAGATGTTAAGACGTTTGGCCCATTACTTTGGCGATATTGATATCTTTAGCTCCATTTTGTTGTACATTTTAAGACCTATTGTGCCATTTAAGTGTCGATTTTTTCCTGGCGAGCGATAGCGAGCCTGTAATTATAGGAGGATCCGGCCTTCGGCCGGGACATTTTTCTACCGACAAATTTATGAATTTTTCTTGAGGGTGTGTCTAGGGGGTGTTTTTCTAAGTATTAGGGAGATCTAGCGAGAAAACTAAAAAAATAAATGAATAAAAGAATTAATAGACCAAAAAACCAGCCCGTCTTCCCTTAAACCGTAAAATGGTGTTCCCAGTAAGTATGATGATAAGCTGAGTTTTGATGATAGTTGTGGCTCAAGATATCTGCTCACCACTGGGGTTATTTAAGGAACGCGAACAACCGCCTTTGTCTATGCTTGCATGTCACGTGACCGGGGGAGCCAATAGGAGGCTGAATTTCCTGGTGAGGCAAGCCATCTATCAGTAGGAGCTGGGACCCCACCAAAGACAGACCTGCGCCGCTCGCTCCTCCCACCACAACCCTTTCACCCCTTTTCCGGTGCCACATATGACCCAGTAAACACAGTAAGTTTTGTACCATATTTGTTGAAAGTTACAGTAATCATATGTTTCATGCCTTTGTATTAGACTTAGGACTTTCAGTCTTCTACACATGATGGCTAGATTGTGTGACGTCGTGTCCTGACTGTTGCCAGATATCTGAGTTGCCATATGCCGCCACAATTTTTTTTTCTTGTTTTTTTTTTCTTGTTTTTTTTCTGATTTCGATATTGGTGTATTTCCTCATTGAATTTGACAAAGTACTTACCTGTTATGCCCCCAGTGACTACCTACCCATTTCCTTATAATTTTACCTGGTTTCTGCTGATTGATTGGTACCAATTAGTTACCTGTCATGCCCCCAGTTGCCCAGGGACAAGCTACCCATTTTATTACCATTTTACCTGTTCCTGGTGATTGAATTTGACAAAGTACTTACCTGTTGTGCCCCCAGTGACTACCTACCCATTTCCTTATAATTTTACCTGGTTTCTGCTGATTGATTTTTTTTTTTTTTTCCTATATTCCAACTACTCCCCCTCTTGGGCATAGGCTGAGAGCCTTTACACTACACCGCTGAACACGGTGAGGCCCGTGAGGTCTTGTTCCAGTCTAGGGAGTGAGACATGCGAAGCACCCCGGCTCGAAGCAACTCCATCTTCTGAAGCAGCTTCGCCTCTGCGCTTCAAGGTCTCACTCCCCACACTCGGACCCTCACTCTCAGAACGCCACCCATTGAGCAATTAACTCACTAGGCATTGCCCCCCTGTAACATATTTTGAATATGGGAATATTCATACAATGCTATTTAATCAGGGAACAATGAGGGTATTTTTTTGGCATTTCGGAGTGGTGTGGTAATGCACTGGAACTAGGTACAGCACAAATTCCATCCCAATAATATCTTCCCATTGACATATTGACATTGATTGGTACCAATTAGTTACCTGTCATGCCCCCAGTTGCCCAGGGACAAGCTACCCATTTTATTACCATTTTACCTGTTCCTGGTGATTGAATTTGACAAAGTACTTACAAGTTGTGCCCCCAGTGACTACCTACCCATTTCCTTATAATTTTACCTGGTTTCTGCTGATTGATTGGTACCAATGACTTACCTGTCATGCCCCCAGTTGCCCAGGGACAAGCTACCCATTTTATTACCATTTTACCTGTTCCTGGTGATTGAATTTGACAAAGTACTTACCTGTTGTGCCCCCAGTGACTACCTACCCATTTCCTTATAATTTTACCTGGTTTCTGCTGATTGATTGGTACCAATTAGTTACCTGTCATGCCCCCAGTTGCCCAGGGACAAGCTACCCATTGTATTACCATTTTACCTGTTCCTGGTGATTGAATTTGACAAAGTACTTACCTGTTGTGCCCCCAGTGACTACCTACCTATTTCCTTATAATTTTACCTGGTTTCTGCTGATTGATTGGTACCAATTAGTTACCTGTCATGCCCCCAGTTGCCCAGGGACAAACTACCCATTTTATTACCATTTTACCTGTTCCAGGTGATTGAATTTGACAAAGTACTTACCTGTTGTGCCCCCAGTGACTACCTACCCATTTCCTTATAATTTTACCTGGTTTCTGCTGATTGATTGGTACCAATGACTTACCTGTCATGCCCCCAGTTGCCCAGGGACAAGCTACCCATGTTATTACCATTTTACCTGTTCCTGCTGATTGAAATTTACCAAGTACTTACCTGTTATGCCCCCACATTTTTGTTTTTATATTTTTTTAATATTTTTAGGGTGTAGTATGTATTATTCAAGCAGTATTCATCATTCACATGAGTTGTGATCAAAATCCATGCATTTATAATCATCCTATACATTGTGGAAAGTGTTGTCTACTTTCAGAGGGTTGCGGCCGGAGCGGTGCTGGGAGATAAGGTTAACCCTTTCAGTACTGTGTGTGTATAACTACTCCAAACCCCCATTATTCATACTGATATTGTTCTTAGGTTGTTTAGGAATGTCCATGGTGATTTATAGGCAGATTCATAGACAATTTGTTCAGTTATGAATTTTTTCCTCTCAAATTTTTGCCGAAAACTGTCTGACGTCTCGGAGTTAAGTGTACACAATGCTATGGCATAGCTATTTACTAGTTCTGATCTCAATATTTAGGGTTTTCCTGTGTTTCAGTGTTGGTTGGCACTATTCTGACAAAGTTTCAGCTAAATCCACCAATATTTAGGCACCCTAATGATTTTCTGTAAACCATTGATCATTTTTTTGAGTTTTCGAAATTAACCCTTTTTATTCTTTGCACAGATCGCGCCCTATGGAACCCAGGTCAACAAGACTGCAGCTGATGAGGTCCACACCATCCCCCTACTAGTCACCAGAGTTTCACTATCCTCAGGGAACTTTAAGTATTTATTTTTATTTTTTAGTAAACTTAGTCATTTTCTTAAGTTATTTTTCTAGAATAATCATTAAAAATATAAAAATCACTCTGATTTTCAATTCCACTTCACATTAGATTAAGCATTCCTTATATTACATGTTCAAATGTAGACAAAAAATCTATTTCAATTACCTGATTTTTGGCGAATATTTTAGTGCGGCATGCCACTTTCGACCACCCTTCCTTTACCGTACGCGTTAGAACGCGAAACCTGTCCAGGGTTAATTGAATTGTTTGTATAACGGAATCAGTTAGAGGGATTATCTGAACCTTTGGTCCCCAGAGAGTGTAACGCTGGAGTGTGTAAATAAGTTCTGCCACCTGGGCGAAACGGTTTCCGCCGGAGGTGGCGCTGATGCTAGCTCCATTGCTGGAGTCAGAAGTGGCTGGGGAAAGTTTAGAGAGCTTTTGCCACTCCTGACAATGAGAGGACTCCCACCCCACCTTAAAGGGAAGATGTATACTTCATGTGTTAGGAGCGCGATGACCTATGCCTAAGAGACGTGGCCGGGTAAAGCGGAGGATATCAATAGAATGGAACGGAATGAGAAGAAAATAGTGAGATGGATGATGTGGGGTTAATCTTAGGGACAGGGTATCGAGCGAGGAATTGAGAAGGCGTCTGGGCATTAGGAGTGTCAGTGAAGTGATGCGCATTAGCCGACTTGGTTGGTTTGGACATGTGGAGAGAATGGATGATCAAAACTGGGTGAAGAAATGCCGGACTGTGAACGTGGGGGGAGCTGCGAGTAGGGGTGGACCTAGAATGACGTGGGCTCGGGTACTCCGGTCCGATCTCAAAATTAAGAACTTGACAATAGAGGCAGCCCTTGACAGGGCCACCTGGAAAGCTGCCATTTGGGACGTGAGACTGTAACCACATTCTCTGTGGACAAAACGGTCTTTAAACTTGTATGTATATGTATGTATGTAATTCAAAGTATATTGCCTTCCAAATATATTCATGATCATTGCAAGTAACTCGTTGTACTCTTCCAAATGTATACATGATTGCAAGAAATTCGTTGTACTGTATATTAATTGTGTCCCAAATGTATACATGATCATATTAAGTATTATGGCATAGTTTACATTATAAGTGCTCCGAATACATGAACACATTCAGTCATTCATTATACGTTAATTGTATTCGGAATGCCCGCAGCGCACCGTAATAACTAATTCTTTGTGTATTAAATGCATTGTACCGCCTTGAGCCTCATTAATTATGTAAACAGTAATTGCGGGGGAGAGTCTGCATTAGTTACATTAAGGGGGGATGATTGGTTGTTCTGGCCCCCCTTTTCCCTCCTGTTTATCAATACTAGTTATGAAATTTCATGACGTTTGGCCCAATAGTTTGGTGATTTGAAAACATGTCACCCCATTTCATTGTTAATAGTAGGACCTTTCGTGCCATTTAGGTTTCGATATTTTACTGGCGAGCAACAGCGAGCCTGTAATTTTAGGAGAAACCGGCCTTCGGCCAGGACATTTTTCTATCGAAAAATATACAAATTTATCTTGAAAGGGAGTTTTGGTGGTGTTGCTTTAAATTTGATGGAGGTTTAGGAAGGAAACTAAAACACAATATACTGTATATGTTTTTTTTTTGTTTTTTTTAACCTTGATGAAAGTCTAGGGAGGAAACTAAAACAAAATATATATTATATAGATAAATATATAAGCCAATAAATACGCTCATCTCCCGTTACAGCAAGCAAACCGGGATATAATTTATAATTATGTGATGTAATGCATATCTCTGGACTACCATTATTGCCCGGGGGAAAACCAAGACGCATTAGTTAACGTCCCTGCTGCTGAATTACGTAGTATAAGGTACAGGCGCAGTCAACAGTTCCAGTACCTTCCTCCTGTCAACCTGTGTACTGCTAAGGGGAGGCTGGCCGTATGAGGTACAGGCGCAGTCAACAGTTCCAATACCTTCCTCCTATTAACCTGTGTACTGTTAAGGGGAGGCTGGCCGTATAGGGTACAGGCGCAGTCAACAGTTCCAATACCTTCCTCCTGTTAACCTGTGTACTGTTAAGGGGAGGCTGGCGGTATGAAGTACAGGCGCAGTCAACAGTTCCAGTACCTTCCTCCTGTTAACCTGTGTACTGTTAAGGGGAGGCTGGCCGTATGAAGTACAGGCACAGTCAACAATTCCAGTACCTTCCTCCTGTTAACCTGTGTACTGTTAAGGGTAGGCTGGCCGTATGAGGTACAGGCGCAGTCAACAGTTCCAATACCTTCCTCCTGTTAACCTGTGTATTGTTAAGTGGAGGCTGGCCGGTTGTTTGGTCTATTAATTCATGTATTCATATATTTGTTTAGTTTCCTCCCTAGACCTCCATCAAACTTAGAAAAACACCCCCCTCCAAGATAAATTTGTACATTTTTCGGTAGCAAAATTTCCCGGCCGAAGGCCGGTTCCTCTTAAAATTGCAGGCTTGCTATCGCTTTCCAGGAAATAATCGACACCTAAATGGCACGAAAGGTCTTAAAATTGACAACGAAAAGGGGCAAAAGGTGTTAAAATCGCCAAAACTAATGGGCCGAACGTCTTAACATCTGAAAACTAATGGGGCTAAACATTAGGGAGAAGGGGGTCGAGAAAAACGGTCTTCCTCCCCTTAAGGAACACGTTATAGCTTAGCAGTTGCCAGATGTTGCCATATACTGATGGTCGGTTTTGGCTTTCACGCATAGGATCCTTAAATCAATGAGTGTTTTTTGTCTTGGCTATACATAAGGGTGAGAGCTGGTCCTGCCCAGAGTCAGGTTTGTCATCCTCTACCCAACCTTCGCGGTTTCTGTCTGTCTCTTTTCCTGTACCAGTTTTACTACTTCGGGGGCAGGGGGCTAGGAATCACCCTTCCCTTGTATAATGCAGCTACTAGACGAAACAGAGAAAGGGGAGAGGGAACACAAAAGTGGTCCCAGACCCAAAGAATACTTGGAGCATTAAATGTTGTTTCTGTTCTGGCTCTGTCTGGAGTCGGCCCCCACTAGCTATGGGGTATTGTGCCAGACATCTTTCCCAAACATATAATTTACCTATAATTTATCTTGATTTTGGCTCTCTGTCACTCTTTCAACCTTTGGGGGACTCACTTGTTATAGGCTGTTTTACCTTTTGTCTCTTTCATAAACAGAAAAGGAATATATAAAATGAGTATATACATACATACATAAACATATACAGTATATGTATCAATGTTGTGGGAATGTTTTTGAACCCGACTGTAGGTACCATTATGATCTGCGCGCCACATTTATATTTATTTATTTTGTTTTAAATCTGTTTATTTTATTTTTGTTCTTGTCAGTGCCTCCTCTCGGACATGAATAAAACATTATAAGCGGCTGGGCTGAATGATGAGTGTAATTTCTTTTGGCCCAGCCGCTGAATATATTGTAATGATGCGAGGGGGAAGGGGGGGGGGGGGGGGGGACGGGGGAGGGGGGGGAAGTCTTTGAACGTGGTTGTCACAGACGCGTAATCTAACGATCGCCCGCCCCCCGCCCCCTTCCCAGTACCCAACCTCCCTAACCCACCATTCACCTTCCCCTCTCTCCCCCCCCCCCCCCCCCCCCCTAAGGTACTCTCGGTAATTGCTATAATCGGCCGCGTTTGTTGTCTTTTCGTTATGGATGGGGGGCTGGAAGTGCGTGATTTCGGGGCGTGTATCATTTTCCCGTCGCCAGGGGTCCGGTGCTGGCGTCGACATTTACGATGGGAGAAGGTGGGCAAGCTAACCTATTTAAGATTCTTCCGCCATTTTGCCTACACTGGTTTAGGTAGATGTGGCATAGTCAGTAGAGCGTCGGCTGCTGATCAATTGATCGGCGGATTGAGCCCGGACGGTGAAAATGTCAAGCCCGGGCAACTTGACCTAGTAATTTGTGACAAACTCCTAATGTTCATGGCCACTCCTTCTCGGGAATTACGGCGTCTGGTAAACAAAATATAAATAAATAAATAAATAAATTAATAAATATATATACAGTATATATATATATATATATATATATATATATATATATATATATATATATATATACCGGTATATATATATATTAGGTAGATATACATTGGTTGCATACTGGCTCTACAGTATATATGGTTGGAGGGACTATAAGGGTAACTATATGATCACATGAAGTGAGGCGACTATAGCTTACTGTGGAGATATTTGTGATCCCTCATAAGGTGTTTATATTGTATGTTATGGTGATAGGAGACAGGGCCGTGCAGAAAACTATACCCAGTTCAAAACCGGCAGGTCAGAAATCTTGAACCCTAAACTGTACAACTCGAAAAGGGCTAGATCAAATAGACTGTACATTTCTACACCTATTCCGGGGCTGAACATTCCCAAATGATGGAAATATTTGCACGATTACTCTAGTCATTTGTAAGTTATAGAAGTTAATGTTCTAGAGTTTGGGACTACCCATTTGGAACAAGGCATAGTTTAGGGCAGGTGTTCAAAGATAAATATGGGTACCTATAGTCCGTTCATTATAGGTAGGCCAAATATCTCCACCACTATCCTCTATAACTCATAAACAAACTAGGGTAATGGAGCAAATATTTCTATGATTTAGGAAGGATCAGCCAGGGTTTAACCCGTGGAGCCCCGGCTAGTTTTGTAATGTTTGCGCACAAGAACCCGGCCGGTTTTCAAAAAATGGTTTTATTCCAGAAACAATAGCGAATGGGTTAGGAATGAAGGAAAAACCACGAAAAACCGCTCAAAAAGCTTAAAAAAATGGTCCTACAGAGCCCCCGAAAACGGATTTTATAAGAGTAAAAAATTGAAGGCAATTATCCCAAAAAAACTAGGTTATTGCGCGCTCGCGCGCACGCACGTGGACTTTGAGAGTTTTCAACCATCGGCACGGTTGCGTGGGATACGTACACAGTTCCCATACAAATCTGAGCCCTCTTGAGTGGCTACACCTGAGGTTACGGTCGGCGCAATTAGGGTGACGCGCCAGGCGCGTCTCTGGGGCTGTGCGTTACATACATCGCCGACGCGTCAGGCGCGTCGCTGGGGCTGTACGGGTTAAATGTGTAGAGTTACGGCCCGTCTGCTCTAGCTTTTTTTATAATTACTGAATTTAGGGTTCACGATTTCTGGCCTCCCTATAATGAATGTACTATAACTACTATTGAATGAGTTATATCTACGTAAAGTCCAAGCAAAGGGGTCATTTAAACACGTAGGTCACCGTCAGCAACCCCCCTCTACACGTACCTGATAGGAGTTCCAAATTAGGCTAGATGTATAGGGTTGGTGTTGACTACTAACACCATATAAGGAGGAGCACTTTCATAGGGTGTTTTCATTCAATCTGTCAACTTTTCAGATGTTAGTTTGATAAAAAAGGGCAGGATAACAGCAGCATATGAGGAGGAACACTTTCATATAGTGTTATTATTCATTCTGTCAACTATTTGGACTATATTTTTATCAAAAATATTAGGTTTGTTGGTAGTGGCAGAGTAATAATTTAGTTATCTGGTTTATTGTGTTATTGGCTTATAGATTATTGGCTAGTTATTTAAGAACCCCTTTATCCCTCATATTTAGCCCCATTAGTTTGGATATTTTAAGACATCTGCACCATTAGTTTGGCGATTTTAGGACCTTTCGTGCCATTGAGGTGTAATTTTTTTCCTGGCGAGTGATGGCGAGCCTGTAATTTGGGAGGATCCGGCCTTGGCTGGGACGTTTTTCTACCGAAGATTTAACAATTATATCTAGAAGGGGGTGTTATTTTAAGTTTAATAGAGGTCTAGGAACTAAAACAATAAATCAATAAATTATATAAAGAAGTAAACAAATAAATATATAACTAAATAAATAGATAAATACAAATATATATATAAACTGTATAAGAATGGGTTGATCAAAGAGGAAACACTAGTCAAGTTACCAGTGATTGAAAACTTATGTAGCTTAGTCAAAATTGACGATAACAAGGGACTGGAGTTTTCGCAGAGAGGCTCCAGTCCTGACGTTATTCTTGACTTACAGTGTGCTGGCTTAATAATCCAATAGGGTTGATAGCCTCTGAGGTCCTATTTTAAATAATTTTAACTAACTTGACGATAAACAACGGAAAACGAATAATGTTAGAATAGATCCAAGGGTAGCTAAAGGAATGGGTGAGCTGAGACTGCTGGTGCCGGGGAAAATGGTAGGTAAGATTGCAATGTGAGGGAGTGTTTGTGTGTGTGTGTGTGTGTGTCTGTGTATGTGTGTGTGTGTGTGTGTGTCAGTGTGTGTGTGTGTATGTGTTGGTGGGTGTATGTGTTCGTGTGTGCATATATATGCGTGTGTGTGTGTGTACTGTATATGTGTGTGAGATAGAGAGAGAGAGATAGCGAGAGAGAGAGTATAATTGAGAAAGAGACAGGTTGAGAAGGAGATAGAGAGCTTGGTAAGTGATTGGCAGACAGTTGAGAGAATAAATAATGGATGAAGCCAATCAGAATAGAGGTGCAATCCATTAATTAATATAAAACACTACAATATTACACATACGAAGCGAGATATCCGTTAATGAAGTAGGATAAAATGATTATTGAGATATAGTGAACCAGAGATGACGGCAGTGCTAATTTTAGATCAGATGAGATGAGGAAACAGACAAATATATGAACCTGTTAATATCCATCCTTGGAAGATTATGACGCAGTTTGTCAGTTTATGCTGGCTATCATTAGATGATTATATGTAGTTTAAAAAGGATTTGTTGGTAAAGACCATTTCAACTAACTCTCTGAATTCCCTATGCCTTTCCTAATCTGAATAAAATAGTACAATAATAACCAGAAAACAGAAAAGAAGTCCGCAATCGGATGTCGAAAGGGTGTAATTCGGCAGAGTGTCTGAACATTAAAAGTTTAATTTCTTAGGTGGGTGATGATATTGATGGATAAGCCTTATGTAACATCACTTCGTATCTTCATTTTAACTGAGAAGACGTATTGAGAGGGGCAAAGGGGTGTTATAGAGAGAGAGAGAGAGAGAAAGAGAGAGCGCGAGAGCGACAGCTGTTAGCGTGGATTTATTATGCGTGTGATATTAGTATACGTCGTCAAGGTATCCCCCGACTGGGTGCGAGCATGTGAAACACGCTATAGGACGTACTCCCACACCCACTATCCGCCTTGGCTCGGGATCAAACCCAGGTCAAGCACATTCACATGTAAGCGTGCTGGAACAAGGTTTCAGGGATAAGTCGAACTAAGTCAATTCGGCCACTAAGATAATTCGGCCTCTAAGATAATTCGGCCTCTAAGATAATTCGGCCTCTAAGATCATTCGGCCTCTAAGATAATTCAGCTTCTAAAATAATTCAGCCTCTAAGATCATACGGCCCCAGACAGAACTGAACAATTGCGAGTTTCAGGAAGTACGAGCTTCTGATAATTGGTCTTTAACGGAGACTGCCAAATTTATGTAATATTTTGATGGATAGCAAGTTTGTTTAATTTTGTGTATGTATTTTATATAGCACTACAACCGTAATATAGCAGGGCATTCTGGTACATATCAATCTTTGCGGCTCCAACTTCCTTATAGCCCGAAACTCGCAAGTGGTGAATTACAAATAATTTGCACTGACTACTGTATATTGGTCTTAATACCATCTATTTATGTTCATGATTGAGATTACTCTCTCTCACACACACAAACGCACACACATTCTCTCTATCTCTTTTTCTTTTTCTTTTTTTTTCTTCTAAACTTTACATTACATGGTGTTTTTACATCTAAAATTCCAGTGAAGAAACATGGAATTATCTATAGCGAAACACATTTAAAAAACAAAAAATATTTAGCAGTCTATCTATCTATTGCCTGACGCCGTGATACCCGAAGGGGTGGCCACGAACGAACCGCCCCCATGCACCTCTGTCCCCGGTCAGTCGACGCCCCTCCCCCCAACCAGCACCGCCTTCGTTCATATACTTCCTCACTCCTTCCTTCCACCTCTCTTTCGGTCTACCTCTCCCTCTCTGTCCCTCCACCTCGCTCTCGTACACCCTCTTAGTCATTCTCTCGCTTTCCATACGTTCCATATGGCCGAACCATCTCAAGTTGTTCCTTTTCACACTTTCCAGCACATCTACCTCCACACCACACCTCCTTCTTACTTCCTCATTAGTCTGTCTATCCCTCCATGTAACTCCGCACGCACTTCTTAGGTAATTCATTTCCACTGCTCTCACTCTAGCATTGATACTGTTAATAATTCTTGCCCGATTATGTCAGTTCTATCTTTCCTCCTTAGGAAAGCTTTTTAGAACTATATCACTCAGTAGGAACACAAATGACTCCAAATATGAAATTATAAATCTCATCAATCTCCACCAATGATACAGAATACACAGTTGGGTTTCACAGGTTTGTATTTCACTTTCAATCAGGGCACGGGCATAGATAAATAATAGTAATAATGGTTGAGTCGTATCTATATTAGAATACTCTCAAAACTGCCTCAAGAATGAATAATAATATTCTTAAAGCAAGTATGGTAAATAACTTATTTTATAATAATCAATGATAAACTACAATTGAATATACATGTGATGAATGTACATCTACAACATAATTGCTAACAGAGCGGTTAGTCTCGAATAATAGCTGATATCCTGATATAGAAATAAACGTGAGGTATAGCGTGAATCTACTGTAGGTAGGTCAATAATACTGAGGTCACACCGTCTCAGTGAGGTTGGAATATGTAAATGAGAATATCAGCTGAATGATAAATGTTACAAATTACTTTTGACAGTCACTGTAAATAAGGTGTAAAGATTAGGACGTTTTGAGATACGATCCTATATATCTATTAAGGGTTAACTTTTAACTCTATATATCTATTAAGGGTTAACTTTTAACTCTTAGTAAGGATGACTTAAGGTGTCGATGTCCTTACGAGTTATATTATGTTTTAGTTATAGGTTAATTGTAGAAGTTGTAGGTTGATCTCAGCTCTCGTTCTCTGCTCGTTGATGATAGATTATATTAATTAGGTAGATAATTGTATCGCCGCCACCATCCCACTTATACCTTATACATATTATATATAGGTAAAGGGGAAAAGGAAAGAATGTGGTATCCAACCAACTTTGATATTTATTCAAGTAACAACTGAATATAGTACACAGAAGTACTAAATATATAAGTAAAAGAGAATTCCCTATATTGAAAGGAATCTCTGGGCTATGTTCTCGTGCCCGTTGCTAAAGTCTATCTAACTGTCAAACTCTCTCCCCACCTCACACCTCCACTGGTCACCTCGAAAACCCTCTACAACACGTGATCGTCATTGGTCATACGATCAGTGCCTGGGTGACAACAAGGTGCCAGAGTAAGCTAGATTTGTGTGGGAAAGGAACCTGAGTCAATGGTTTTAGAAGGGGGAAGTTACATCTGTTACAATGAATACCCCCTCAGAACGTATAGTTTAATGCATAAAGATCATTCATAGCAAGAATAATACCTTAAAATTATATGAGAGTAAAATAAATAAGTTAAAGATTAAACAAATATCAAATGAAGAAAAAATCGAAAGTGAAATGGAAATTTTCTAAGTATTTTGTTAATAAAATATAAAGGTATAGTAAAATTATAAAGAACGGATTAAAAATTGAACAAAGCAAACACCATTGCTAAGACAGTGAAGAAAAACAAAATTGCAAAAGAAAAATACTATAGGTATTATCTTAAAATAAAATCCCAATAAGAACACAAAAAAACAAAGACACATTATAATAATTATATGTCTGCTTTAGATCGATTAACAAAGCAAAGAAATACAGACTTATAAACCAAGGCAAAAACTAAAATAGATTGCTGCAAGCAAAAAACAAAATCAAATCCTAGGTACAGTATAAAATACTGCAGAAAAAAAATGAAGTCCTAACTCATAGGATAAAAAAAAAAATAAAAAAAAATAAACACAAGTCTAATTATTAGACCGGTGATGCGAAAATAAATAATATTAAAGTTTATAATAAAAACAAAACATGAAAACCTTCCAAGTTTGATAAAACCAAATAAAAAAAAAAAAACATAGTTAAAATCTGATGTAAAATAATAGGAATAAACATCTTATCTATAGGAATATGATATACCAATATTAAACACAGCAAGCCACATCCCGTGGTGTGTAATATAATACCTTCCTAATCTGAAAAACAAAAATTGCGCAAATAAAATTACATAGGAAATTCGAATAAAATTCAGAAATATATTATTTTCAGCCGTTAGCTAGACGGTACCGGTATTTCAATGGCCAAACCCTATGGCCAATCTTAAAACATAGAATATATATCACACACTCGTTGTTACAACCTAGTGCACAATTAATTCCAAAATAAGTACAGTAAACCCACAAAAAAAACAAAAAAAAAACAAGGATTTACAATAGCCTGCACACCATAATGAAAGGGCAGGCAAAAACCATCAAAGAAAAATAATATATCACACATGGGCAACTAATTCGCCCCCCAAAAAAAAATGTAAAAAAATATATATACAGTAAATATAAAACCACCGAAAACAAAAATAACAAATAAACGCTTAAAAGTTAATTCAAGTACCGTATATATAGCTATTAATAAACAAACTCCTACATTTTATTTTATCATAAAATCATAAAATTACACAAAACACATTAATGTTGTGAACACAAATTTCACAGATAAAGTCTCAATAGGATATACTTAATATTTCCTTTCTCCTCTATGGCCGTTCTTCCAATGAAGACCACGAAAAACGAAATGATCTATATACCCGGGAAATTTATTTCAGTTTCCAAAACATACTCCAAAATTATTTTCCAAAAATATCTCTTTTCAATGAAATAAGCCAAAACAGTGAAATCAAACATCTATATTAGATAAACTAAAGCCGATGTTTCATGCAAATATACTAAATAATAGATTGTTTTAATCTCTCTGGGCCCCCCAAAAAAATTAACATAACATCTCACGTTTTCAATGAATACCCAATGTGAATTCTACGGAAATTAAACGTATGAATTCAACTCGAGAAATTCTGTCAAACTTAAAGAAATAAAGATTACTTAACTGGACCCAATTGTACAGTAAGCTAACTCGTTATCAAACAATGGAAAACACAAGACTAAAATATCCAGTGATCCAACAAAAATTAACTCGAATTAAACGTGAGGGAAAACAATATTCAGCTTAGGAAAAATTCACTAAGACAGAACTGAATGGAAAATAAAAGACTGAACGATTCCAAAATAGATAACTTCACGAAATGTCAGTCAATCTAACTTCCAAAGCACAAATCAAATATAACTCTAAAACAAAATTCTTAGACGAGTGTATTTCGGTACAGTCCAAAAAATTTGGACAAAAATATATTAACCCATTGACTGTGGGTGACGTTCCGGAATGTCCTGGTAATTTACAGCAATTTCCAGGCCTTAAAAGCCTGTGAAAGCCGTAGAAATCGAGTGTCAGTGGGCGGGAGCGTGAGGGACCCACCTCCGACCCTCAGAGCAGCGAGCCGCTCACTGAGGGAGACTGTGTCTCGCGCGGGTGTCTCACAACAGTGTTGCCGAGCGAGCGAGAGCTAATAATTAGCGGTTTTCCCGCATGTCTATGGCACCGCTGCGGGTGAATCCCGCCACCTACGAAGCCCGTTCTGGTCGCATTTTGAAGCTATTTTCGCCTAGTTTTCAGCAGAATAGAGTTCATTTAATGCAGATGCTTGATTAATCATTCAGGAGTGCCTGAATATGCCCTAAATAGCCCAGATATGCCCGCAGCATAAGTGTTAAAACCCGAAAATTAATCTTTACGAAACTAGCACTTCTGAGACGGTATAAGAACCGTAGAACAAGTTTTTAATCTCCCACAAAAGACCGCAAAATGAAAATCCCCAATGATGAAATTAGAAGTATAAACATTACCAGCATGTGAAAAAAGAAGAAAATTAAGATGGAATCTTAAACTCGTTAGAAATCCAAAATTGATGTTAAGAAATACAAAATTACACTGTACGTACAATAAAGATGTTAAAACAAACACACTGAGAAATAAAAAAAGATACTCAATTACCTTGGCTGCCGCCTGCGAGTTGAAAATCGATAGGCCAAACCCAACTTGAGCACTTATAAAACAAAATATGAAAAGTGTTTAATTAATGAACACTAGAATCACTTTAAAACAACAGAATGTTCTCAAACAAAATTTAACTCAACCGCTTAGATCAACGTGCAGGTTTAAGAAAACTTAGGAAAAACAATTAATGTTTACTGACTTGGAAAATTAATTCCCAATAGTCCTGAAAAGAATTTTATCACATTAGGAATAAATATTTAATAATTACATCTGGGAATCACCGCATATCGCGCACACTACGCACATTGCAAGGGTAAGAAACACATTGAATGAATGAGTGATTGACTGTTTACTGACTCATGACGGGAGAGTGTGTCAGGAGGACGCAAGCCACATCTCACACACCTGACGTCCATATCAGTATACCGAGATGAAGTGACATTATGAAAAGTTGAAGTTTTGACTGAATGACATGATAAAGTGACCGCCATTTGACCGACGATTTTACATGAGTTAGAAAACACACAATGGCTACGAAAGCTCATTTTATGAGTCATAATTAGCAAATTGAATTTCTCTCGCTAGACATGTGCATTATGTATGTATGTATGTATGTATATACTCAGGCACATACCCCATTGCTGGGGGTGGCCGACACGAGACGGAGCCCGAAAAGAAACAACATTTAAAGTTCCTATTCTCAGGGTCCGGGACCACTTTCGCGTTCCCTCGCCCCTTTCTCTGTCTCGTCAAGTAGGTGAATTTTACAAGGGGAGGGAGATTCCTAGCCCCCTGCCCCCCTGTGCATTATGTAAGAAGCGTAAAAGCAAATGACCGTGAAACAATATTATAGAAGTTTGATATTCACTGTACACACCTTTAAATACACTTTGATGAGTGTTGAATGATAGCCGATTGTCTACAGCATTCACACTAGGAGAGACAATTTTCTACAGCATTCACAGCTAGGAGAGACGATTTTCTTGAGCTGAACACAGTGAGGAGTGAAGTGTGGTTGAGCAGGTCAGGGTTGTATTATTGAGGAGTCATCACATGCTGAGTCCGCTCTGCTGACGAAGTCTCTCTCCCTCTGATATCGTCTGCCGGCAGCTCACACAGGAATCGCCGTAGAGATGAACTGGTAGAAACTCGTTGTTGAAAAGATTTTATTGAAGAACTGCTAGATGAACTGGTTAAATGAGTGGTATAAACTTGTTGTGTTGAAGAGATTTTATTGAACAGGAAACTCAGGAAACAATGGAGAAACTAAATAATGGAAGTGTGGACCGGATAATTCTTCGAAGGTACGTGGTGTAGTGAGCCTTAATTAACAATTCACGTTAACACTTTCACGCTTATGACGCGATTTTGAGCCTATTGGGGATACTTTAAAACCTTTGTTACCATCAGGGGTATTTATAAACCTTTAGTTTAGTTACTTCAACCTCTGCAGGTGTCTTTGAGTTAGCTGTGGGCAGAAAACTAATTTTGGAGAGGTAATTATAAGAGTGAGAGAACTCTATTTCTTATTGCTTATCTGGCAACTTCTGCGTCATAAAAGCGTGAAAGGGTTAAAAAGGACCACCTGATGCACACCATGTGTTACAAATGTTTAATTAGGAAGAGGTACCAAGTGTACGATCCTATATATATACATATGGGTTAATTATTGGATGGGTGCATGGGACTCGTTAGCCTTGGTCGGCAACTCACCTAGGGGAGACAACCTTATAAAAATCCGGGTGGATGGGGCTCGTCAGCCTTGGTTGGCAACCTGTCTAGGGTAGTAAACCTGATACAAATCCGTACTGCTTACCTATGGGTAAGGCAGGTTAGTGGATGGATTAGCCGAACACCACTGTAGAACAATAGTGCTAACAAAATACATAGAGGGCCTCTGAGTCGGACGGATCCTAAATTGAGTGGTCAATCCTGTAAGTCCTTCACTAAACTGGCTCGGGTTGTCCCTCTCACAGGGAATAGGTCCGCTTGGGGGCATTCTGTGTATGGCCCCCCTCGTAAGGGGAGTAAGGCGTCCGGCAATAGATAGATAGATTAAGTATTGACTCTTAGTAAGCATGACTTAAGGTGTCGATGTCCTTACGAGTTATATTATGTTTTAGTTATAGGTTAATTGTAGAAGTTGTAGGTTGATCTCAGCTCTCGTTCTCTGCTCGTTGATGATAGATTATATTAATTAGGTAGATAATTGTATCGCCGCCACCATCCCACTTATACCTTATACATATAATTTAGAGGAAAGCCGTTCGCACTTAACATTTTCTTCACAAACTGAAATTCGATATGCATGGATATATATATATATATATATATATATATATATATATATTATTATATATAGGTAAAGGGGAAAAGGAAAGAATATGGTGTCCAACCAACTTTGATATTTATTCAAGTAACAACTGAATATAGTACACAGAAGTACTAAATATATAAGTAAAAGACAATTCCCTATATTGAGAGGAATCTCTGGGCTATGTTCTCGTGCCCGTTGCTAAAGTCTAATCTAACTGTCAAACTCTCTCCCCACCTCACACCTCCTCTTGGGTGACCGGTCAACTCAACCATTAGACCATTTCAACCAGTAGCTCTCAACCAGTACCAAATTAACCAATACGGTTAGGTTAGGTTAGGTTAGGTTAGGTTAGTACTATATTTTGGCACTGGTTTGGTTGGTCTGGGTTAATTTGGCACTGGTTGAGAGCTACTGGTTGAAATGGTCTACTGGTTGAGATGATATGGAACCCTCCACTCGAAAACCTCGAAAACCCTCTACAACACGTGATCGTCATTGGTCATACGATCAGTGCCTGGGTGACAACAAGGTGCCAGAGTAAGCTATATTTGTGTGGGAAAGGAACCTGATCAGTCAATGGTTTTAGAATGGGGAAGTTACAAAGAGTTACAATGAATACCCCCTCAGAAAGTATAGTTTCCTGCATAAAGATCATTCATAGCAAGTATACTAGCTTAAAATTATATGAGAGATGGTTATAATGATTGAATAGTAAATAGTACAATCGTGAGATGTAATATAAATAACGAATAAGTTATTAATAATAAGAGCGGGTTTAATTATCTACTAACGTATAAAGTTACATTTGTGAATATTAGTTCAGGGAACTGAGCAGAAATTAATATTAGTCTCGTGTGTAAGATTGAGTCCTCGACATTGAAATGTTAAAGTGATGTGGACAATATAGAATTACTATGAATTCGAAATAATGTTTAAACTGGTTTTGAAACCAGGAAACATAAATAATATGAGTCTGACTGAGAGACAAAATATATAACACTCTCTGTGAACACTAATACACGATTACGTACCCTGATGATCCTAATAACCTAGTATAAGATCTGCCAGCGGTGTTCACAACATTTACGTGTAATAGTGCGGGTATTATTGCCGAACGAATATATATATAAACATTGATGGTAATATATGAATATATATTATGCAGTATATATATAAATCAATTGTTACGACCGATACTACGAAATACACAAGGGCACTTAATAATGGATTAGATGATAAGCTATATCTGCAACAACGGTACGCTAATTCCAAACCCTCGAACTATTACGCCGGTGAACAAAACACTTAAACCCTCCAGAGTTAATCTACTGGATAACGGGGTATCAATTAACTGGGTTTTAGTAAACTTCTACAAAGGCTTTCCGGTGACGGCAAAGCCTACTCACAACAGGAGTACTTTACGTTAATAAAATGCTCTCAAGTAATAACAATGCTTAAATAAACTATAACAAGATTTAATAAAGGAGTATATTCTTACGTTAACTTTAGTGTGAGTCTGTACTCAACACTAAACTCTTCAATGCTCTATGAAAACACTGGAAGTCTAGTCCTACAGCAAACAGATATGGAATATTCTGAAAACGTCTGATGCTCTAAGATGCTCGTCGAATATAGAACCGAAATAATGCAGGGGCAGGACACCAAAGCGTGTATCTTAAATACACCAACAAGTAGGATCCATATATATATAAAACAAGGGAGTGCAACAACTCTGTGACAGTACTAATAATAGCCACTCAAAACAGTACTTCCTTAGCCAAAGTAACGGCCATACTGGGTTGTGCACCAAGCATCAACCTAGGCTAAATTAATACGGGAATAATTCCTAAAGCCTACGCAGTTAAAGTTAATAAACACAATGCTGTCTTTATTACTAATAAAGTCTAGCAGCGGCAAAAAAGGTACCAGGAGGCTAGGGAGAGCGCAAGCATGCTCGTAGCCTACTGTCACCCCTTGAACAGATTTCCCTTATGTTACGTTAGGTGACTAACGTAAGTCCAGATCTCAAGTATCTGGTCTTACCCTGGCGCTCCACAAAGGTCAACACAATGAGGTAGCAAGCATACAAGTAAGAGTAGGCAAAAGCCCTTTGCTTGTATACTGCTACACTCGCAAAGGAAAAATATGCACAAGGGTTACAGGCTACCTAACTCCGTCGAAGTCGTACAGGCTCTGACTTGCCATATACATAACTCAGACAACGACCAAAGATACCCTCCACTGTCTAGCATTAAATAGTAACAAAGAACAACTCAATAATTAGAAGCACCCAATGATAATATGACTCAATGTGACTATGACAAATAATCCCTAAAGCTAGTGCAAAACATATATGTGAGAACTGGTGCTGGTGATACGACTGGCCGACTATGGAAGTCGTATGCAGAACCAGAAGGGATAAGTAATTGAATAAAGATAAGAAGTATTGGAAAAGAAGAAGTTCAGAGAGAGAAACAGTTGTACAGGGGGTTAGATTGGGGACAGATTGCACAAGGGACGTCTAGGACCAAGCACACCATGCCAAGCTCTAAGGAGACACGCGGGTAGGAGCCTCCCAGCACCAACACTAGGACAGCGGCACCCAATCACAGACCACTACGTCATGAAGAGCAGGCGTCATATGACGCGCCAGGCCCGCCGGCCAATCAATAGCGTGGGAACCTCCGCCCGAGCGAGGAAGGCACACGTACATACACATGCACATAATACAACCTCGCTGCCTCCTTCGTTCTCTCTCTCCTTAACTTCACACTACACATCTTATACTCTATCACTGATATAAAATACTTCCAAGTGTCACTGTCCATACTTAGTGTACTCAAACTAGTATGAACAGTCTCGATGTTACGTAATCTGGGTTGATGTAGCGTTACGTATCGTTCCGTAGTCTTAAGTTGAACGCTTCCATAACCTTGGTCGAACGTTCCATGATTGGGTAGAATATATTATTCTATAGTTGTATATGGGAAAGTAGTGTAGGATTATAATTCCCATATATATATATATATTTGTATTATTTAAGATTGTTCATAAGTATCTCATTGTAAAAAGGATGGGATACATTTTCCATATGTTATGCGCGTGCGCGGTATGTCACGACAGAGACAAACATAACGCGCTCGCTCACTCTCCAACCAACCTCCGTCCCAGCTACACACGCTAAGCCTTCTTCTTATAGTTCCTTTACTTCACCAGGTGTTTTCGCTTCACTTTTCATCTCATATTCCATATAGTCACTACATCATCATCTTTGTTAATTAGCACAACTTAACGTAAATATCTAGCCTATCCTAGCCTATTGTAGCCTCTTTTCATACGCTGTTTACCTTACTAACCACTTCGAGTCATCTAGCCTATTTTCCGCCATCCTCCAATCACCAGCTGAGTTCATCAAAGGGTAATTATTTTCTATATGGTTAATACTCATTCAATATCAATAATATACAGTCCACTTATCTAAATTAACCATATAATTGGTCCTTAAACCTCTCGCTACTTTACCCACCCCCCCCTTTTGTGGTTGGTGGTGGCCTAGCCTATGTGGTTCATTTTTGTTGTGCCATATTTCGTCTGGCCCTCATGGCCCAGGGCTTTTGGCGTCATGGTGCCGCGGGTGGTGGGGTAGGGGAAGATTATCCTGCGGTGGTTGATAGGCCTGCGTACCCAGGCCCGATTAGGAAGGTGGCACTTTTGGGCCACTCCTACGTCAGGGATTTGTACGTGGACCACGCCGTCCACAGGCCTTTCTTTTTCGTGACTCCTCTGGCCGCCCCAGGTGCCCGCGTCAGCACCTTGAGGTTAACAGAAGCCTGGGGTCAGTTTTTAGAGCTGAAGCCCGACTTGACCTTCTTGGTGATAGGAGGAACCGAGATAAGGAGCGGAGTCAGTCCGAGAGGGATTGCAGAGGGGATCGAGGTCCTAGCCTGAGGAGGTAGTGCGGCTCTCGGGGGGAGAAGTCCGGGTGATTGGGGTAGAGAAGCGGCAGGCTCCACGAGGGGTCTCTACGGACGAGTTTAACCGCATTAGAAATGCGGTTAACCGTTGGCTAAAGCGCCATATCCCATTCACCCGGGAGCGCTATCAGTCCATGAATACCTCTGAGGCTGACTTCAGTCCCGACGGGGTACACCTCACGCACGAGGCATCAAAGCGTCTCTATTCGGAGATCCTGGCTACCTGTCGTCAGTGCTTTGGGCAAGACGAGTATGCCATGGTCGCCAGGTCATACGACGAGATGTTTGCCCACCATGACGTTAGAGTTGATCAACAAAATCAGTATAGCCTAGATTAATAATCCTTCAAATCGGTACAGTATATTAATTAAATTTTGATTGTAAATCCTTTAGGCCCAAATTATATAACAATTGATTGGCACTGAGATTAAAATCATCCATACTGTACTGTATAATAATTTCAAAAGTTAAGGTTATTCAATCTATATCAAATTTATACTGTCAAATAACTTCTTTATTAATTCACATGTCTTTCTAAATTCTACTCTCGTCGTGTGCCCTGGAGGCGGGGTAATATGATAGCTGATAGGCTGAGTGTGTGTTAATCCAACTCAAAACTTTTTTCCTTGTGACTTCTTGAGATGAACTTTTCTTGTGTACAATTTTCACATTTATTAAATTTAATAATATAAAATTAGCGGTACCCATTGAGTTTCGCCTGATTAAATTACCCTATAGGCTCTCTCTCTCTTAAAAATTCTTGAACTAATTATAACTTTAAACGGTACCTCTCTTTTTTTACATCTGGAGACTTTTGGCCTATACTGTATTGTACTAAATTTCCCTCCCGGCTTTTCTTAACTTGGTGTAATGATTCTATAATTTCATAACTATTATGTAAGGAGTTAAATCGAAAAGCTCCAGATTGCTAGTCTCCATTGCGCACAATTCTTATTCCGCATTTCGTGAGGGTGTTTTTTTTTCGGCTCGCGATTTAATTTGATTTCTCGGATTACTGTATTGTTGTCCGCAACTTATTCGGTCTGGCATTGATAGTTTGATTTAACGTCAATAGATTTCCTTCCCGTATAATCATGGCTAAAAGTGTACAAAAGCATCGGGCTGGGCTTAAGGGCTCTTTGACGGTCTTGACCTCTGACATTGACGAATTCCTTGATTCGGCATCTAGAGTGGAGGTGGAGGCCAGGTTGCTCAGTATTCAAAAGCAACTTGACAAGTATGAGGTCACACAGGAGGACCTGGCCGACACTTACGAGGACGCCGAGTATATCGAGGTGATAAGAGAGGATACCCTATATATGGAGGGCATACAAGTAATCGTTGGCACACTGAAGGGGATCTTGATTCCAGAGGTCAAGAAGGAGGTCAAGAAAGAGCCAAAGAAATCTGCAGTCAAATTACCACATCTTACTCTTCCAAAATTTGAAGGTGATGCACATTGTGGTCGGGATTTTGGGAGATGTTCAAGTGTACCATCCATGACAATCCCGACCTCACAGATATACAACGCTTCACCTATCTAAAGGGTCAGCTTCTGGGTGATGCACATAAGCTAGTCGAAGGATTCATTATCGAAAGTGCAAGCTATGCCCCAGCAATTGAGCTCCTGCAAGAGACATATGGGCATCCAGATCGAATCAAGGCAGCTTACGTTATCAAATTCAATCAATTAGTGTCACCCAAACACCAAACAGCTGACCTGAAGGACTTCTATGCCAATACAGAGAGTGTGATGAGGTCAATTATTAGCCATGGTATTAGTTTGGAGGAATTTTGTGTGGTGACTCTTGTCAATAAGTTACCATCACCACTAAAAGAAACCATAAAACGGGAAATGGGAGACTCGAGCCTGGATTATAAAAAATTCACCCATTGCTTCCAGGCTGAAGTGTACAATATGGCGGGTCAAGACAGGGTAGGGGGTACACCCATGGCTACGGCGACGTTTACCGCCCAAAGTGAGTACAGGAAATTCAACTGTATTCTGTGTAGTGGCACCAATCATTTATGGTACAAGTGTATGAAGTATAAGACTCTTAAAGTTAACAGAGCCCGTCAACTACGTCTCTGCACTGGGTGCTTGTCAAAAGACCATGGCCATTCGGGTTGTACTAATCCTAACATAAGAAGCTGCAAGTTTTGTAAGGGCAAACACGTTCATTCCCTGTGTACACAAAAACAAGGGAAGGAAAGTAGACCAGCGGAGGATAACACCAAGAGAGAGCAGACTGCTGCTACTTCAACTACAATGTCCGTTGCCACAGGTAAAAATACAGTAATCTTGCCCACCGTACAGCTGCCGGTAAAGGGTAAGGATAATAATTGTGTTAAAATCAGATCGCTACTTGACCAATGTTCTCAGAGGACCTTTGTGAAGTCTTCTGTTCTATCCTCCCTTTCCTACATTTCTAAAGGAACTGAGGAGTTATGTATTCACGGCTTTACCGGGAAACAAGCCTCTAGGGAATATAATGTTGTGGCACTGCAATACAAACACAGAGGTAAATTTTATCATCTAGATCCAATAGTGGTTGATGAATTGCCAAGACATAAAGGTGAACTTAACCTAAAGTCTAAACTGGTTAGTTTACAAAGTAAAGGCATAAAATTAGCCGATCCTCACGCAACGGACACAGATCAGCTGGAGCTGCTCATCGGTGCGGATCACTACTACAATATAGTGCGACCTGGGTATAAAAGGTCGGGTAGCCTAATTCTGCTTCCTACCAAGTATGGGTACGTCATAAGTGGTTCATATGTGACACAGCCTACCAGCTCCAGCACAGAAGTAATTACTGTATTGAAAGTAACAGTAACCCCAATGGACGAATACATGTCCACTGGTAATATTCCACCATGCAAAAATGACTTAAACGTTTTGTGGGAATTAGATCATATCGGGATAACCCTTAAGGAATACTCACAGGTTGAACGTCAGGCACTATCGTCGTATGAGGACAACGATACCCTCTCATTCGGCGTTCAGTACGCGCATTATTCGCAGATTACAAAACGGATTTGCTTGAGTATGACGGCTAAACTTTTTAACCCCTTGGGGATAGTTCTACCGGTGTCGATCAAATCAAGATTATTCCTTCAGCAATTATGGAGGATAAAATTAGGTTGGGATTAGGTTTGACTGGCGATCTGGTTCAGGAATGGGAAGACATTATTTTGGATCTTCGTCTCTGTAAGGGTTTTAATTTTCCTCGAAGAGTTGTCTTGGACCATCCTGTTTCCATTCATGCCTTCTCGGACGCTAGCAAGGTCGCGTACGGCACCGCCATATACTTTGTTGACACAAGTGGCAGCCGTCTAGTCATGGCGAAGGCGAAAGTCGCCCCGATCAAATCCCTTTCCATCCCAAAATTAGAGCTGACTGCAGTTTTGTTGGCTGCTAGACTCGTTCACTTTGTAGAGGAAACTTTTAAAATTTTGCTAAATATCTCGGAGACAGTTATATGGAGTGACAGCCAAATTACGCTCTACTGGTTACATAGCCGAAAGAAGCTACCAGTGTACGTCACCAACCGTGTCGACGAAATTCGTACCTTGCTCCCAACCGCACAGTTCCGGTATGTGTCTACCAAAGAGAATCCAAGTGACTGCATTACTCGTGGTGTCTCTGCTAAATTTCTCAAGTCTTCTGCGTTGTGGTGGAATGGCTCATGCTGGCTTAATGATCCCAACGAATGGCCAGAGAATATAGATTTGAGCGAGCAACACACTGCTATTGTGGCACCGGTAATTGACTCGGTGCCTGACGAAGACACACGGTTATGGGACTGGGATAGATTCAGCAGCTATGAGAAGTTACAACGTGTTACATCATGGGTGATACGATTTGTAGAAAATGTAAAAGCAAAAATTAAAGGCACACTGCCCACAGGTAGTGCTTACCTCAATGTGAAGGAGATCAGAATTGCAGATAAATTATTACATAAGCTCTGTCAACAAGAAATATATACGCAGGAATATAAATTACTGGTTAAGGGAACAAAGTCTAGGAATAACCTGATCAACCAGTTGGGCTTACACTTGAAGGGGGACTTGATACATTGCGGAGGCAGATTACGATTGGCAGCCCTCTCCGAGTCAAGAAAGTATCCAATACTACTGCCCCCCAATCATCCCTTCACCCATCTTATAATCGATAGGTGTCACCGACTCTGTTGTCATTATGGGGTTGGTCATAATAGTCACCTATGTAAGACAACGATGGTGGGTGCCTAGAATCAGGCAGGTGGTCAAGAAAGTCCTTCGCAAATGCTTAAAGTGTAGAAAAGTACAGGGAACACATTATAATCCCGTCGGAATTCCTCCCTTACCAAACCTGCGAACCATCCCAGGTGACCCTTACAAAGTTACCGGGGTTGACTACAGTGGAGCAATCCCTGTGAAAGATTCACCCAATCTTAAGGTGTATATGATACTTTTCACTTGTGCTGTTACCAGGGCAATTCACCTGGAACTGGTCACCAACCTCACTTGTGATAGCTTCCTACATGCCTTCCGAAGATTCTGCAGTAGACAGGGATATCCGCGTATCATGCTGAGTGACAATGCAAAGACTTTCATAGGGGCATCTACATATCTCAAAGAAGTGAGCAACAATCCTAAGATTCAGACCTGCCTAGCGGATGTAAAATGTGAATGGCGTTTCATTCCCGCCAGAGCGCCTTGGTTTGGCGCCATATGGGAGAGAGCCATAGGCATCGTGAAGGCGGGTCTGAAGAAGGTGTTGGGTAGAGCTCTAATCTCGATTGAGGAACTCAACACCATACTCTTGGAGATTGAAGCCACCGTAAATGATCGCCCTCTATACTATGCTTCTGGTGATTTGGAAGACCTTACCCCAATCACACCCTCAGTCCTGGTGCGTGGATACAGACTGCGGGATCTTCCTGAAGAGCATGACGAGGATACTATGGAAGATCCAGACTACATAAGTAAGGACGTGATATCGGCCCGCTACAAATATATTCGTAAATTATCGCGAGATATTTGGCATCGTTGGTCAACAGAATATCTGGTGACTTTAAGGGAAGCGCAAAAGAATAAACTAACACCATTAACCCTTATTTAGCGGCGAGCAACATAAGTCGAGTTAAATAAAGCTGGACTATGTGGCGGCGCTCGACATAGGTCGAGTGGCAATTTCAGCACGTAATGTGGCTGAGAGAGAGAGACAAGTGGTGGCAGGAGACTAGCGAGCGTATGACTGCTCCAGACCACCGCGGCGAACCTACTGACACAAATCTCAGCTCCCTCCTCCCTCTCTCACTCGCTACATACTCAATTATGTACTGAAAGTACCGAATTACCTGCTTTTTGCACTCGCGTTGCACGGTTATTGCAAGAAAACTATCCATCATACAAGGATCGTTATGGTGTCATTCGAAAGCTCTGTTTATGCCCTTTCAGGGATAGGTACTTGTTTTACGTTCTGGGTCTTATTTAGGCATGAAAATGATCACGTAAACAGCCCTATTTTGGCTAAAAACACCCCGCTGTGCGGTACACATAAATAAACCGCATAGGCCGCTCGTAAGCTGTTAAAAGGTCATTGGCCTAGGGTAGGGAACGTGGTAACCATCCATGAGGAGGGCTCGCGCGCATTTTGGAAATTGGGTCGGATAGAGGAGTTGTAACCAGGTCGTGATGGTGAGGTTCGGGTAGCAAAGGTTCGCACCAGGACTGGAGTAATCACACGGCCAACAGTCCAACTATATCCTCTTGAGGGTGACCTCGATCGCAAGGACATCCCCCCACCCCTCCCCCCCCCGGATCAGTTATCCATCGATGTCCCCTCTCTGGCTTCTACTTCGGCGCAGCCTGTTGATGTGTCCGGCGGACGCCCACGTCGACAGGCAGCCCAGATATCCTCCCAAATATGGCGGGATAAGATTGCCTCAGGGCAAATCTAATCATGTAAATTTTGTATATTTTCTGTTGGTGGGAATATGTCCATACTTAGTGTACTCAAACTAGTATGAACAGTCTCGATGTTACGTAATCGGGGTTGATGTAGCGTTACGTATCGTTCCGTAGTCTTAAGTTGAAATCTTCCATAACCTTGGTCGAACGTTCCATGATTGGGTAGAATATATTATTCTATAGTTGTATATGGGAAAGTAGTGTAGGATTATAATTCCCATATATATATATATATTTGTATTATTTAAGATTGTTCATAAGTATCTCATTGTAAAAAGGATGGGATACATTTTCCATATGTTATGCGCGTGCGCGGTATGTCACGACAGAGACAAACATAACGCGCTCGCTCACTCTCCAACCAACCTCCGTCCCAGCTACACACGCTAAGCCTTCTTCTTATAGTTCCTTTACTTCACCAGGTGTTTTCGCTTCACTTTTCATCTCATATTCCATATAGTCACTACATCATCATCTTTGTTAATTAGCACAACTTAACGTAAATATCTAGCCTATCCTAGCCTATTGTAGCCTCTTTTCATACGCTGTTTACCTTACTAACCACTTCGAGTCATCTAGCCTATTTTCCGCCATCCTCCAATCACCAGCTGAGTTCATCAAAGGGTAATTATTTTCTATATGGTTAATACTCATTCAATATCAATAATATACAGTCCACTTATCTAAATTAACCATAGTCACAGACAAGAATAAAGACCACCACTGATCTGTCTGTGACAACATGAATACTAAGAAAGAAAGAACATCGTTCTACGATTATTATAGCCCATTTCACTGCCCTGGCGAGCGCTAGCGAGTACGAGCACATTCTGGCAAGCTGGCCAGCGTAACACAATCCCATGATAGAGTTTGTATGTTCGCTCGACACAGTAACAAAGACTAAGGTGAAAATAATATATCTCAGATATCTATGTTAGATTGAACACATAACATATCCTACACAACCTTTACAATAATCACGAAACACGTAAGTAAAACTAGAAGCACTTAATTTGAGTTGGAGTATAGTAGAAAGTAGCCTTGTAGAGATTTGACACACATGTGGGCGACTGAGTGCGTTACCCGTCTTGGCCTGTTTACCAAGGGGGCCGGGAATACCTATCTTGTCTGGACTGTGGGGACAAGAGCTATATATAGGAAACAGGAAATAATCACCTTGAAAATGATGATGTAAAACATAAATTTAAGCACTCATAAAATAATATGGGTCCCAGTTATTATAGAAAAGTCTTATCTGATTGTAGAGCGAAGTATTGAAGAAGTTGAGTGGAGGATGTAGCAGATAATTGATGATCACTAATTGGATGTTGGCAGATGGACTTTTACACAGCATGTGAGGTCTCGTTTATTTACATACGGGACCTCGGTTACGAATCTTAAGTCTTAACTAAGGGGTTACACCATTCATATCTATCTTATACTCAAGGTACACTCATACATTCGCATATACATTCATCAATACAAGTAAATTAAATTGGATACTATAATGTATGAATGTAATATTTAAACTACATATTAACGAAAGAATTTATATTATTGTTACCAAAGAAAACGTATTGGAGAATAAATCAAGGTAGACTTGTCAAGTTATGACAATACCTTCACACCGGTATTAATAGCGCAGGTCACTTCCGGTACAGCACTACACACACACACTCTTGTCCAGACTCCTAGCTGCTTGAAGGGCACGATTTAAGAGGATTTCGGCTAACCTCTACGGATGATGCTATCCGGTTCTAGTTGTTCATGTATACTACCACACAGGTTCCCCGTGTGACACAGTGCCTCGACTTACCTACCTTTACCCTGTTTTTGGTCAGGTAGTATTGCACTTTTCAGACAGTGGCAAGTTGGGAGTGATTCGGAACATGAGAGCCATGAGAAATATAGTTTCTGATTTATTGTGTGGTTGTCTAAAGCCTTAATAATACAATACATATATGGTTATGTGGGGAATGGTATTGTTTATTTATTTATATTAAGAGTAGGTAGCCTAAAGCTTAGGTAAGTACATAATAAATTATTTACAGTATTGGGGGCCTCTCTCTATTTAGAGGCTCGTATGCAGCTGTCTGGTTATCAGCTTGCATAGCTGGATTATGATTGTTGTCTCGTCTAGCGGTGATGGTGATGAGCATATCCGCCAGGCTAGATTCCGAATCCGGGCCAGGTACAGGCAGCCATTATTCACCTGTCGCCTGAGGCCAATTAACAGCAAATTGTAGCGGATGCCTTAGAATACGTATATTAAGATTATCTGGAGCCGTACGTTTTCTTTGGAGCTGTGATACGGGTGACTGAAGTAGGTGGTTATTGCTTTTCAGGGGAGACTGCTTCCGGTGTCTCTTCCGGTTTATTATGGTCGCAATTCTATGGGTTGAGGTTGTTGGTCCTTCGGTTGATGGAAAAGGGCTTGTGGTATGTTTTGGTATAACATTTTCCAACCCTGTCATCTCAGATACATATTATATATATACATATATATATATATATATATATATATATATATATATATATATATATTGAGATAGGATATATAGAAATAGGATAGAAGGCTGAGTGTCTTTTAGACTGCCGTGGTGTAATTGATTAAAGCGTCGGCTATCATCCTGATGGTCGATGGTTCGATCTCCACTGAGAGACTAGAAACATATATATATATATATATATAACACATACCATTATATATTTTATTTCAAATCCCGCTTTGTGAAGTATGATAACTAATAATTATATTACCAACATTTAGTACGGAAGTATGATATTTCTAAGCCAGTTATTAACCTCCGATTTGAACTGTTGTAGTGAGGTTAAGTGATGCAGGTCAGTGTGCTGAACCAGGTGATTCCACAGTCTTGCGTACTTTGGTAATTAGAAACGAAGGTAGTGTTCTGTCATAGCAAATGGAACACTGACCTGATGATACCTTGTGGATGCGGTTCTTGTTGCATATGATGTTGGTTGGGCAGGTTGTAGATGTAAGGCTGTTAGGTGCGGAGCGTGCATTTTTGGGGTTTTGTATGTTACACACAAACCTGCCACATCCCTACGCTTTTGTAGAGGCTGACACCTGGGGACATGATGTTCTTGTTCTTATAATTGAATCGAGTGTTCAGCTCTTTTCTGTATTTGGTCCAAAAGTTTCAAGTATGAGGGGGGACATGATGACCATGCAAGTGGAGAGTATTCCATCAATGGACGAACTTGATACATATACAGAGTAGCAACACCTTTAGAGTCCAGGAGATGTGATATACGTCGAATGCAACCAAGTTTCCATGCAATATTCTTTGTGATGTCCCTAACATGGCTGGTGAAAGAAAAATTATCATTAAACTTTACTCTTAGAATTGTCATTTGACTCTACATCTGAACCTTTCTCCCATTAAGTTGAATATTTGGTGGTGTAGGTGCTGGAATATCGTGTCTCCGAGAGATTAGCACTACTTGAGTTTTCTCCGGAGCAAGGTTCACTTGCCAGTGTTTTGGCCAAGCGGTGATACTATGTAAGGCATTGTTGATACGAGTGACGTGGCTTGCCTCTCATCTTTGTTACAAGTGAATGTTAGGGTACAGTCGTCAGCATAAGAAAATGCCTCGGGAATGATCTGCAGAATGTCATTGAAATAAACATTCCACAACAAAGGTCCAAGAACACTGCCCTGTGGGACACTTGCTTTGAGGGTGTATTTAGCAGAGCTATGTCCATTGACAACTGCTTGAAGCGTTCTGTCTTGCAGGTAATCATTGATTAGGTGAAGTAGATCATCACACAACCCTAGACTCCTCAGTTTGATGGCGATGCCTGTATACCACACCCTGTCGAAGGCACCCGCGATGTCAAGTGCAATTACATAGGTGTCTTTTTAATGTCAAGTGCCTGGTTCCACGTGGTAGATAAGTGGAGTAGCAAGTCTGCCGCAGATCTACCTTTCCTGAAGCCAAACTGCTTAGAGTTGAGAAGTTGCACGGTGTGTATCCAGAAAAGTTAGTATTTTTGTTGCCAAGATTGACTCCAGATTTTTCCCAAGAAAAGAAAGAAGGGAGATTGGCCTGTAATTTGTTGGGTCTGTTCTCTTTAATTTACAACAACAATCGGCAACCTTAGCTTTAAATATTACCTCAACCTTCTATTATGAAGAATCACCCTAAAACCATAGCTAGATGTATTGCTCAAATCCAATTGTCTTTAAGAAGCATGATTTAATTATTAAGAAACATTAAGCGTGTGCTTTATATTTCTAAGGTGCAACGAATTATGACCTTTCCGTAGTAAGCCCATTTAATTAATGAAAGAGCAAAGTTTGCATAAATACACTCCACCGCTGAGTACATTGATTGCATGAGGAACACAATGCCTGCCTGAATGAGTAATAGGGACCTCCATTAAGATGATGAAGTAAGGTTGTTCATCTTTTACTAGTAATTGAATGCGTTAACACTAAGTGGATTCCTCCTCTTGTTTCGTTGGTTCATTCATTGTATGATTATATAATATGCCATGATGAAATTGATTGCTTATATATGACGGAAGTACTACAATTTATATACTTAGTAAGTTAGCCCATTCAGCACCGGCGCCGTCCTTTTAACTTTATTCTGGTTACTATTGCACGAGTGTATTCAGTTGAATAAGTGCCTCCAGCCATTATCAGGCTTCGAACTATCTCATTTAACTCTTTTCACTAACATATATCCTTCTTAATCTGCACAAAACCGTCAATCGTCAATTATATGAAAAATTATATGAGAGTTGAATATAATGATTCCTATAATAATGACTGAATCTAACATGTAATATATACTGTATATATATATATATATATATATATATATATATATATTGTCACTTCCAACGGATATGTCAGCTGTAAGTGTTTGTTTTAACTTGTATAATTCACGAGGTCTATTGTGGAGGGCCTTGGGAGAGGGTAGTTGCTGGCTATCCCTCTTCCTATCTTCCCTCGTGGCTAGCAGGACGGCACCTGTAGTCTGTGTGGCCGGTTGGCTATTACTATAATTAATTAGTTTATTTAGCCTTTGTGCAATTATTTCGTCTATCATAAGTTTACACAATGTTGTCTTATGTTTTACTTGATTACTTTGTGTTGCGAGTGAGAGCCCAGGCTGCCTAGTTAATTGTATGTTCTGGCGGTGCCTGGTGCTCCCCCTTCTCTCCCTCGTCTGGTCGTGGGAATCAGAGCGAGTGTAGGAGCTTCACTTCGGTTCCGCCCCTTGATATAGCAACATCTTTGTCTGTCGGTGTTGGCTTGCTTCGTGTTTCCCCTTGAATACTGCATATTTTGTTTTGTTCGTTAGTTGATTGGAGCATAGCAGGGACTGGAGTCATATTGAGCATATTGTTTTGTTTTAACATCTTTAGTTTACTCTTAATTACTCCATTCTTTTCTTCTTTGGCAATCTCAAGTATATAAGCTTCACCCTGTCCTTCCGTGCATTCTTTCCCATTGTTTAACTGCATTGCCTATTGATATTACATGTATATTTCTCCTTTATTATTGAAGTTGACATTCACAGTGGTTTGGAGGTATTCTCAAGGGTAACATATCCCCAACCTACTGGTATGTCAACTCTTGTGTTCCATGTCTTAGGTTAGTGCTCCAGACTCTCCCCCATGTTTCGGCTTTATATTATTCCTAATTCCTAAGCGATTGGGCATACTATGAAGTGTCTGGGAGTCTGGCAGCGTTATGTTTTCTCAGTTAGGTGCAGTCTAGAGGAGAAGGACTCTTAAATATTATACGCATTATCTACCAGACTCGGGGGCAATCGATATTTTTGTGTCTCCTTGTTGCTGCTTTAATAGAGCCAAGAGGAAGATAACCATTTTTCATGAGAACCTGCGTGTCTTGGTGTTTGAGTCAGATATTAAGAGCGTGTCTGAGGGTGCTGTGGGCTAGGCTATTTGAGCATCTGTTTTCCCCCAGCTTCCCCTCGTAACAATATATATACATATAAATATATTTATTGTTACGATCGTACAATGCTGAACCCAAGAGATTAAAATTCAAGCAAGGGCAACTAGCATGCTGTTGCGTTTCAGAAGGCCAAAAGGGTAAATGTGTCAGATAATCACAAATTAATGAAGAAGGATGATATTAAACACTTCTAATTTTCGTATTAATTATAATTACTAATAACTAGGGAAACGAACAGGTTGATAAGCATGATGATTCAGTTAATCACGGCAAAGAATGGTAATGGGTTAAGCGCCGAGTGAAGGCCTCGAGTAAATGCACTCGTTACAAGGAATGAACACCACACAAAAAGAACATTTGAAGAACAGTTAATCAACACCTAGCACACTGAACAGCAAACTGAATCACACTCAATCACAGACCAATATATGATACCATGTAGTATCACCAGTTAACACGCTAGGAGAACGTGTGCACTCTAGAACACTAATCAGTGTTCGTTACACACCACACAACACCATATGAAACTCAGAGCTCCTCAGAACACTAGGGCTCGTTACACATACACAATAATACACCAATGCTGTCTCATCTCCCCTTCAAAGGACAAAACAGTGCACTACCTACTTGTCTTAACGCACAAACCAGCAGACAACACGTCACGCATGTCCAGGGGTGTACCCAGACCAGCGTGAACAGGAGCACTTCTCCCACCTCTGCCTCGTCGGGCTCTCCAACAGCTACTAACTCTCAACTCTTCCCTCCCTATACACATCTCTTCCCAAGCTCTATTTTTGGCAAGAACCGGGTGTCACACTAGTCTATACAGCAGAGTCACACGGAATGTCAGATAAAGGCCTCCTGTCGAGGGAAATGTAGATCTTCCCACGCCTACATGCCCCACGTGTGTAGGTGGCCTACACACCACGTGCATAGACTCCCACGGGTGGTGCTTGCGACACTGGACACCAGCCGCTATCGGTGTAGATTAAGGTGGGTCACCTGTCTCTCTCCTCCCTCCGTCTCTGCTACCACGCTGCTCCCTTACAATATATATATATATATATATATATATATATATATATATATATATATTATATATATATGTATATGTATATACATATATATAAATATACTGTGTATATATATATATATATATATATATATATATTATATATATATATATTATTGTTAACAAAATATAAATTATATCTCATATTTACACTCAGGCACTTGTGTGTGTAAGCCTGTTTGTCTTATGGTCTTCTCTTGTCTTATACCTTCAATGCCTTCCACCATCGTTATTAACTTTTGTTCTCATTTAGCTTCACTTCTGTCTCTTTCAAATATAGACAATTTTGTTTTAGACGGCAAAAAACTGACTTAGCAGTACCTTAACCCCTACTGTACCATAGAATACAGTAATAAAAGTCCCCCCCACTCCCAAGCAATGTGGCCAAAATGGCAGGATATAACAACCTCCCACCTCAAAAGATGGAGGAATACTGGCTCTCCCAGCCTGTAGAGGCTTGGATATAAGCTGAGAAGTGTTGCCAACTCTAGATAAGTGGTCAAACGGTCGTGGTACCAGGCACTTGTTAACACTGGCAGTTACAAGGAAAGTATATTGCTGACGGCTCTCTGCGTCGCTGGGACTGGTGAGTGATTTATTTATTGACAGTAGAGAGACGTCTCTGGTACTGAAAACGGGTTAATTACTCAATTATTACAAAGTTTGTATAGCCAAATATTGTGTTAATAATTGTTAAACCCTTTCTATAATATGATGCAGAGTCATACAAGTTTATTTTTTTTCCATTAATTCATTCAGTACCGGTGAGATCCTTTTCATTAAATTCTGTTGTGCCAACAGTGATGTATGGGGCTGAGACATGGGCTCTGAAGAAAAAGGAGAAAAGAGGGCTGGATGTGATGGAGATGAGCTGCTTGAGGAGTATGTGTGGAGTTACTCGTAGAGACAGATTGAGGAATGAAGAGATACGTAGGAGAGTGGGGCAGCAGGAACATTTGTCAGCCAGAGTGGACAGAAGGGTGCTAAGCTGTTTTTTTTTTTTTTTTTTTTTTTTTTTTTCTATATTATGGTCATGTTGAAAGAAATGGGAGATGAAAGGCTTACAAAGAGAATATGTGAGTCAGGTACAAGGGGAGATAGAAGGGCAGGAAGACCCCCATTGAGATGGAGAGACTGTGTAAGAAAGGCTTTGGATGATAGAGGAATGACTATAGATCAGGCAGGGGAATTGGTGGTGGACAGGAGTGAATGGAGAATGCTTGTGAATAGTTGAGTGAACACGTGGTCATTTGGAGTAAGGGGTCGATAAATAAACTGCTAAAGGGATTACACTTTCCGCCATGTTAAGGGAAAGGGCATTGCTTTTTCTGGACCAACTTCTCCTTCATGTTAAGCCCCATTAGTTTAGTGATACTAAGACGTTCGCCCCATTATTATGTCAATTTAAAGATTTTTCGTCATATTTTTGTTATCAATAACAAGACCTTTCGTGCCATTTTGGTGTCGATTGTTTTCCTGGCGAACGACAGCGTGCCTGTAATTTTGGAAGAATCGGCCTTCAGCCGAGACATTTTGCCATCGAAAAATGTACACATATGTCTCGAAAGGGGATCTTGAGAATAATTAATAAAGTTTGATGGAAGTCTAGGGCGGAAACTATAATCGTATTATATTTATTCCACTCCCAACACCAAACACCCCCCATTGAAATTAATGGAAGCATGTGATTGTGCCGGGATTCGAACCTGGGTTACCTCATACAGATCTTAAACACTCTAATCATTACACCATCGAGGCAGTTATAAGTACAGCACATGACTACGATGCATAACCATTTATCATAAAATAAAGTATAACCGCTTCCTCCACTGGCTTCCCTTTCTGTCCCTCTCAACTAATACACTCCCTCCACTCCTGCTGTTGTAGTCTTGGTTTGCCCGGTAACCTGCCCTTCCTGGCCTAATCTTCACAATCTATCAGCCCCGATCCTTAATTATCTGTAATCTCCGGCCTTCCAGCCCTGCCTATCTTCCTGTTTTTCTAAACTTGATGGAGGTCTAGGGAGGAAACTAAAACAAATTTAATTATGAATAAATGAATTAATAGACTAAACAAACGGTCAGTCTCCCCTTAAGTTGGTTCATTCATTCTATGATTATACAATATGCTACAACATATACTTTAGACAGTTATTGCTTGAATATTTGACATACTGTTTTACTTCATCTACAACTGTGGAATATATTGTATTGGACAATATACTATCATCAACAGTTGTAGATGATGTATAATAGTATATCAAACATTCAAGCAATAACTTGATAAATTATGTTGTAGTACTTTGGTCATAATATAAGCACTACATTTCAACATGGCATATTGTATTATCATAGTATGAGTGAACCAACGAAACAAGAGGAGACACTCATTCATTATTAACACATTCAATTACTAGTAAAAGGTGGACCCACTTTCTACGTCATCCGAATTGAGGTCCCTATTACTTATTCAGCCAGGTATAGTGTTCCTCATTCAATTAAGGGAATATTTTTAGTTTGCTCCCTATACCTCCATCAAGCTTAAAATAAATACCTACAAGATAAATTTGTAAATTTTTCGATATAAACATTTCCCGCCGAAGGCCGATTCCTCCTATATTACAGGATCGCTATCGCTCGCCAGGAAAAAATATCGACGCTTAAATAGCACAAAAAGGTCTTAAAATTTGCAGAAATGGTGCAAAAGGTCTTAAAATCGTACAACTAATGGGGCGAACGTCTTAAAATCTCAAAATAAATGGGCTAAACATAAGGCAGAAGAGGGTCCCGAAAACCCCCCACTTAAGTATAAGTAAAAATCTCCCCCTCAGCGGAGGAGTGTATTATTGTAAACATTGCTCTTTCAGTAATAAGGGGAGACTCCAGGATGATTTTTATCTCAGCTTCTATAAGGGACTCATTGCTGGCTTTTTGCCACATGTATGGTAATGGTGCAACACTGACTCAATGAGAAAATCAGCTCTCTACGTACGTGCGCGCGCGCGTGAGCGCAGAATTTCATTTCAATATTTGAAAAAGGGTCTACTCACTGAAAAAAAAATTCAAATTTCCCGCAATTTTCGCATGGCGTATCCTACAAGCATCCCCTACAGAGTAGCGTCAGCTTTTTTCCCTATAAATAATAGAAAGTGCTGAACAAAAATATATTATACCATTAGTTTGGGATAGAGCTGAATTTTGACCTCCAAATGATCATATCTCCGAAAATTACGAGAAATCGGCCAAAAATCGACGAGAGAATGTTCTTTTATAGGCCTATTTGCTGTGGTTAGAAGGGGAATGCATTTGGGCAATACCAAATCCAGTTAATAGACTCGTTAGGGCCAAAAAATTATTGCTAGCAATTTAATTTCTAAGTTTTAGAAAAGTGAAAGTTCGTTTTGGTAGCATATTATTGTTACCCCTCCTAAATCAATGTTTTCTATGGGGAGCGTTACCTATCGAAAATTAACTTTGATGGCTAACTAATTTAAAAGTTCGATTTCAACCATGGTATAGGAATATTATACATTCAATTTTGACCAAATTCCTTGATATTGGGAACCCCAAAGGGGTACCTTAGGGATGTAATAAGGGTGTTTATGCCCTCATATGATAATTTCTATTGCTTACAGAAGCCCTTTAGACTACAGACACAATTTGTTTTTTTGGGGGGCTGACTGAATTTTTTTCAGTTTTTGGGGGGTCGTGGGCGGGGGGTTATGGATGCAATATGTTTTTTTGTTCCTTCCTATGCTATTCTCCTATGTTGAAAGAAGCAGTTTACAGAGAGAACACAAAAACTTGAAATTTTGACCAGAGCCAAAAAAAACCCTGGAGTCTCCCCTATGGACTTACTATGGAAAGGTCATAATTCACACCCTGATTGCTTCTTAACCCCTTCTGTACCGGCGAAGTTTTAAAAAACTGTATTCTGGCTACTATTAGACGATTATTGTGCAGTTTAAAAAGGGCCTCCACCAATTAACAGGCTCCAAGTATATCTCTTAACCTTTTTACTACCACAGATCATTCTTAAACTGCACAGATTCTTCTAAACATAGCTACAATAAAATCGAGAAGACGTCGCCGGTAAAGAAGGGGTTAATACTCAAATAAGAAAATAGGGTTCAGACAATACAGCAAGCCATGGTTTTGGGTGATCCGGAACAATAGAATGTTGAGGTTATATTTATAGCCGAGGTTGCCGAGTGTTGTTGTAAATGAGAGAGAGGGAGAGATAGAGAGAGAGATGATGTTAGGTGGCTGAGTTTTGATACCGCTTACATTTTGAAGTTGACAGATTACAGTTGCTCGTAAACATTGTCGGAAAGAAACGCTCGTGTGACATGGCCTTAGTATATAATCTAACATTTCAAAGGAATTCCGTCACTTTAGTTGTTATTTATCCTTCCTGTACTAGCGACATCTGCTACATTTTATGCTAGTTCTATTTAGACGATTTCGTACAGCTTAGGAAGGATCTTTGGTAGTTAACTCCTACAGCAAGATGACTAAATTTTAATCATATTCTGGAAACCAAGACGATTTTCTTTAGCATATAATCTACCTTTAGGGTTCGGATGGGTCTATACAATATACATCAATCCTCAGAATATCATATACTGCATCCAATCGCCTAATGATAGCCAGAATCAAAGCTAATAAGGTGCCATCGTGATGAAGGAGTTAAAAAGGGTTTGATTTTAAATAGTTCAAAAACTTATATATACTAGAGATCCTTTCTAAACTAAATAAAATTGATAGGTAGTAGCTATGGTCGTAGCATAGATAGTAGCCACAATAAAGGAAAAGGGATGTCGATGGTAGAGCAGGGGTTAATCGTATCTGTTCCACGGGGGGGGGGGGGGGGGGATCCTTCTATTTTCAATCTATTCGTTTTGAGAGTTTTAAGATTGTTCACATCAATAGTTTTGCCACCAAAAGACATTTAACCACATTTAGGTGTCGATTTCTTTCTGAGCAATTGAGAGCAAACTTGCCTTTAACCCTTTCTGTACCGCCATCATCTGTTTATTATAGTCTACTGTAGCTATAATTAGACGATTTTGTGCAGCTTAGGAAGGATCTGTGGTAGCTCAAAGGATGAAATGAGATAGTATGTAGCCTGTTAATTATCAGACATCCTTCCTAAGCTGAATCAAATAATGTAGTTGTTGCCAAAACATTATGAAAAGGACGTCGCCGGTACTGAACGGGTCAAGAGAAACTAGTCTGTTGCCAGAGCATTGTGTGGCAGTCTCGAAAAGCACGGCAGTGGCGAAATCTGAGATCACCGATTACCTTGTTACCATTTGGGAAGAGTCAGCCACAACACGGCCATGTATACGCCAAACCAAACACGCTTCATTGGCACAAGGGGCCGCGGCCGTGAATATTTGTACAATAGACAAGAAGTTCGGGATGTACAGTTGCCCACATATGTTCTTTTCCTCTACGCAATCTTATACATGGAAATACAATGCACATGATTCAATTACGAGTGTAGTTTCTTATGTAGTGGTTAACTCATCTGATTAGTCAATTGATAATCAAAAGAAACCAAACTCACAATTTAATCATTTTAATTTAACTTACAAACATATGATCACAGTGAGGAACATAACTTTTGTGGGCAACTGTACAAGTGATAGGAGCTAGTGGTGGGATGGAAATACAACAAGGTTTAATCGATAATAATAGAACGGGCCGTGGACTTGCATATTATAACAATAGATAAAACACATAGCAATGCACAAGAGGATCGGGATGTACACTCGAGTAAGAAAGAATCTCTACACTAACGCTCTCAACATTCTGGAAGTGGGTCGATATTTTGTGATAATACCTCACAGACTTATGTTTCACCCGATTAATTCCGTTCACACAAGATTATATACAGCTCACCAGTGTAAAGATTGTTTGTTTTGTCCTCGAGTGTACATGGGATAGAAGCTAGGGGTGGGATGGAAACAAAGTAAAATCAATCATAGCAGAAGGAGCCGCAGGCGCGGATATTGTTACGATATACAAGAGGTTTGGGATGTACAGCATCTGTCAAATGTTCGTGAGCTCTGACGATTTTCCTTATGCAAATATATCCATTTTGATAAATGTTCAGACCAAATCGGTAATATATTAATAAATACATATGTATTTATTAACATATATAACTACTCTGATATATAACTACAATCTAAATGGATATACTATTATTTGAATAAAGAAAGAGCTCATAAACGTGTGTCAATAGCTGTACATCGGATAGAAGCTAAAGGTGGGATACAAACATAACAAGGTATGTATGTATATACTCAAGCACATTACCCCCTAGCTAGGCGTGGCTGACTCGAGGCAGAGCCCGAACAGAAACAACATTTAAAGTTCAAACTCTTAGGGTCCGGGACCACTTTCGCGTTCACTCGCCCCTGTCTCGTCTAGTAAGTGCATTCTACAAGGGGAGAAAGTTTCCTAGCCCCCGCCCCCAGAAGGAAAAGTAGGACAGTATAAGAGAGGGACGAAACGGCTAAGGTTGGGTTAAGGATGCCAACCCTCACTCTGGAAAGGACCAGCCCTCGCAACAAGGTAGAACCGATAATATTAGTAGGGGAAGGAGGCAGGGCAGTTATGAACAAATTATATATCTCCAACCAAGCAGACATGGCCCGTTTTCTGAACAGGTTAAGCAGGCAGTCATTGTGTGTATCTAGAACCCCTTCTCCCTCTTGTCTAGCCCCATTATTTGTTTATTTTCTCAGACGCTTGCCCTATTAGTCAGTCGATTTTAAGGCCTTTCGCCCCATTTCTCCATTCGTGCCATTTAGGTGTCGATTTGTTTTCCTGGCGACCGTTAGCGAAAAAGTAACGGCCTTCGGCCGGATCATTTATCTACCGAAATTTGTACACATGTACCTCGCAAAGGAATTTTCAGGATGTTTTTTTTTAAACTTGATGGAAATCTAGGAAGCAAACTAAAGAAAATAATACAAATATTAATATATAAGTAAATAAATACGCTAATTCACCTTTAACCCATTCAGTACCAGTGACTTTCTTTCTATTATATTCCGGCAACAATTAAACGATTTTATTCGGTTTTAAAAGGGCCTCAGCAATAAACCGGCTTCGAACTATCTCACTTAACCCTCTTAATTACCATATATCCTTCGTAAACTGCACAAGATCGTATATATATATAAATATTAAAGAGGCGTCGCCGGTACACTAGCGGTCAATGGCCGACAAAATGTTGTAAGCAATAGTCATCCTAAAGGGGAAAATGCAGCGCGGAAGGTTAAAGGGAGGTGGATCGTTTTTCTGTTCACTCTTCTATCTCATGTTTAGCCCCATTTTTTTGAGATTATAAGACTTTCCGCCCATTACTTTGGCGATTTTTAGATTTTCGCCCCATTTCTTAGTCAATTTTCAGACATTTCGTGCCATTTAGGTGTCGATTTCATCCTGGCGAGCGATAGAGAGCCTGTAATTTTAAGGGGAACTGGCCTTTGGCCGGGACATGTTCTACCAAAAAAAAAAAAAATGCATGTAGGAGGTGTTTTTTAAGCTTGATGGAGGTCTAGAAAGGAAACTAAACATATATATATGAATATATACATTAAATTAATAGACCAAAAAATAGCCACTATCTCCTTAAGGAGAAGTTATATAATTATTTTTATATTATCTTATTATAATTATATATTTATTTATAGTTTACTCCCTAGACCTACAGTATATCAAACTTTAAAACCACACCCCACACACCTTCCTTCCAGATAAATGTGTACATTTTTCTGTAGAAAAATGTCCTGGCCAAAAGCCGGTATGTCTTAAATTATTAAATTAAAATATTCTTTCCTCTCACTTAAACATTAGGCTACCGTACCTTCTTCTTGACAAAGGACTGCTTTGGCATGGTGCTCTGGTCGTGGAAGGTGGACACCATGTTGACAATCCGTTTGTCTTTCCAAAGCATGACTAGGGTTGTGCCATTGTTCATTGCCTCTATTGCATCGTCTTCCAGTGTCGCTGCATGGGCAATGTCGCGCAACCGCTTCGGAGCCCCTCGTGCAAGCCTCAGGGTGCCACACACATAGATCTGGTGGTGTGTGAGCATGTGCTGGCACAGGTCAAATGAGTTGTAAAAGTTGTCCATGAACAACATGTAACCCAGGCCTTGCAGGGACTCCGTTAAACCCTCAACCGTTTTCTGGAGAGTTTGACCAATACCAGTGTAGACTTGAAAGTCATACACGAAACCAGTTGTGGACTCTGCCAGGATGTACAGCTTGATGGCGTACTTCTGAGGCTTCATCGGGTTGTAGCACCTGAATGAAAGGCGACCCTCCAACCCAAGGCAGCCTTCGTCGATGGACACCTTCCTCTCCGGGACGTAGGCAAGCTTGAAGCCAGCAAGCAGGTAGCGCATCACCGTGCGGATCTTCACTAGGTTGTCTTTGGTCTGCCTGATGACTGCCTTGCTGTTGAATGTGTGGAAATTACTCAGCAAGGCTTGGAACTTGGAGACCTGCATGGTCTTGCGAAACGTTGGGTAATCATGGACTCCATCATTTGCCCAGTAGTGATGCACAGTGGGGAGTTTATTCACACCCATGAGGAAGTACAGGCCAAGGAATTTGGCCATGTCCTCCTCACTGAATGTTGTCCAGAGAGAACCAACGAATAAGGCATATGCGTTGGTCTCACTCACCAGGAACCTGAGCAGTTCTCTTGTAAAGAAGAGCTGGAAGTACTGCAGTGGTGTCGCTGGTGCTGGAACCCGCAAGCCAGGGGTTCCAGTGAAAGGATCAATGTTGGGTGTGAACGGGTCTGAAGTCCACTCGTGATCCTCAGCATACACGGTGGGGGGGCGTTGAGGTGCACGTGCTGGGAGAGCACCACGTCGTCCGCCTGGACGACGTATGTGACCTCTGCTGCCCCTGGGCCTACCACCTCGGCCCTTCATGGGCCCAGATTTTCGGCGGGGAGGGGGAGGGGGAGGGGGTGATGGTGGATGTGATGAGGGTGATGGAGAAGGTGCTGTGGTGGAGTCAGGCCGTGGGGGTGATGGTGGATGTGATGAGGGTGATGGAGAAGGTTGTTACGCTGGCCAGCTTGCCAGAATGCACTCGTAACTCGCTAGCGCTCGCCAGGGCAGTGAAACGGGCTATAATAATCGTAGAACGATGTTCTTTCTTTCATAGTGTTCATGTTGTCACAGACAGATCAGTGGTGATCTTTATTCTTGTCTGTGACACTTGGAAGTATTTTATATCATTGATAGAATATAAAATATGTTTTGTGAAGTTGTAGGGAGAAAGAGAGCGAGCAGGGTGGTGCTATTATGTGCGTCTGTATGTACGTGCGCCTCCCTCCCAGGAGGAGTTTCCCACGCTCGTGATTGGCCGGTGGGCCTGGCGCGTCATATGACGCCTGCTCCTCATGACGTAGTCGTCTGTGATTGGGTGCCGCTGCCTTTGTTAGTGCTCAGGGGCTCCTGCCCGCATTTCTCCTGCAGAGCTTGGCATAGCATGCATGGTCCTATATGTCCTTTGCAATCTGTCCCCAATATAACCCCCTATACTACTGTTTCTCTCTCTGAACTTCTTCTTTTCCAATACTTCCTCTCTTTCTTCAAATACTTATCCCTTCTGGTTCTGCATACGACTTCCATAATCGGCCAGTCGTATTACCAGCACCAGCTCTCACATTTATGTTTTGCACTAGCTTTAGGGAGTAGTAGACCATAGTCATATGGTAGCCTAGTGTAGGGGTGCTTCTAATTATTGAGCTGTTCTTTCCTATTATTTAATGCTAGACAGTGGAAGGTATCTTTGGTCGTTGTCTGAGTTATGTATGTGGCAAGTCAGAGCCTGTACAACATCGACGAAGCTAGGTAGCCTGTAACCCTTGTGCATATTTTCCTTTGCGAGTGTAGCAGTATACAGGTGAAGGGCTTTTGCCTACACTTACCTGTATGCTTGCTACCTCATTGTGTTGACCTTTGTGGAGTGCCAGGGTAAGACCAGATACTTGAGATCTGGACTTACCAATAGAGCCTCCAAGTCACTTAATGTAACATAAGGGAAATCTGTTCAAGGGGAGACAGTAGGCTACGAGCATGCTTGCGCTCTGCCTAGTTTCCTAGTACCTTTTATGCCAATGCTAGACTTTATTAGTGAGAAAGACAGCATTGTGTTTATTAACTTTAATTGTATATGCTTTAGGAATTATTCACGCCATATTTTAGCCTAGGTTGATGCATAGTGCACAACCCAGTTTGGCTGTTACGTTGGCTAAGGAAGTACTGTTTTGAGTGGCGATTATTAGTGCTGTCACAGAGTTGTTGCACTCCCTTGTTATATATATGTATCCTACTTTTTGGTGTATTTAAGATACACGCTTTGGTGTCCTGCCCCTGCATTATTTCTGTTCTATATTAACGAGCATCTTAGAGCATCAGACGTTTTCAGAAGATTCTTTATCTGATTGCTGTAGGACTAGACTTCCAGTGTTTTCATAGAGCATTGTAGAGTTTAATGTTGAGTACAGACTCACACTAAAGTTAACGTAAGCATATACTCCTTTATTAAATCTTGTTATAGTTTATTCAAGCATTGTTATTACTTAAGAGCATTTTATTAACGTAAAGTACTCCTGTTGGGAGTAGGCTTTGCCGTCACCGGAAAGCCTTTGTAGAAGTGCACTAAACCCAGTTAATTGATACCCCGTTATCCAGTAGATTAACTCTGGAGGGTTTTAAGTGTTTTGTTCACCGGCGTAGTAGTTCGATGGTTTGGAATTAGCGTACCGTTGTTGCAGATATAGCCTATCATCTAGTCCATTCTTAAGTGCCCTTGTTTATTTCGTAGTGCCGGTCGTAACAAATGGCGACCTTAGACCAGTATATAGTGAACTGAATATTGCAGGTTATTTTTGGAGAAATCTTATTGCCATTTGGGGTTGAATTTATTTCTCGCATTGTTGGCAGTGGACGTTGTTTTGAGGATATATAGAACTTGTTGGGGTTTGTTGGTGACCTAGTATTGCACTCAAGAACATCTTCAAATATTTTTTGGTGAATAAAGCTATGCGAGAGTTTGGCTATTTTTGTCTTGACTTGAGAATTTTTGTTGTTGACTCCATCATGTCACTGGACAGGTCTGAGAATAGTGAGGGCACAGTGCGAGAGGCAGGCGAGGAGGTGGAGAAGGTGGAGTTGTTTAACGACGTTCGGATGGTGAACAATGAGGAGGATGCTCGGATTTTTTTGGAGGAGCCTGTGTTGGCGGACCGTGTGTCGGGGCTAGACCGGTACGGACTGCAGTGTGTGGCCACAGTCTTAGGGTTTTCCGGTACTAGCGGTATGTCGAGAAGTGAGCTGGTTGCCTGTGTGCTTGGTGGGGTGCATGGGGGTTCGGGTGGAGCGGGAGCTGGGGCACCTTCGTCCCAGCCCCCATTCCACTCAACTCCTGTCATGGGGCCCCCTCGGGTTCCGGAGCCGAGTACGTTCCCGCAGGCCGAGGCCCGCTGGCGGTTGGGGTATGCCTCTAAGTGACTCACTGGGTGGGTCCCCGGTAGTAGCACCCCCTCCTCAGGGTTTGACTCCCGAGATGTTGTTTCAGCTCGAGCTCGCCAAACTTAAGCAGCAGGGGGCTGAGCTCGAGCAGCGAAAGCATGAGGCTGAGCTCAGGCAGCGAGAGGTTGAGCTCAAGCAGCGAGAGGCTGAGCTCAAGTATGAGTCTGCAAGGTATTGTGCCGATGTTGACCTAGAGAAAACTCGTGTAGAGGTGACGGGGAGCCGGGTCGTCCAGGGGGGTCGAGCCCATGACCAGTCCCTATCGCATCTACTAAAGTTGGTTCCAGTGTTTGATGAGTTAGGAGTTACAGAATTCTTTCTACGTTTTGAAAAAAAGTGCCGGGAGCACCAATGGCCCGAGGAGAAGTGGGCAGCCCTTGTTTCTTCACGAGGAAAGCACTCAAGGCGTACGATGCTTTGCCCCTAGATTCCTGTGTGAATTATGAGTTGTTGAAAGAGGCTGTCCTGAGAGTGTATGAGCTACAGCCAGAGACCTATAGGTTGAAGTTTAGGGCGGTTCCAAAAAGAAAGGAGAGTACTTTCCAGGAACACGCTAGAGAGCTGTAAGATGCACTTGAAAATAGGTTGAGGTCGGAGAAGGCAAATACTTTTGATGCAGTTAAGCAATTAGTGTTGCTAGAACAATTTTTTAAGTGTACTGGCAGTGACTTTACTCCTAACCTGAAAGAAAAGCAACCAAAAACTCTGCAGAAGGCGGCTGAGCTGGGTGACCTTAGGGTGTCATAGATTCGTGGGTGCGGGTCTGCACAGTGTTATGACCGGGACTATGAATAAAACAAGGGCACTTAATGATTGGACTAGTAATAGGACACTATGCAACAACGGTACGCTAGATCCAAACTCTCGAACTTATATGCCGGCGAACAAAAACACCTATACCCTCCAGGGTTAATCTGCGATAGCGGGGTATCTTAACTGGGCATAAATGTACTCTACTTCAGGCTAACCTGTTCTGGTATAGCCTGATAACAAACAAGATGCAAGTTACGTTAAAATGCATAAAAAGGAATCTATGGAAAGATCAATTAAATCACTGCAAGATTTAATACAATAAAAAGATGCTTCAATACAGTTACTCTAAACAACAATAAACTCTTCACTCCTATCTGAAAGAAAGTGAAGTATAGTCCTACAGCATAGACCTGGAAACTTCTGAAGAAAGTCTGATGCTCATAAGATGCTCGTATCTTAAACTATATAAAGGCAGGAGGCAGGACACCACATGTGTAAATCAAATACACTAAAAGATAGGACATATAATGTTAACTGACACGAGAATACTATAAATGCGCAACGGTAGCAATGCTCGACACTAAAAGAAGTACTTCCTCATCAACGAAACAGTCTGCTATGGTTGTGCGGCTCAGCAACAACCTAGACTAATAAATGCTGTGAATAATAATGCGCACATATCAAAGAGCTTATATTAAATACTAACAAGTGTCTACTCGATTAATAATGCCTAGCTGGGACACTCTAGGTAAGGAACTGGGGTTGAGCAAGACAGGATCGTAGCTTAGCGATGTCCTTAAGACTGCATCCTTTAAGTTACGTTAATTGACTAGGGTGCTCTCTTGATAGATCCAGATCACAAGTATCTGGTTCTATCCTGGCGACCCTCTAAAGACAAGCAAAGAGGCAGCAAAGTGTGGAACTGGTACAGGCCAAAACCCTCAGTCAACACAATGCTGCACTCGCAAAGGACGCAACCGAAAAGACAACCCAGGCTACCACAGGACCGGTCGAAGTCATGTAGGTATAAGCAAACCGTACACACATCGGAGACAACGACTACAGTTACCTTATCCCAGTCTAGCATTAAATAAAAGAGCAGAAACACTAAATCAATAATGGAGACACACAAAGTTCTTAACCTATACTAACTAAGAACCCTCAAACCTATTCTAAGTACATGTAAATATCTCTGAGGACGGCGCATGCAATACAATGGGCCGGCTATGAAAACCGTATGCAGAACCCAAGGGGAGTGTTGTGCAGTTAATAAAGGTTAGAGTATGGAAAGAGAGAATCGAGTGAGAGAAACAGTGATAAAGGTGGTGATCGGGAGAGAGTATGCAAAGGGATGTTAGAAGCACGCGCGCCAAACCTGTCCTGACGAGGACAGCTCCTGGGGACCCTCATGGAGGAGGTGAGTTACACTGGAGCCCGCAAAGGCGCGATGGTCGGCCAATCACGGGCCGAGACGTCACAAGACAGCAGGCGCCACAGGACACAGCCAGACACTACCTCCTCGGTCTGAAAGTCTTTCTCATTCCCACGCTGGTACTATTATCACTACTGTTGATATAAAATATAACCCGTTGTCACAGACGAAAACAAAGACCACCACTGGACTGGCTGTGACAATGCGATTACTAGGAAAGAAAGAACAACATTCTCTGATAACTAGCCCATTTCGATGTCCCTGGCGAGCGCTAGTGGCTAATGAGAGGCGATTCTGCCAACGCTGGTAGACGTCACACCCCGCCCAAGATACGGGACGCTCAACATTAGGCGAGCACCATATCTGACAAGGCAGAATGCCGACAAGACCCGCCACACCTAGCCACTCCACCAGAAATGAAATGCAAAGCTCAATCTTAAATAAAACAACATATTAGCATAAAGAAAATCTTACAACCCCTCCCAAACACAATAGTATAATTCAGCCTGCTATGCTCCCTGAGCGAGCTTCACAGAGCCCAGCCTACTAAGTGAAAGACAAGTTCAACTTAGGACTTCAGCTATAACATTGGCAACTTACAATTAACTATAAAAAAGAAAGAGGTTTTATGTGATTTTTTTGTATTTAATTTTAATGTTGTTTTTGATGGCTGCTCTACAGGGGCAAGCCTGGTTTTTCTCCACTCTCAACACACACTGACTGAACGGCGAGGGTTCTCCTGCAAACATACCCTCCCGTGACAAACAATCAGCCAAAACATTATCAGTGCCCTTAACATGCCACACATCCAACTTGTGTTCCGGCAGCAAAACAACACCTGACACTGATAAACTGTCCAGTTCATCACAAGACTGTGATGTATATATATATATATATATATATATATATATATATATAAATATATATATCTATATATATATATAAATATATCCACACATATATTACCATTTACCATTCTTTATATTTTGTTTGACACCTTGTATATATATATATATATATATATTGTTACGTATCTTGATCCTCAAGTGGTTAACTTGATGAATCTAGATAGCACAGAGATATATATTAAGGTATCAGTCAGCTGAAGGCAAAACAAAAGTAAAATCTAATAAAATTATTTCCTGTTGTTGCTTCCTTTCCTTTTGGATCTTAGGACTTAGTATCCTTTATTGACTGATACTCTTTAATTATGAAAAATACTGAAACTAATTAAAGTCATGTAGTATTTATAAAGAATTATTATTTAACCGAAGCTTAGTAGGCTATGGTTATGTACCGAAGAAGTTATATCTAAAGAAGGACTATTAATTCTATAAAAAGTCTATATTAAAGTAAGAATATTTCTCTCTCTTACCCTTTTTGAAATGAATAGATAGTTTTCTTATATGTCCTTTTATTTATATTTAATGTAATTATTCTTGGTTCTTGTCTTACGTTACCAGTATTATATTATTATTATCATCAGGATTTATATCAAAGTCACATAAAAAGTTAGATATATATTTAATAATTAGTTAAATGTATTTCTTAACCACGTAACAATGAGGTTTAATTAGGAGTAAATTAAGTTACAGGATCGCTTCATAGATTCGATTCAGGTCTCACTCAAATAATATGAAAAGCAAAAATAATATTTTGAAGCTAAAAAAAAAATCTTCAGCTTAGGAAATCACTAGAAGTAATATTAACACAGCCATGTTAGTCTAAGGCGATATTACTAATACGAGACAATAGCATCACCGTACTAAGCACGTTAAGCAATGTAAGCTTAATTCAAAGAAAATGAAAGAACTCGTAAGTATTAATATAAAACAATAGTATTACTTTCATCATAACACAATTACTTAAAGAGTTGCTTTAGTCCACAAGCTAGTCAAGTAAAATAGTTAAGTACATAATAATAGCGTTAACGTTAATTCCCAATCAAATAGTTAAGTACATAAATAGTAGCGTTAACGTTAATTCGCAATCAAATAGTTAAGCACATAATAGTAGCGTTAACGTTAATTCGCAATCAAATAGTTAAACACATAATAGTAGCGTTAACGTTAATTCCCAATCAAATTGTTAAGCACATAATAGTAGCGTTAACGTCCCAATCACATATCTCACTAACCAACATAACGTAAGTGTTTACACCGAACACACTTAACACACATTTATATAATCTGACTGACAGTCACAATCCCATTATAATACTTCACCCCGTCTTCCTCCAGCTGCAAGTTCACCTTCCTCAACTCCAAATGAGACTGATTTGAATGCCCACTACTCGGGTCTTATATACTAAACAATGATGGTGTAGGAACGAATCAGGAGGCGGGGGTGGTGCCCGCTCCAATCACAGCTCCTCGAGTTGCATAGCAGGTGCATGGAGCAATCACAGCTCCTGGCGTCGAACATACGTCATAGCGACGCGTCGGGTCATCGGAGTAGTTTGCAGGGTCCCCTATGACGCACGCAGGTGTGAAGGCTTGTTTGCAGGTATGCGGGCGAGCTGGTTTCCCCACTCGCTAGTTCGCTCGCTAGTCTGCTTCACCGTTTGGGTAGTTTGAACCTCCTTCAACCCTAATTCTAACTCTTAAATTAACATACAGGGCTCATTATGTCAGACCTCCCCCCTAGAAAAGAGTTTAAGGAGTATAGTACATAATATTAAACATAATACATAAATAGATTCACCACCAGATTGGCAACAGCAAGATTATTATTTTTTTTTTTTTTTTTTTTTTTTCTATATTGCAACTTACTTCCTCTCGGGCATAGGCTGAGAGCCTTAACATTCACCGCTTTACAATGAACAGTGAAGCCCGTGAGGTCTTGTTCCAGTCTAGGGAGTGAGACATGTGAAGCACGTAGAGTACAACGAGCACATGCCATCTTGCCTTCACATGAGGCACGGTGCTCACTCATGGCCCGAAACGACCCCATATCTGAAGCCATCTCGTTCCCGTGCTTCACTGTCTCACTACCTACACTCGGACTCTCACACTTACACACACACAACGCCACCTGTTGACCAGATAACTCACCAATGAGGATATAATAAGGATATCACCCAAAGTAGGCAACGTCTCCAGGTACCACATCAGAACATAGCCGGAACGTAGCTGGAGCGTTATTCGAACTGCAAGGCATCTCACAGCTGAAGGCTTAAAAGCGCACTACAAAAGCATAATATTTACCTCGCTACAAGGGAGAGCTAATTGCCAAAATCCTCTCATTAAGTTAAACTTACTGCTGTATGAGGCCAACCCGGTAAATGTAATCTTTGATCCGTGGCAGTGGGTAGGTATCGTTCTTTGTGACAGCATTAACTTGCCTATAGCCCCTACAAAACCTATGGCTCCCGACTGGCTTTGGCACAAGTATGACCGGACTACTCCACTGGCTTAAGGCCCTTTTGATCAGCTTGTTTGACAACATGTAGTGAAGCTCGACCTGCAGTATACTCCTGCGTTGTGGTGAGACACGGTAGGGGGATAGTTTAATGGGAGTTGCATCCCCTACGTCGATGTCGTGCACGGCCAAAGAAGTGAGCCCTGGAGTATCACGGACCACACTGGGAGACTGAGATAAAACAGATTAGTTGGTTCGCTTGATCAGAGGGAAGATGACATAATTTAGATGGTAATTCCCCCCAAGCTACTGAATTATACTGAAAGTTGGATAGGCTACATGACAAGTCAAAGTCTGCATGGATACCTTCAGGCTCTGGAACAGTCTGTTGCGGGTCAGTAAGAGAACTGAAGACTTTGTCCGCACCAGGCTGTCCACAGGTCCTGACATTCACTGCCACAGTGGGAGAATCTGGAAGAGAGGAATCAGGGGACCTATGGTAGGGTTTCAACATATTTATATGGAATACTTGCGTGGGCTTTCTCCTGTCTGGGGTAGTTACTAGATAATCGGTAATGCTCACCCTCCGAATGATCTTATATGGGCCCCTGAACTTGGCAGATAAAGGTTGGCCAAAAAGGGGGAGCAGGACCAAAACCTCATCACCGGGCTTAAACTCCCTCTCACAGGCTTTTCTGTCAAACCATTTCTTCATGGAGCTTTTAGCCACTGTCAAGTTTTGAGCGGCAAACTCACATGAGGATCTCAGCCGGGTTTTGAAATCTGAAACATACTTGAGGAGGTTTTGGTTCCCCTCCTGGCCAACTAGGCTATCCTGCAATAGTTGCAAAGGACCTCTCACCTGGTGACCGAAAACTAGCTCATTAGGGGAAAAACCCAGGGATTCAGTTGGAACCTCACGAGTAGCAAATAAAAGAAAAGGTACCCCCTTATCCCACTCAACTCCGGTCTCTGTACAATACTTACGTAACATTCCCTTTAATGTCTGATGATATCGTTCGAGAACCCCTTGACTCTCTGGGTGGTAGGTGCTAGACTTAACATGCTCGATACCCAACTCCTTCAGGGACTGCTGGAAAATGTTAGAGGTAAAATTAGTTCCTTGATCACTTTGCACCTCATGGGGGAAACCCATCCTGGTGAAGAATTTGAGCAGTTCCTTGATGACAGTTGGAGCAGAGGTAGTCCTTAAGGGTATATAGCCTCTGGGTAGCGAGTTGCCATGTCCATGATAGTTAATAAATAAATGTTACCTTGGGAAGTCTTAGGCAATGGGCCTACAATGTCCACTACCACCCGAGTAAAAGGATTCTCGAAAACGGGCAAGGGCACCAGAGGATGTACAGGCACCTTCTGATTGGGTTTTCCTGTCATCTGGCAAGTGTGACACACTCTACAAAACTCCACTACATCTGCACGCATTCCTGGCCAGTAAAAGTGGGCTCTGATTCTGTCTAGAGTTTTTCTCACACCTAGGTGTCCTGCCAATGGTATACAATGTGCCATTTCCATGATATCTCTACGACAAGGTTTGGAGACTACTACTTGATGGACGTCCCAAGCCCCGTCATCGATTGGTCTGTGTGGCGGTCTCCATCTACGCCACAATACTCCTCCTTTGAGGTAGAAACATTCACCACCCTCCTTCTCACATTCCTCTTCACTCACGGACCTGGCAGCTAACTCCTTGCATTCACTATCATCTCTCTGTAGCTCTACCAGGCCACTAGGACAATTTGGAGGGGTTTCATGGTCATCGTTAGGGTCAAGATGAGCCATAAAGGTGTCAGATAAATCCACCTCAGTCACATCATCAGGCACAGTTGGAGCGGCATTCACACACTCATCATCCTTTTCATCAACTCTTACATTCGGTACATTTCTGTCTGAGGGAACTGCTACTTGAGACATTGAACGTTTGTCAGCACACACAGGGAAAACAGTTGGCATCTCCTTGTCGAGCTCACCGGTTAGTGGCTCGTTAACAGGGGAAAGTGACAAAATGGGGTCTGGTCGGACCTTCTCACCTGCTACATCATTCCCCAAAAGGAGTGTTACCCCAGGCACAGGGATATCTTGGGACCTACACAAAGCTATGGTGGCCTCACCCTGTAGTAACTCACATTCAATTTCGCCTTTTACCAAGTATGCATAAAACTGGCCTCCAGCACCTCTCATTACAACTGGTTCGCCAGGTGGGCACTCTGTGTAAGGATTCACCATGAAGGTGCTAGTACAACCTGTGTCTCTCATAATTTTTACCTCATGCATACAACCATTTAATCTCACGTTGCCAGATGAAATAAAGGGACGGTAACTGTCCTGCACTGATGGTGAAATTATTATTGGCTTACCCCTAGTGGGTTGCACCACACATGCTACTACACCCCTGTCTAGATGATTTACGTTAGCTGCTAGGTACTCCTTCTGTCGGGAGTCTTGCATTAAAGGAACTTTTGGTGCTAGGTACTCCTTCTGTCGGGAGCCCTGCATTAAATGCACATAAGGAATTTGAGATACGGCAGCAACTGTCTGCCCCGATCTCTCGGTTTTCTCCTTGGCCCAGCACTGATAAGCTAGGTGGCCTCTCATGCCACAAAAAGTACATACTTTAGGGATAACGGGAACGTTCCCTCTTTGAGCATTACTATTAATTTGGGGCCCACCTCGGTTACTATTGCCCTGAGTCGCATTTTTAGTTGGGGGAACAATTCTGTTTTGGCTAGCTGGGGAAGACGTTATAGGCTTGTGACTGGGTCTGTCAGATTTGTGATTGGGATACTTAAAATTAGAGCTAGAATTATCGTAGGGTTTCTTTCCACGAAATTTGTTGTTGAGCACGTATGTGTCAGCCATGTCAGCGGCGTCAGCAAGACAATCTACCTTTTTCCCCTTTAAATGATAGGATACAGAAAAATCAATTTTCCATAGGAAATTTTCTAACAGGACCAACTCCTTCAGATCGTTGTAGCTCGTGACTTTCTTACTCTTGACCCAATGATTGAAAGTTTTAGTCATGGTCCTGGCAAATACCTTATGGGTTTCTTCTACTTTCTTCTGTTTTTTACGGAAAGATTGCCTGTAAGCCTCAGGCTGCAATTGATAGGTTTTTAGGATAGCTCCTTTGAGATTGTCATAATCCTGCCTAACTTCTGCTACTTCTGACAAATACGTGGCTCGAGCCTGCCCTGCCAAAACAATTTGTAACATAAAAGGCCATTGATCTCTTGTCCACTTCATACCTCCAGCAACTTCCTCAAACAAAACAAAGAAATCCTGCACATTATCCTCAGTGAAAGGTGGAATGACACTAGTCATAGTTAATCCCAGAGGGGGAGCAATTACGGGAGCATTTGTATTGACATTTAGTTGAGCCGTACGATATTGATATTCACATTGTTCGGTCATTGCACTGGCATTTAGTCTGGCTTGTTCGGTAGTTGCTTTTATTCTTGCTTCTTCTATTTTTAGTCTGGCTTGTTCGGCATTTGCTTCGGCATTTATTTTCATTCTGGCTAGTTCTAGTTCGAATATTTGATCACCGGTCAAACCAGGTGGCAATTGTTCATCAAGTTGGCTAGGTTTACTAGGGATCCCACCAACTGCTCCGTCACCCTCCCCGCTTTCTACAGGGAACAGGTGGGTTTTTATGGTCTGAGCCACCTCTACTTTAGACATGTTTGAGACAGTTAATTGGAGATGTGAGGCAAGCACTTTCAGTTCGGATTTTGACAGACAGTCAATGTCAGGGGCTGTGGGTTCTGATTCTATGAACACTCGAGCATCTTAGTCATTAATTAAATGAGGCATGATTAATATTTGATTTTTAAGTAGTGAAACGTTAATGAAACGGAGTGAAACTGTATGAAACTAATCCTGGCGAGGTCGCCACTCTTCAGTTACGTATCTTGATCCTCAAGTGGTTAACTTGATGAATCTAGATAGCACAGAGATATATATTAAGGTATCAGTCAGCTGAAGGCAAAACAAAAGTAAAATCTAATAAAATTATTTCCTGTTGTTGCTTCCTTTCCTTTTGGATCTTAGGACTTAGTATCCTTTATTGACTGATACTCTTTAATTATGAAAAATACTGAAACTAATTAAAGTCATGTAGTATTTATAAAGAATTATTATTTAACCGAAGCTTAGTAGGCTATGGTTATGAACCGAAGAAGTTATATCTAAAGAAGGACTATTAATTCTATAAAAAGTCTATATTAAAGTAAGAATATTTCTGTCTCTTACCCTTTTTGAAATGAATAGATAGTTTTCTTATATGTCCTTTTATTTATATTTAATGTAATTATTCTTGGTTCTTGTCTTACGTTACCAGTATTATATTATTATTATCATCAGGATTTATATCAAAGTCACATAAAAAGTTAGATATATATTTAATAATTAGTTAAATGTATTTCTTAACCACGTAACAATGAGGTTTAATTAGGAGTAAATTAAGTTACAGGATCGCTTCATAGATTCGATTCAGGTCTCACTCAAATAATATGAAAAGCAAAAATAATATTTTGAAGCTAAAAAAAAAATCTTCAGCTTAGGAAATCACTAGAAGTAATATTAACACAGCCATGTTAGTCTAAGGCGATATTACTAATACGAGACAATAGCATCACCGTACTAAGCACGTTAAGCAATGTAAGCTTAATTCAAAGAAAATGAAAGAACTCGTAAGTATTAATATAAAACAATAGTATTACTTTCATCATAACACAATTACTTAAAGAGTTGCTTTAGTCCACAAGCTAGTCAAGTAAAATAGTTAAGTACATAATAATAGCGTTAACGTTAATTCCCAATCAAATAGTTAAGTACATAAATAGTAGCGTTAACGTTAATTCGCAATCAAATAGTTAAGCACATAATAGTAGCGTTAACGTTAATTCGCAATCAAATAGTTAAACACATAATAGTAGCATTAACGTTAATTTCCAATCAAATAGTTAAGCACATAATAGTAGCGTTAACGTCCCAATCACATATCTCACTAACCAACATAACGTAAGTGTTTACACCGAACACACTTAACACACATTTATATAATCTGACTGACAAGTCACAATCCCATTATAATACTTCACCCCGTCTTCCACCAGCTGCAAGTTCACCTTCCCCAACTCCAAATGAGACTGATTTGAATGCCCACTACTCGGGTCTTATATACTAAACAATGATGGTGTAGGAACGAATCAGGAGGCGGGGGTGGTGCCCGCTCCAATCACAGCTCCTTGAGTTGCATAGCAGGTGCATGGTCCAATCACAGCTCCTGGCGTCGAACATACGTCATAGCGACGCGTCGGGTCATCGGAGTAGTTTGCAGGGTCCCCTATGACGCACGCAGGTGTGAAGGCTTGTTTGCAGGTATGCGGGCGAGCTGGTTTCCCCACTCGCTAGTTCGCTCGCTAGTCTGCTTCACCGTTTGGGTAGTTTGAACCTCCTTCAACTCTAATTCTAACTCTTAAATTAACATACAGGGCTCCGTATGTCAGAATATATATTACTTTATTTTATTTACGTGCACAATAGAATTATTTCTGAATTTATTACCTGAAGATAACCTGGCTTTCTTGTTTTGTTTTTTCAGTGTCAACCCAGGAGCCATTTCCCTTCTCGTTGGAAACGGTTGTGGCCCTACCAGGTAAGTAAAATTGACAACCTTCATGACTGACATGTCTTCTATGAACATTATACAATTATTGGCAAGGAAAATTATATAAAAGTGTTGTATATTGTGGCAAAGATATACAACTGTATAAACATTCTCATATATTTTCATAACAATAACAATGCATGGAAACAATTGCGCATAGCTCACGAACCAATTACGCTATATTATTTTGGTTTTCACCATTAGAAAGAGCACAATTTTCCGATTCCAAAGATATATACAGTTATATACGTATCCGAGCAAATAACGCAACGACGAGGTGGGGAACAGCTCGGAATCCGGCTAGCGTCGGCGGAACAGAGACGGGTGAAGCGTAAATATTCGCATTTTGGCTCTTCATTTCAAATATTCATAGCGCAAAAAGTATTTGTCGTAGGAACTTCTATTTTTTTGTTATACTCATCAGCATTATTTGCTGTATTCATACAGCCTAAATTTAAAACCATACACTTCGTAGCAACGAAATAAATCAAAAATGTTGTAAACCATATCAATCAAAATCATAGTTTATTTTTTCGGTCACTGCTTGAGAACTATTGAAGATAAACAAATTCTGTTTTCAGATTTGGAAAGAGCAGAAAAAATACTATTATTTGAGCAAAAAAAAATATATGGTCATCACTCACAATTTAGAGATAAGAAGGTGTGAAGACAATTGCATGGGAAATAATTGAATTCCGGACTCATTTACACTTTCATATTTCGATTTATTTACATTTTTTTTTTTTTTATCATGTACTATAAATATTCCTCTTTCCATTGACATATGATACATCACAATAAACAGCATTCTGATGGATGAAAATAGAGAAATATGTAAGGCTTCGACAACACTCATGAGCCAAATTCAAGACTCAAAAGCTATGTCAACACCCTCCTCGGACTTATTGGAACATAATATGTCTGAAGGAGTTAAACAGGAGGCCCAAACCTGGGTCCTGTTGCTGCAACTTGCTCAGTTTGTTTCTGGGTAGCTCCGGCAAGGCAGTTACCTCTGACCTCTCAAAAATAGCAGAAGGTTGAGCTGGCGGCACTATGTCAGACTCCTCGTCCGCCACTAGGTCACCTCTACTAGTCTCGGTAGCCTCACTGGGGTCAGCCAGGCCCACAGCGGTCTCCGGACCAGTGTCATCTAGTAGTGCATCATGGGATGGCCCGCACTCATGGCTGTCGGCCCCCGCATCCACTAAATCATCCACCAAATGTGCCAAATGTGCCACTGATTGGGTCACTGCACCAACAGGGTAGATAAAATCCATATTATCTTCTTCCAAACAACCACCACCAGGGGGCACAAAAACAGCCTCGGTGACTAATATAGGAGGCGGGAAAACTACATCCCCTGCCAAGTTAGTGCTGAGCAAAAAGTCCACCCCCTCAACTGGCAGAGTGTCCACCATGGCCACCTTACCCTCGGCGATCAAAAGTGGGCACTCTAGGGTCACCGGGACTAAATCACAGAATTGTTCACTGTTGATCCCCCTGCACATTACAAACTCTCATGTGCTAATAGGTCCCCCTGTCAGGTTGCGACATATGGATTGTTGCACACCAGTATCCCTAAACACCTTGACAGGGGAGGTGTGGCATAGTGGTCTTGCCACTGGACTGGTAATCCAATGGACCCGGGTTCGAATCCCAATATGTCAATGGGAAAATATTATTGGGATGGAATTTGTGCTGTACCTAGTATCAGCGCATTACCACAGCACACCGAAATGCCAAAAAAATACCCTCATTGTTCCCTGATTAAATAGCATTGTATGAATATTCCCATATTCAAATTATGTTACAGGGGGGCAATGCCTAGTGAGTTAATTGCTCAATAGGTGGCGTTCTGAGAGTGAGGGTCTGAGTGTGGTGGATGAGACTGAAGAGTAGAGGCAAAGCAGCTTCAGAGATGGAGTTGCTTCGAGCTGGGGTGCTTCGCATGTCTCACTCCCTAGACTGGAACAAGACCTCACGGGCCTCACCGTGTTCAGCGGTGTAGTGTAAAGGCTCTCAGCCTATGCCCATGAAGGAGTAGATGGATTAAAAAAAAAAAAAAAAAAAAAAAAAAAAATCTGCTCCCCAACCCGTACTACTCCATCATGTATGAATGGCCGACACCAATCAGGGGAAGTCTGGTTATTCTGAGGTGGTGATACTATCTGGGGCGGCAAAGTGCTTACAACCCTGCTTCGCGCTGGCCTACACTGTCCCCCAGACTCGCCAGTACCAGGCTTGACTTTCACAAGCACCTCCCCTAGTGTCGCCACAAACTGGACAGCCTTGGGTTCCTTGGTAGCCTTCCATTTAACAGACTGAAGTTTAATATGACCCACTTGCTTGCAAAGATAACATCTCACTTCCGTAGAAGCTCGCTGGTTGTCAGCCTTGGTATAATGTTGTGTCTTATCTGTGTTAACTTTGGGTGATGATGGGCAAGCTGATACCGTGGCTGCTTAGTGCACAGGTCGGTCTCTCCTGTCACCAATGCTCCCAATGCACATGCCACGCTGGGCTAGTGCAAAATCATCAGCCCAAATTGCTGCTTCCCTTATTGATTTAAACCGCTTTTCTTTTAATTTAGCTCCAATTCAACTATGCTGGTAAACTGCTCCATCAGCCAAACCTCATTCACTGCCTCAAAAGTACCAGCTGACTCTGAATGCAGCTACTTAGCTAGAGTATCGCGCAGGTACCTGACACATTCCACGTGAGAGTCCCCCTGCCACTTCCGAGCCCCCCCTGAAGGCCATCCTGTAAGCCTCGGGACGCAGCTCTTAGGCTTTTAACACAGCCTCTTTAAGTACATCATAATCTAGCTCCTGCACTTCAAGGCGATCGTATGAGTCAAGAGCCTTGCCTTTCAAGACATTACATACATAACATTTTAAGACTGAGTGTTCCACACATAAGTGCAGTTTCAGTCTCTTGTCCTAATGGCGGCGTTCCAGGCAACCCTGTTAAGGGCTGCTTCACTTGTCAAGTTCTTGGATTTGAGATCGGCGCGTATAGTCCGATCCCAGGTCTTCCTCGGTCCACCCCTTGGTGCAGCTCCCTCCACAATCACAGACCTGCATTTTGTCACCCAATTTTGTTCATCCATTCTCTCCACATGTCCATACCATCCCAGTCTACTTGTACGCATCACCTCGCTAATACTCTTTATACCTAAACGTCTCCTCAGCTCAACATTTGTTATTCTATCCTGTAGCCTGGCCCCACACATCCATCTCACCATTCTCATCTCATTACGCTCCATTCTGTTGACATCCTCTACTTTAACGGCCCATGTTTCTGAGGCATACGTCATTGCACTTCTAACACATGAGGCATACACCTTTCCCTTCAGGGGGAGAGGCATTCTTTTCATGGTCAGGATTGGCATCAATTCTCTGAACTTCCCCCAGCCACACCTAATTCTAGCAACAGTGGCAGCCTCGGCCCCACCACCGGCAGAGATGGTATCTCCTAGGTAACAAAACTTGTTCACCAGCTACAAAGACTCATTTCCAAAATTCACAGCCACAGGATCATCACTTAACACAAGCTCGCCTTTGCACACTACGCACTCAAATTTCTCTATTTCTGACTTATCCTTCGGCAGGGGCCCCTTTATTCTACTACAGCGCTTACTCCCATGGTGTACCCAACATCGACAGATGCTACATTGAATTGAGTTAACGCCCACTCCCTTTCCACACACTGCACATGGGTATGCACCGCTCTTTTCCACATTGCCTCGTCTCAAACTACAATGCATAACCTTGGTTTTGTTAATATTGACTCTTAAACCCTTGCTCGCCATGCCCTCTCTCCACTTTCTGAATTTGGCCTCAGCATCCTGCATACTGTCAGCTATTAGGACTAAATCGTCTGCATAAAACAGTTCCAACGGGAGTCCGCCTCTAAAAACTCTAGACAGCGCCTCCAAGACCATAATAAAGAGGAGGGGGCTTAACACTGAACCCTGATGGACTCCAACACGGACTGCGAATTCATCACTCAGTACACCTTTCACCCTCACCGAACTTCGCGAATCCTCATACATCTTCATTATCACACGCACCAGCCACTCTTCCACAGCAAGTTTCCTCATAGCCCACTGTACAACATCTCTAGGTACCCTATCAAAGGCCTTCTCCAGGTCCACAAACACAAAGTAAAGATCCCTGCCTTTTAGTAGGTATCTTTCCTGTATCTGCCTGACTATGAAGATAGCATCGGTTGTACCACGTCCTGGCATAAAACCAAACTGCATATCATCAATAGAGATGCTTTGCCTGATCAAACCCTCAAGGACTCTCTCACAGACCTTCATGATTTGGTCAAGCATTTTCAGGCCCCTATAATTTCCTCTATCTAGCGCATCCCCTTTTCCTTTGTATATATTTACTATTACACTTTTGAGCCAATCCTCTGGGATTTTCTCATCTTTAATAATGGTGTTTATCAACTCAGTGACTAAGTTTACACCAATCTCCCCTGAGGCTTTTATCATCTCAGCGACAATGTCGGAGCAACCTGGAGCTTTACCGTCCTTCATTTTATTGATTGCGTCGCTCACTACAGCTGGTGCTATCAAAGGAGGGGGCCCAGATATTGGTTTTTCGATACTAAGCTGTTCCTTATCCCATTCAAACTCTACATTTAGCAATCGTTCATAGTGTACCTTCCATGCTTCTCTGATTTCATTTTCTGCATACACAATCTTCCCATTATCATCTCTAACACACTGTTCACCTATAATATCCCTACTGTCATTTTTAACTCGCCTAGCTAGGTTGAAGATCCCATTGGGATTGTCAGTGTTACACACTTGTTCGAGGACCAGGTCCTTAATGCGATTTTTAGCATTGTAAATAACTCTTTTGGCAGTTCGTTTAGCTGCCTGGTATTCCTCCCTGCTGCCTCCTTTCTTCCATGCTTTGAAGCATCTCCTTTTCTCTTTCACAGCATGTTCTACCTCATCGTTCCACCACCAAGAGGTCTTATTCCTGGGGTGACCCTTTGTTTTCCCACAGACTTTGTCAGTGGCAGCGATAAGGCTATGCTTAAGAAAGTTCCATTGGCTATTTACATCGTTAGGCCTAGCTTCCTTATTTCTATTCATTTCCTCCAGTTCATTATGAAACCTATCCCTAACTTCCTTGTCCTTCAGCAGCCACACTTTCCTTTTGGGTATGTAAACCTTCTTGCGCTTAGGATCTCTGTATAAGCTCATGTCGCACACAAGTAGCTTATGCTGGGGGATACATTCTTCGCTCGGGATGACCTTTACATCTCGAACTAGTTTCCAGTCTTTCCTGTTAACCAAGAAGTAATCTATCTGGCTACTGGAGACTCCAGAGTTATATGTGATCAGGTGGCTCTGTCTTTTCTTGAACTTTGCGTTACACACAACCATGTTGAGTGCAACGCAGGACTCCAATATATATTCGCCTTCTAGATTTCTCCTTCCGTAACCAATTCCTCCATGTACCCCCTCGTATCCATTTGCAGATGCTCCCACGTGACCATTGAGGTCCCCCCCCACGATAGTTATTTCGTTCTCCGAGAGGCCTGAAATGACACTGACGGTGTCATTCCAGAAGCCCTCTTTTATCTCTTTCTGTAAACCAGCCTGTGGGGCATATGCAGATATCACATTCAGAATTCTTTCACCAACTTTCAACTTCAAAACAATCAGCCTTTCACTAACTCTCGTAATCTGAAGCACACTTTCCGCCAGCTCTTCAGCCACCAGAACACCCACTCCTCCTTTCGCTTTATCAGTCTCCACACCCATCCAGTATATCCTATATCTTTTCCTCCTTAGACACCAACTTAGACACCAACACTGCCCAGCGTTTTCTCTGCCACTGATACTCGTGGGCCTTCTTCTCAAAACGCAAGAGCCACTCTGTGACCTTGAGTTCATCGAAGGCTGGCACGAGTTTCAGCCGTTGAGACAACAGCACCTCTTCTGCCTCCTCCTTAGATGCATGACCAGCATTATTCCCCTGTCATCTTTGCCCACTAGTTTCCAACTTCGTCTTCTCCAAATCTGTTTCCCTATCTCTCTCTCTCTGCCTCTCTTCTCCTCCATCTCTCTGTCAATCACTATCTTCCTCAACGCAATCCTCTCTTCCATCTCTAATGTCTTCAGCTGGAGGTCAACCTCTGTACTCCTTCTCGACCCTATCGGGGTTATAGGAGGAAACTGGGCATAAGGGGGAACATTGTGCTGACCACCAACCGTATGAGTGGCAGTGAAATGCTTGGGTGTGGCACACGACACATGGGGGGAAGAAGGAGGTTACTGGGGATTGCTAACATAACTCAAAACCAATGTACTGGCCATAGGGGCATAAACATAGCCTTGTGACAATGAAGGGACCGTACTGATAGGATTAAATACTGACGGTGGAGGCGTGGTGGCAGGTGCTGTAGTAATAGTAGGAGACTGCCTAAATACAGCATCACCTAGCTCTAGAGTTGTTGCTCCACTCCGGTCCCCAGTAGAATGGTAGCTAGCCTGACTGATAGGATGCTGTGGCACATGCTGGATGGTGCCATCATCCACAACACGAGTACTAGCTTCCTGAAGAACCATTAAGCCGTGTAACTAACTTACACACCTCTTGAACTAACTCTCCCTTAGCCATACCACTGCACCTCCAACCATACACCTCCAACACACGTCTTAATTCATCACTACTCCTGCTAGCAACATCTTCTCGACTAGGTTGGGTTCTAATAAACTGCCAAATGTCCTCCCTCCCCACAATATGAACAACAAGAATGTAATCAACATGCGATATCTTAGCTATAGTTGTGGACACGGGTTGATAAAATAAGAGTACTATGTCCATAGACTTTCAACTGCAAGAAAAATGAATAACAATCCTAATATAATTAATTTCACACCACCAAGAGCTCTATACTATCACACTATCCTGGCCTAAGGTCGCCACTGTTACAACGGGAGCCTGGGAAAAGCAGATACTCAAATAGCCTAGCCCACAGCACTGTCCAAAAAAGAAATGCTGCAGCAAAAAGACACCAATGCTGTAGACCTGCACCCAATACTGCCCACCGTACTACACTACCCTGCAACAGACACGCTCTTAATATCTGACTCAAACACCAAGACACGCAGGTTCTCTAGGAAAAGGGGTTATCTTCCTCTTTGCTCTATTAAAGCAGTAATACAAGGAGACGCAATAATATCTACTGTCCCCGAGTCTGGTTGATAGTGTGTTTAGTATTTCAAGAGTACTTCCACGGTTATTCTAAACTGCACAAAACAATGATAACTAAAATGCTGCTAGACTCCCAGAACAATTCATATCAGGCCCAATCGCTTAGGAATTAGGAATAATATGAAGCAAAAACAAGGGTAAAGTCTAATGCACTACCCTAACACATGAAACACAATAGTTGGTATTCCAGTAGGTTGGGGGCAGGCTTCCAAGAGCAAACCGGCTCACTGTGAATACCAACTTCAATAATAACAAATAAATACATATAATAATAAGCAATGCAGTAGAATAAAGGAAATGAAATGGAAGAAGAAAGGGGTGAAGCTTATAATCTAGATTGTCATGCGGCTGCAGTACTTATAGCTAGCAAATGCAGAAAACTCCTTAATGCAAGATAATAAATATATAACAATATTTTTATAGTTAAATGACTCCCAGACTTGCTCTGCTACAATATAATAAGGAACAATGAAAATATACAAGGTATTTAAGGGAACCAAGGAAGCAAGCCTTGTGACTGACTCCACAGCATGTGTGCTCAGTAAAGGGTCAGTCGCTCGAGTGGTTGTGGACTCTCGCCTGAGTGCTGGGGAGAGAAGGAGAGCTCAAGATACCGCTAGACTACAGAGTTATACTAGTTATCTGTGCTCTCATTAACAATACAGAAATAATCAAATAAACATAGGACATCATTGTGCAACTTGTGATAAACTAAAATTCTTCCACTAGGGTTGAACAAACTAAATAATTATACTCGTGGCAGCAAAGACAATGTGTTACAAAACATGGTGCAATCATGACATCACCACCCTGAGTCCCTGACACGAAAGATACAAGGGAGAGAGAGAGAGAGAAAAAACAGGACTCTCACAAAATAACAAAGGCTATGTAAATTATAACTCACTAACAACTGACATAGGTTACAAAACTCAGTTAGGAGTGACAATATATATATATAATGTCTTTACCAAAGAGATTTAAACGTCAATTTCTGAATTATAGGTTGCAAAGTTGGGTATGCTTGTATTTAATGCGACAACTGCACATCTACTTTATTGATGGTTATGGTTCTGGTGATGATGATGATGATGATAGTGGTGAAGGAGGTTGTGGTTGTGATGGTAGAGGTATTGTTGATGGTGTTGTTGATGTTTGTCTGTGTGCCTGAATATGTTTGTCTATCTATCAATCAATCTATATATCTATCTATTTACCTCTCGTATTGTCTATCGGCCTGCTTGTCTGTCTTTCTGAAAGCCTGTTCATCTATCTATCTATTTATCTATCACTTGCGCGCGTGTGCACGAGCATGCGTTGGTTATCTTATTTAAAATCACAATATTCAATAATTTGTTAATAAGTGTTACACAGACGACGATAAATAAGAGTCATCATAATTACAGTGGGTGTGGACTATTATAAATAATTATGATAAACTCTTAATGAAAGCTTGTGTTAGAACGTGGCTGAAGAATATTAACGTAATAGTGATTGAAGACAGTTTTTTCAAGGACCGCAAGGCAAGCAGGAAAAACACCAACACATACTTAATTTAAGGGAAAGTAAAAAATTTTTTTTTTTTTACTCTGACTGTTTTATTAAAGTATATATTTTCATTAGTTTGCTTTCTAGACCTTTATTAAGCTTAAGGAAACACCACCAAGAAAATGTTTGTACATTTTTCAGTAGAAAAATATCCCGGCCGAAAATCGGTTTCTACTAATTTATAGGCTCGCTACTGCTCGACAGGATTTTTTTTACACCTAAATGGCGCGAAAGATATGAATATTCACAATGATATGGGCCGAAAGGTCTTAAAATCGACAAACAAATGGGACAAACGTCTTAATGCCTCATACATAATGGGTTAACCATGTGGGAGAAAGGAGTCCAGACAAATATAAATACCTACAGTACAGTTAAGACATATTTGAGAGCAACTATTTTGAGATAGATAGGTTTAAAAAAGATTAACTGAAAAATTAAATTATAAATAAAAAATCATACAGGGATTTAATATAAGAATTGGATCGAAATTGTTTTGAAGAAAATAATTTGAAAATAATTGTGATAATGGAAATAATTCTGACATTCGAATTTTAGAATACTATAAAAGAAAAACAAAATATTACATTTCAATTTAATTAAACCTTTAACGATCATGACACGTGTTATCAGTTACTTCTGGCTATCATTAGATGATTTCATGCAGCTTAGGAAAGACCTCTAACCATCAAAGGGGTAAAGTCGATCTCAATCAACTTCCACCTCACTTAGATGCTTCAGTTACCTAATCAAATTGTTTATAATAGCCAGAAAGAACTGTCAACGTTAAGTCATAATTCTAAAGTTGTTATCAAGGACAAATATTCTTAATATCTGTGACTTATTCGAACGTAAGCACAAAAGAAGACAATCAAAGGTTTAAAAAAAAAAAAAAGTACCATGAGTTTATGTGATTACAATTACTACATCTACTCATGTATTTTGGCCCAAATTATACAATTACGTACTGTAGTCAATGCCTGCACGCTAATTTGAACAAATATCTCGACATTTTTCAGTTAATATAATTCAAAATACTAAATCAGCTTAGAAAATGTTGGCCCTAGCTGTACAAAGATTATGTAATCTAAGACAGAGATTGTCTAGTAATAACGATGAAGGCGTGAATCGCGTGTCCTGTAATAGAAGACATGGTCAAGAACATATGAAATTGTACTAATTCTCAACAAGATTGTTCAACCAATATTTTCGTGGCTAAAGTAATTGAAGGTCTCATGTCTTCTAGACCACGTGCCACAGAGAATTTTGTTACCATCAAACAGGGTAAAATACAATTAATTATAATCTACTGCCCACTAATTGTATTGCTATGGATAGAATGCATAGCCGTTGTCAATTCACAATTCCGATAGGATGATGGCTATGTTTTGCTGAAATGAGTTTTGTCGAATGTGGAACTTTTGTCGCACTACTCCTCCAAAATGGCTGCCTTCACGACATTGAATATTTTGCCCAAAGTTGGTAGCAGAGCCAAAATGTACAAAGTGAACCTGCTAGATTTCCGCTAAACTCCCTGAGTAGGCTGTTTCGCTGTGTTTTGTCACCTCAGGAACCTTCGACACACTACTCCTCCTAGACGGCTGCCTCCAAGACATTGACCAATAAGACCCAAGTTGTTCCCAGAGCTAAAATGAACAAAGTGAACCTGCCAGCTTTCTGCTACCAACTGTGGCGGCTCTTGCACTAAGAGATTTCTAAAACGGGATGTACTAGAATCGGGATGTAGCAGATAAATACGCCATAAATATATAATTATATTATTTAACAGCTGTTGATTAGAGATAAATTGTAAAGTTGTCTCCTTTGGATGTATCGATTCTTTAGGATTAATGATCTGGTTCTTAGGCTTAATTAACCTTTTGAGGATTATGACATAATTTCACAGTTTATTCTGGCTATCATGAGAATGTTTTATTCAGAGTAGGAGAGAGAGAGAGAGAGAGAGAGAGAGAAATAGTCATATGAAAAAATTTAATTTATCACCGACCTTGGCATTTGCGGTACTTACGTGAAAAATAAGTAAACCATAATCCATTAATACCGTATTCTGGTACTAAATACGATACTTATCTCTCTGATTTAACTAGGTCCGTGATTCTATCTAGCTATCAGACTCTTCCTAAACCATCTCTCTCTCTCTCTGCACACACATATATATATATATATATATATATATATATATATATATATATATATATATATATATATATATATATATATATATATAATTATATATATATATACAGGGTGTTTCATAAATCCCTTTCATAAATTTCAGAATGAATAGACCTAGCAATAATAAATATACTTTACTATGTGACGGTTTTGGAAATTTCTCATATTTACCGGGATATTAAACATTTTAGTTAAAATAGGAAAGTCTAGGGGATGAAAACGATCAGTAGATTACCATCACCTCAATTACTTTATTTTGTCATAAATGTTTGAACATCAATGTATTTTACAGTATTTACAATAGTTGCTCGAAGTTTCTCCCACCCTCGTTGATACAGGCTTGGGCTCGGCGCATAAGAGACTGTCGCACTCTTTCAAATATCCCTGGTGTGTTTCTTACTTCTCTGCATGCCTCTTGAACTCGTTGCAACAGTTGCTGACGGGTGTTGATTTGTGTAGCATACACCCTGCTCTTCAAGTGTCCCCAAAGATAAAAGTCAAGTGGAGTTAGGTCCGGTGATCTAGGTGGCCAGGCGATGGGACCACCACGGCCTATCCACTTATCAGGGTATATAACATTAAGGAAATCCCTCGTACCTCGTGCAAAGTGAGCTGGAGCCCCATCCTGCATGAACCACATTTGTCTACGTGTTCTGAGAGGCACATCTTCAAGTAGTATGGGTAAGTCATCCTGAAGAAATCTGGTGTACACATTGCCTGTAAGTCGTTGTGGTAACATAAAAGGTCCGATTACATGGTCACCAAGAATACCGGCCCAAACATTAATCGAAAATCGTTCTTGATGTCCTCTCGTTCTTGTTGCATGTGGAATGTGGATTTTCTGCTCCCCATGTATGTGTATTATGTAGGTTTAATATGCCATTTCTTGTGAAATTTGCCTCATCACTAAACAAAACCTCTGCAATAAAACCGTTGTTCTCCCTCTCTTGAGTAAGGAGCCACCGACAGAAATCCACTCGTTGGTGATAATCACGTTCAGTCAGAGCATGGATGGGCTGGTGATGATATGGGTACAGGCCATGTCTGTTTACAATCCTCCATACTGATGCATGAGCCACACCAAATCGTGCACCAAGTCGACGTGTGCTTGTAGATGGATCATCTGTGATGGCATCAAGGATATCCTCTTCTGCATCGAGTAGTTGCTCATCATGAGGCCTTCCTCCGTCTACTGCACGTGGATTCAGTGAGCCATATTCCCGTAGTCGTCTTTCTACGCGGAGGAGAGTAGGCCGAGATGGTTGCCTCCGGTTGGGATATTGTTCACCGTACATCCTTACTGCTTCAGCTGCATTTCCTCCAGCTGCACCTAAAGTAAGTAACATGTCTGTGTACTCAGCAGAGGTGTATGGCTCCATGTCTGGTACTTACTTAAGATTGCCAGTACATTCTCCTTTCTCTCACCTTCTCACATTACCTTCAATTTGTGAAGCTTCATTCATACAGTATTCGAACCCATGAAGCAAATTGATCGAGCACCTATTGTAAATACTGTAAAATACATTGATGTTCAAACATTTATGACAAAATAAAGTAATTGAGGTGATGGTAATCTACTGATTGTGTTCATCCCCTAGACTTTCTTATTTAAACTAAAATGTGTAATATCCCGGTAACTATGAGAAATTTCCAAAACCGTCACATAATAATGTATATTTATTATTGCTAGGTCTATTCATTCTGAAATTTATGAAAGGTATTTATGAAACACCCTGTGTATATATATATATATATATATATATATATATATATTAATGTGTGTGTGTGTGTGTGTCTGTGTTTGTGTGTATGTCTTAGCGGTTTAGTATGTGTGTGAATGTATGAACATTAGGAAAAACAAATCGTTCATTCGTGTTAAGCAACACAGAAAATAATGAACCCAACACGAGATAACTCTAAGGAGGAACTACGATATAACGAACAAGACTCAAGACACACACACAGACACACACACACACACACACACACACACACACACACACACAGAGTCGTCAATAATAACGACACTAACTTCTGAGTACAAAAGTAACACGGGACACAAGAAAGCTGTTACCAAGAACGAGACACTTCTGACATACGGAGAGGGAAGAAGGGAGAAGAGTAAATAAGGGAAACACTGAAGATGACACAATGGAGAAGACACAATGAAGAAGACACAATGAAGAAGACACAATGAAGAAGACACAATGAAGAAGACACAATGAAGAAGACACAATGAAGAAGACACAATGAAGAAGACAATGAAGAAGGCAAAATGAAGAAGACATAATAAAGAAGACAAAATGAAGAAGACACAATGAAGAAGACATAATAAAGAAGACACAATGAAGAAGACATAATGAAGAAGACAATGAAAAAGACACAATGAAGAAGACACAATGAAGAAGACACAATGAAGAAGACACAATGAAGAACACACAATGAAGAAGACATAATAAAGAAGACACAATGAAGAAGACACAATGAAGAAGACACAATGAAGAAGACATAATGAAAAAAACACAATGAAGAAGACATAATGAAGAAGACACAATGAAGAAGACACAATGAAGAAGACACAATGAAGAAGACACAATGAAGAAGACACAATGAAGAAGACATAATGAAGAAGACATAATGAAGAAGACATAATGAAAAAGACAATACAAAGACAATAAATAAGACAATAAAAAAGACAAATACATAAGATAATAAAGAAGACACGATAACGAAGACAATGAAGAAGACACAATCAAGAAGGCAATAAAGTATGTGTACAATTTTCGCATTACCATTTTTTTTTTTTTAAATGCATACGCAACTCTGCGACCTATAATTCTGCAAGTAGTATTGAATCTCTTAGGTAAAATAGGTTTATATACAGTATATATATATATATATATATATATATATATATATATATATATACAATATATACAGTATATAATTATATATACCGGTATATATACATACCGGTATATATCTATATATACAGTATACCTGTATATCATAATATATAAAATATATATATAAACGAAATAGTGACCATAATCTGTGACCTTTACCATTCACCTTGACCATTGAATAGCAAAACAAAATTGTTTTGGACAATCGTTGCATTGACCAACCAAATTTGCCAGCAAAATTTGGTGACGATACGTAACCCGTTCAGTACAGTTCTGTCGGTTTCATTTCATACTGGATACTAAGACTATTTTATTTAGTTTATGAAGGGCCTCAATAAAATTAGCAGGCTTTCAACTATCTTAACCCTGTTTACTACCACAGATCCTACATAAGCTCCATAATATCGTCTAATTATAGCTAGAATACAATAAAAAAGACGTCAACGGTACACAAAGGGTTAAACAGTCTAGGAAGAGTTTAAAGGCAATTATCAACACTCTTCTTTTGTTCTTTGACCTTGACCTTTAACCTTAAGTATTATAATATATACTGTATATACTGTATATGATTGAAATATATGTTATTTAAGTAAAATGCAACTAAAAGACGTCAGCTTATCGAAAATTTCGTGTTTTTATGATGAAGGTTATCTTATGACCTTGGCCTGGGACCTTGACCTTTATGTAAAATTATATATTTGTTTGCTTTGATGTAATTCTAGAAAATCAAATAAGTGTGTCAAATGTCATTAAAGATCATCAGTTAGTTTCAGAGGTATTAAAGGAATAGTTGACCTTGACCTTTGACCTTCATCTTGACCTTCATGATGTCTGAAAATTTAAAATTTTAATTTTCCCTTAATGCACAACTGTCTCAACGAATTTTTTGAAGATTACATGAATAGTATAGAAATTAGCATATTGACCTTATATTTGACGTTGACCTGTGAACTTGACCCATCATATGGAATTATGTTTATTCTTGTATGACCTTGCTCTAGGCATTCCGAATATGCATGATATGCTTAATGAGAATCTTACATTAAATAAGAAATACTAGTAAAAATCATATATCGACCTTTACCCTTGACCTTTGACCTTCGACCTTAGAATTTCTTATCAAGGATTTAGTTAGCTTAACAGCAATGTTCGTATTAACTAGCATTATGTATATGGTGTAGCCTAATTCGTATAAAAACTTATTGATTAGCAATTGTGATCATATACTGTGACCTTGACCTTTGACCTTTGACTAAAAGTAAAATACATATATGTGGATGGTCGTCGCATTGACCAACTGAATTTGCCTGTATAATTTTATGACAATACATTAAACAGTCAAGGAGGAGTTTAAGGAAAATGACAAATACTCTTATTTTGACCTTGACCTCTGACCTAACTATTACAATATTTATGTGAAATTTGATATATATTAGGCTATACTTATGTAATAAGCCATAACACTGCCAGTTTTCTAAAATTTGAGTAATTTTTTGTTTAAAAAATAAAATTTGACCTTTGACCTTGACCTGTGACCTTTATGTTAGAGTTCATTTTTGTTTGTATTGACATTGCTCATGAACATCAAATACGCATGCCTAATTTAATTAAAACACATCAGTTAGTTTCATATATATTAATAGAATAGTTAACCTTGACCTGTGACCTTTATATATGTCTCAACATTTATTAACACCTTACGAGCGGCCTATGCGGTTTATTTATGTGTACCACCCAGCGGGATGTTTTTAGCCAAAATAGGGCTGTTTACGTGATCATTTTCATGCCTAAATAAGACCCAGAACGTAAAACAAGTATCTATCCCTGAAAGGGCATAAACAGAGCTTTCGAATGACACCATAACGATCCTTGTATGATGGATAGTTTTCTTGCAATAACCGTGCAACGCGAGTGCAAAAAGCAGGTAATTCGGTACTTTCGGTACATAATTGAGTATGTAGCGAGTGAGAGAGGGAGGAGGGAGCTGAGATTTGTGTCAGTAGGTTCGCCGCGGTGGTCTGGAGCAGTCATACGCTCGCTAGTCTCCTGCCACCACTTGTCTCTCTCTCTCAGCCACATTACGTGCTGAAATTGCCACTCGAGTTATGTCGAGCGCCGCCACATAGTCCAGCTTTATTTAACTCGACTTATGTTCCTCGCCGCTAATTAAGGGTTAATTTCCTTTTCACTTTAAGTGCAGCTATCTCACCATATGTGAATTTTGCATGAAAAGTAAAGAAAATAGCATATTGACCTTTTATTTGACCTTGACCTGTGACCTTGACCTGTGACCTTGACCTTTCATATGGAATAGAATAGTTTATTGTATGACCTTGGCCTAGGTATTCCGAATATACATGGTAAGCCTAGTGAGAATCTAACAGTTAGTATGCGAAATACTAGTACAAATACTATTTTGACCTTTGACCTTGAACTTTGACCTTACCCTTTAGAATATTTATCTAAAATTTGTGCAATACGATATCAATGTTACCAGTAACTTGTAAGCTGAAAATGAAGACATTTGAATAAAAAATAAAAATTATTAGTATAAATAATTAGTATAAGTTGACCTTTCACCATGACCTTGACCTTTATCTATCTATCTATCTATCTATTGCCTGACGCCGCGATCCCCGAAGGGGTGGACACGAACGAACCGCCCCCATGCACCTCTGTCCCCAGTCAGTCGACGCCCCTCCCCCCAACCAGCACCGCCTTCGTTCATGTAGTTCCTCACTCCATCCTTCCACCTCATATTCGGTCTACCTCTCCCCCTCTGTCCCTCCAACTCGCTCTCGTACACCCTCTTAGTCATTCTCTCGCTTTCCATACGTTCCATATGGCCGAACCATCTCAAGTTGTTCCTTTTCACACTTTCCAGCACATCTACCTCCACACCACACCTCCTTCTTACTTCCTCATTAGTCTGTCTATCCCTCCATGTAACTCCGCACGCACTCCTTAAGTAATTCATTTCCACTGCTCTCACTCTTGGTCTGAGTCTCTCAACCAACGTCCATGCTTCGCTTCCGTAAGTCAGTGTCGGGATTACCACACTGTCATGCAAGGACTTCTTCACTTCCATACTGACCACCCTATTTCTTGTTACTGCTTTTAGCGTAACTATGTAGCGTACCTTTATGTAAGAGTAAACAAATGTTTTCATTGACATTGCCCAGGGAAATCAAATAAGCATGACTAATATTAAAACCCATCAGTTAGTTTCATATGTATTTATAGAATAGTTGACCTTGACCTTCATGATATGTGTCTCAAAATGTATTATTTTCCTTTTCATTTTAAGTGCAACTATATCGCCAAATGTTGTGAAGTTTGCATGAAAAGTAAATAAAATAGCATATTGACCTTTTATTTGACCTTGACCTGTGAACTTAACCTTTCATATGGAATTGTTTAGTTTATTGTATGACCTTGCCGTAAGTATTCCGAATATACATGGTAAGTTTAGTGAGTATCTAACAGTTATTATAAGAAATACTAGTAAAACAAATATTTTGACCTTTGACCTTACCCTTCCTAATATTTATCTATAATATGGTCAATAGGATAATGAGGTTACCAGTAACTTGCATAGTGAAAATGAAGAAATTTAAGTAAAAACTAAGTCACATGAATAATTGACCTTATTTTAAACCTTGACCTTTGACCTTAACCCTTAAGTTAAATTGAACATTTCTTTTGGACTGACCTTCGCATTGACCAAATGAATGTACCTGTGAAATTTGGTGAAAATCCATCGAACGGTCTAGGAGGAGTTTCCGGACGGACGACGGACGACGACGACGACGACGGACAAGCTGAATTGTGGTCCACAGTATACGGGCGGGACCTTCGTGTGCGATACCACTCTGCTTCACAGAGTTGATAAAGCAAACACAATGAAGACAAGGTGAAATAAGGAGGGTGTGGGACAAAAGAAGAAAGCCAGGAGATAACAATTGGGTGAGGACCGGTGGAAGGGTTAAAATTTCCCATTGGCTTCAATACAGAACTTCCACCTTTGCTTCAATTTATTTAGGGGAGGATTTTAGTTTGTATCTTAAACCTTCATCAAGCTTAAAATTACACCCCTAGACAGACCCCCTTTCAAGATAAATTTTTCGGTAGAAAAATGTCCCAGCCGAAGGCTGGTTCCTCTTAATTTACGGGCTCGCCAGGACAAAATAGACGCCAAAATGGCACAAATAGTCTCAAAATTGACAGAAATAAGGGCAAAAGGTCTTAAAAACTACATGGACGAACGCCTTATAATATCAATAGCAATGAGGCTAACCATGAGGGAGAAAGGGGTCCAGAAAAAAATCCCTCAAGTGGATCTCTCCCCTTAAAGTAAAGAATACCTCGAGATTTTATTTATCTGTGGATTACTTTGTATTGTTGTTACGCATTTGATTCCTACAAGTCCATCCCAAACTAAAGCCGGTATCACACAAGAGCATTATTTTTTAGTCAACATTATGGGTTTCAGAGGCTGTGTTACATATTTTTTCGGGAATAAATTATTAACAAACAGTTGGATCAGTATAATGTTTTGTCAGAGCTTGTTTCACACCATCCCCTAATTTTTTTCAATATAGTGCATTACCAAAAGTTGAGATTTAAGCCAATTGTCCCTGTTTCATGAGGTTAAAGTCACACCTGAATGACTAAGAAATGGACAAGGCTACCGTGGCGTACCTGTGGAAACCACCAAACCATTATTGCTCCTCCATCAAACACGGTAGTTATCACCCACCACCCTACCCTACTATCGCCAATACATTAAAGTTATCTGTCAATATCAAATAAATGTATACAAAACGTATGTATTTTTGTATATAATATATTTGATATTGACAGATAACTTGAATGTAAAGGCGATAGTAGGGTTGGGTGGTGGGTGATAACTATTGTGTATGATGGAGGAGCAATAATGGTTTAGTGGTTTCCACAGGTACGCCATGGTAGCCTTATCCGTTTCACAGTCATTCAGGTGTGACTTTAACCTCATGACACAGGGACAAGTGGCTTAATTCTCAACTGTTGGTAATGCACTATATTGACGAAAATTAGGGGACGGTGTGAAACAAGCTCTGGCAAAATATCATAGTGATCCAACTGTTTATTCATAAGTAATTCCCGAAAAACGATGTGATACGGCCTCTGAAGCCCATAGTAGACTGGTGATAGATGAATGTAGGTAACCAAAATAATTATAATGTTGACCTCAGAAGCTGCCAGACCAGTGTTGAGCATAAATGTTGAGGTAAAAAGCGCTCTCGTGATACCGACTTAGCAAAACATTTTAAAGATAGCTTTACTTCACATTCAATTACACCTTAGTATTGAAAGATATTATTGGTAACATTTACTATTTGTATTATTTATATATAGTATTATTGTTGTTTTTATTATTTATACATCATTTTCTTTATAGACCTCCATCAAGCTTATAAAATACGCACATTTTTGTTTTGGTAGAGAATTGCCCTGGTGGAAGCCTGGTTCCTCCTAATTTGCAGGGTAGCTATCGCTCGTCATGAAAGAAATGACACCTAAATGGCACAACAAGTATTTACCCCCTGAGCCCCAGCTAGTTATAAATAAATGTACCACCAGGGACCGGCAGGATTTATTGATTTTTTTCTTCTTTTCAGAAACAATAGCGAATGGGTTAGGAATGAAGGAATAACCACAAAATAAACGATCAAAAAGGTCAAAAATTGGTCCTACGGAGCCCCCGAAAGTCGATTTTACAAGAGTAAAAAATTGAAGGCAATACACCCAAAATACCGGTTTTTGAGCGCTCACGCGCACGCGGTTGGACTTTGAGAGTTTTCAACCATCGGCATGGTTGCGTGGGATACTTACACAGTTCTCATACAAATCTGAGCCCTCTAGGTGCCATAGGACCGGAGTAATTGGGACCGGAGTACCTGTGACGACACGTTGTCGTCGCTGGGGTTTAGCGTTACATACTTTGACGACAACACGTTGTCGTCGCTGGGGTTCAGTGGGTTAAAATAGAACAAAATAAATGGGAGAAGGGTCATACAATCGCCAAACTAATGGGGCGAACATCTAGAAATCTAAAAACCAAAGGGGCTAAACATGAGCGAGAAGGAGGGGGTCCAGAAAAACTGACCCTAAATGCCACTATCAGTTTGCTTGTCGATATTTCTTGACAAACTAATATATAATGGCTTCTCCAAAGATCGGGCTTGCCTTTAGTTGCGTTTGTTTTTAGAAGTGAAAGGACATCTCAAGACCATCATGAACATTCTGCCAACTCTTAGATTATTACATTGTTGACGTCAGTAATGTCTGATTGTCATATTATATTTTTGTTTTATCATGTAATTTCTGTTGTCTTAAATTAACTTGATATTTTTAGACGGTTTATGACAAATAGCTTAATCCTATTGTGACGTGATTCATGGATAATCACGTAATTTATTATGAGAAGTTTCCAGATTAAACTCGATATGCCAAAAAATATCCTAAGATCAATATCAGACTGAAGAATTGTTTATTTCAATAAACAAAGAAAACCTCAAACATACGTTTTCATTTGGCATATAATGACAGAATAATACTCAGAGAAATAAGACGCTCATGTGAGAGACAAAGGAGTATGAAAATATATTCATGATTCTATTGTGCAAATTTGTGAGGGATCAGGGAGGCACCGAGAATGAATAGAGAGTGTGTGCGGGGACACGGTATTTCTGCTTACATATGACGGCATGGGGGCGGTTCGTTCGTGGCCACCCCTTCGGGGATCACGGCGTCAGGCAATAGATAGATAGATATGATGGCACTATTCAATAAACATACATTAATATTACTGTACCTTTACTTGTGCTGTAGGGTTCCTGACTATTATTGAGTATGGTATAAAAATAATGTAATATGTAGAGAGAGAGACAGAGATAATTATTTTGTATTTAAATCATTTACATTCAATAAGAAAATAAATGTGGAGAATAGTTAATGAGCCAGCCCTCCTAGACTCAACACTCCGATATCCACTAACTCCAAAGTATCTCTGGGCTTAGTTTGAGAAATCTTACAGTTGTATTAAAGTAATCAGATACAACTATAATAGAAAATAGATTAAGTTTAACGTCAGTTACTAACTTGCACCTACTTGGTATTCGCAGTCTTTATAGGAATCGTCATTATGAAAGGCATCACAATACACACTGAAAATAAATTAAGAGTAATTAGTTTTATCATTTACGATATCTTCCTTGAATTATTTATAATATGTATCACGATATATTACTGTAAGAACAATTCACTTTAATTTTAATTAAGAACAAGAGATGCAAATTTACCTTGTATTTTTTAATTATAGAGCGGCGTAACGATACAACCGGCGATTTGTCGAACGGTGTACCGAACTATTCACGTCCTATTTAACTACGAATCTGTCTATGGCCACAGTCAGAATTCGCAACTAAAGTATCCACTTAGTAAAGAGTTATAAAATAGCCCTCACTAAGCGAAGTAGAACTTATCTGGTGATGTCGATGTAAGAAGTTATTTGTAGACGTAATATAATCCTTGTTGGGGAAATAGGTCTCACTTCTACACCGGTTGAATTATATCTCTCTAGCCGCTACTCACGCCGGCTATTTATAGCCGACAGATTCCCTCCAAATTCTTTGTAAACGAATCCTTAATGAACGAAACTATCTCATTGCTTTTGTTCGGTTTGGATTTGTATCAATACTTCTGTGTATGCGTGTACACTATGTTGATTCAAACCCAATGTTTCAGCTTAGGATTTAGCTGCTTCGGTGTATTTATATTTCTGGCTGTTCGTAACTCAGGTTCATACAGTTCAAGTTACATATATTAGCACTTTCTTGTCTGACTTATGGAGTAGCATTTTATTATATTTACACAATCCTCTCCAGTCAATGATAATGTCCTTAAACCTATAATCCCACCACCATATACTTAATTACTTAATAAACTAAAATCCATAGACATTATTACTTTATAAATATCCGTGTTTATAATAAATTCCTGTCAGGTAATTCTGACATCCTCCGCGAGGGAGAAAGAAATTGTTCCACCTTCTACAAAAATGTAGGAATGGGCAATTATATGTTTACAATATATACAACATATTTGCGGCCAAATTATCCCTGATAGCAGCTTCTGCTCTGCGAGCTGCTTTACGCTTTGACGCTTCTGGTCTGTGCTACCTGTATCTTGGGTGGACTGTTTGTAGGAGCTAGAGAGCTGTGGATTTCCAATGGTACTAGCTTTTCTAAAGTCCGTTTACTATGAACTCCTTTGGCATAAACCTCGGCAATACGTACTGTATCATCTTTGTCATGGTAAAGGGCAGTAATCTTTCCCAACTGCCAAGAAGTACGAGGAATATCATACTGTACTAGTACCACATCTCCCACCTTTAGATCCACATCCTGATTTACAGCTTGTGCTCCATAAAACTTCTCACGGATAGATGTTAAATAATCCCTCCTCCAGATATGCTCCCATGGTTTCAATATTCTATTAAGGTACACATACCGTTCATTTAATTCACTAGTTCCCATATAGTGTGGATCATTGGAACTCTCTGTGTAGTCTTCATGGTCAATTGGCATAGCATTTAGTCTTCTTCCATAAAGTAAATGAGAAGGAGTTAAAGGAGTAGGATGGTTGATATCATCATCAATATAAGTTAATGGTCTATTATTGACTCTCATTTCAACATCTGTTAAGACCGTGATCAATTCATCCTCCGTTATCCTTTTCTTGAACAGTGCTTTGCGGATACAGGTTTTCACTAAGCTTATCAGTCTTTCATAAAAACCACCCATCCAAGGGGCTCCTGGGGGTAAAAATTTCCACATAAATCCATTATTCTTGAAATTAACTTTGACTAACGGGTCACTATACAAGTCTCTTAGGAATTTTGAGGTTGCTGTGAAATTTGAGGCATTATCTGATATAATAATCTTGGGTGATGATCTTCGGGCTGTGAATCTGCGTAGTAAATTAAGGAAGGTGAGGGCCGTTAAATCTTTGGCCAGTTCAAGGTGGACAGCACGCGTTACAGTACAGGTGAATAAACAAATGTAGTACTTCTTGGGAACATCCTCCTAATTTCTGGTTATAGTTATTGGTCCAGAAAAATCCACTCCTACAGTGTGAAATGGCTCCACATACTGCACACGCTCTCTAGGCAAGGGTGGAGGCCCTGGTAGCTTAAATGGTTTTCCCTCTATTGTCTTGCAGATCACATATCCTTTTATTGTAGTCTTGATAACTTGTCTGCCTTTAGGTATCCAAGGCTCACGCAACAAGGCTAGAGTATCTGCCACTCCTCCATGCAAGCATTGGTCATGAGACTTCCGTACAAGTAAAGTTGTCAGCCAGGAGACTCGTGGTAGCAATATTGGAAATTTTGACTGCGGATCTAATTCACTGTGATGTAATCTGCCATGACAGTGTATCAATTTAGAGACAGGGTCTGTGTACAATCCAAGGTTTCTGATCAGAGCCGAGGATCCCTTTGCAAGTTTCCTTCCTGATTGCAGCTGCTCAAATTCATCTTTGTAATGTTCCTGTTGTACAACACTCACCCAATAATTTATACTGCTTGGAAGTTTCAGAGATGGCTTGATGGCTTTCAGAAACTTGAAGACGTAGTCTGTAATACGTAATATTTTTCCCAGAGAAAACACCTTTTGAGCATCAAACAGTGTAGGTGATGGTATTTCACTTTTTATAACATTGGTATATACACTTACTACTTCTTCACGTTGAGTCGGCCAATTATCAGATTGACATAGCCATGATGGTCCCTTAAACCATGACTGGCACTCATGTAGGAACTTCCAAGTAACTCCTCTTGACAATAGATCTGCAGGGTTATCTTTGCTAGGTACATGTTTAAATTGATAATGGAGAGACAGTTCTTGTATATCTGCAACTCTATTTTTAACATACGGAATAGTGCTATTGTTGTTCCATATCCACTGTAAGGCAGCCTCATTGTCGGACCAAATAACCGTTTTCTTGATATTGAGCTTTAAAGTTTCTTGAAGATGGTTTGCCAAGTGTGTGCCAACTTGAAGTGCAGTGAGTTCCATTTGGGGTAAGGTGCGAGCCTTTATTGGTACTACTCTTGCCTTTGAAGTAACAAGATGACTTGTTTCACCAGAGACAAGGTATGCAACAGCTCCATATGCAACGGATGATGCATCACAGAACACATGAAGTTCACATGGCAGATGATTTTGGGCAACCATTCTTGGAACTCTTATTTCACTTACTTTTCCATATTCATCTTTCAATTTGAGCCATTTTTCTGTAAAGGAAGTGGGCAAATGCTCATCCCATCCTATGTTAAGCTTCCATGCCTCTCTGAGTAGTACCTTTCCCTTAATAGTGATAGGTGTTAAGAGACCTAAGGGATCAAACACCGAGGACACCATAGACAGTAGATTCCTCTTGCTTAGAGAATTGTGGTCTACAAAGGCAGGAGGTTTCAAACTGATCAAGTCTTTCTGGATATCCCAGTGTAATCCTAAAATTTGGGTTGAAACTGGTACTTCTTAATCTGGATAGTCTTGTTCTATTATTCTATTAAGGGCTGAATAATTTGACACCCACATTCTTAGTGGCATGTTAGCTTGTATCAACTCAGAATTGGCGTTATGATATAGGTCCAGTAATTGGTCTTCATCCTGAGTAGTTCCTAGAAGGTTGTCCACATAAAAGTTCTTGCCAATTGTTTCTTTATACTCGCTGTCCGAGTTTCTTAGATGAGTGTCCAGTGTTGCGTGTAGTAAAACCAGACTGCACGTGGCTCCAAATAGTACAGACTTGAATCAGTATGTTATAATCTGTGCATTCTCATCATTTGGGTCTTCATACCATAGAAATCTGGTGAAATCCCTGTCACACTCCTGCAATCCCACTCGCAGAAAGGCATTGCTTATGTCAGCACTATAAGCATACCGATCAGTTCGGAATCTCAGAAAAATCTCTCCAAGTTTCTCTGTTAAAGAGGGACCCTTCATAAGGCAGTCATTTAGTGATGGATTAGCGCCTCGTTTTGCACTGCAATTAAAGACTATCCGCAGTGGAGTGGTTATACTGTCCTTTTGCACTGCGTGATGAGGGAGATAATGACTGGTTTCATGGCTGGCAGCATCATCAACCCTTTCAATGAAGGTATTGTTCAGTTGCATTACAATTAAGTCATGATATGTCTGCAAGTTATTCTTTCCCTTTAGAGTTTTTGTCAGACTTTTTAGCTGTCCTAAAGCCATTGCATAATTAGTAGGCAAAGATGGACAATCTACTTTCCATGGCAACCTCACCCAGTACTGGTCATCATCATACTTTACTGTATCCAGGTAAGTGCTGTAAGACACCCTGTCTTCAGGCGAGGGCTTTTTGGCGTTTATGCCAATTGTATCAAGGTCCCATAGCTTATGGACAGGTACTGTATCTTCTTCAATAACCTCTGCAACTTCTAATGGAGATACTTGTGCACACATTCGAGCAACCATTGTGTTCTGTATGGTGTAGCGTTCATCCTGCTCATTATTGGGAATTCTACCATAAATCAAGTATCCACCCGAGCTCTCAGCCAGTTTAACTTCTTTCTTTGTGGTGACATTAGTAATGAATTCACCATAATAATCTGACCCTACAATTAACTCGATGTCTCCAACTTGATCATCATCTAAATATCTGTCAGCTAGCTCTCTTAACCTCTCCGTGGCGCACAGGGGGTTTTCTACAGGGTAAGACTGTGCGCACCTATGATGATTTTGGGACCTATTGCCAATTTCGATAAAAAGTACATCATCGTGTAGGGAATGTTTGCGTGCATCGGCCCATATATATTTGACCCCCCAAAAAATGTCTGGGGGGGGGTGGGGGAACGGTCCGTAGTTGAAAAATGTGGAGCGAATGGCACCGTGCGGCTAGATTGTCATCGAGCGGCGAGATTTCCCTGCCGAATTTTCACGCGCCCAGGGGATAGAAGGAGGGGGTGGGTTACCACGTATTATCACGTATATCTCCTTTTTTGAGCCCTTTTAGGCTATTTAGAGTATGTATACGTGTGTAGGCCACCCATATAACAATGAATATGCCTCATAGTGACCAAAAATTGCAATATATAAGGGAATTATAAGATAATTTTTAGGCGGGAATGAAGATGTGTTGGAGGTTTGGCGGCAATTTATGAGCCGAGAGTGTGGTTTACGCCATGCATATCACGTATATCTTGTACATAGAGCACTGTCATGCTATAATACAGACTTGTACGTATGTATCCGTGCCATATATCAAAATATATACCGCATATAGACCAATTCATGCGATATTTACGCACATTATCAATGAGTTTCTATGCGTGAACCAAGGTGTGAGTGAGTTGTGCTGGGAATGAAAGGGGGAGAGGGTGTGTTACGCCATAAATATCACGTAAATCTTGTATTTAGAGCACTGTCATGCTATAATAAAGACGTGTACGTATGTAGGCGTCCCATATAACAAGGAATATACCGCATATAGCCCAATTGATGCGATATTTACGCAAATTGTGAATGTGTTTCTAGCAGACGGAAGCCTGAAAGGGTGGGTTGGGGGTGGGTGGGTGGGAGGGAGGCATGCAGGGGTGCAGTGAGTGAGTGAGTGAGTCGTGGAGAGATGGAAGTCAGGCAGATCTCTAGATAGATAACCAGCTTTGTGATAATTGTGGAGGCGCCCGAGGCGTATTGATGTCTTGGGATTTTGAACCTTATGTCTACCAGATGTCTGGTGTTCGTTGCCACCAACAGGTCTACAATAACATGAGTCAGGAATGGAGAGAGAGAGATAGAAACTGAGACATGCGTATGTCGTACGTATAAATGGACTTCAGAATTGCATTTTTATGCAAGCAGACATTGCATTTTAGACACATGTGAAGTACCACAGAAACATGTAGGCCATTGACTGTAAATAAAGTACTATATTATAGACCACCAGCGACGGTGGTGAGTAAACACAGGCAGATTGCCTTTTGTGATAAAGGGCTAAATATAGAATGGTGTCTCCTTACACTTGCGAAAGGGTAGATTGCCACCAGAGAAACGTTTACTTATTTATTTCCAAGTAATATGCAATCTAAATGTATATTCGAGACCTACTGCAATTATTTGTATGACAGTCATGACTATGTATAATCCAATATACGCGCGTAGGCGAGACATAAAAAAGCTGGTTGAGCAATTTTCGACACCCACACAGTTATTATTCTTTTTATTTACAATATTATACAATACAAATGTATTTGTGAAGAGTATTTTATCCATTATTGTATTTATACAAATTTTGTTCCCAGACAGAGCTGCTGTTGCTGGTGTAGCTGGGGCATAAAGGAGCGGCAAGGGTCACCGCTTGACCGTGTGAAAATGAGTGGAGTCGCACTGAGAGGGGCAATTTTGCTGAGTGTTTGGGCAATTTTTGACAGAATAAAGTTATATAATTACTAATTCTTGACAGAGACAAACTTGTATAAACCTTGGCATGATATAATTGATAATCCCATCAATTTACAAACGTAAATTGGTGGGATAATTCATTTTTTTTTGTATATTGTCATTTCGATTGTAGACACAAAGTTTTGAGTGATATTTGGTAGGAGCTCCTGTGGCATGGTTGGTAAGGTCGCGGACTGGAAAACTCAAAGTGTGGTAGGGTTGTGTGATCGAATCCAGGAGGGGGTTATGGGGAAGGTTTTATATTGTCTAGAAATTTTTTGATAATTTTTTTTTTTTTACAAGATCATGCCATTGTATTCAAACAATATGAAATATTCATAGAATATATCATATTGTAAGAATACAATGACATGACCTTGTTTTTTTTTGTTTTTTTTTTATTGTTTTTTTTTATTATCTTAGTAGGTTTGACAGGATTTATTGAAACATATTTATTTTTGTACAATTCATTTGAGGTAAGAAAATAATGATATACACATTACTTTGGCTAATAACAAACATATATTGATATACTAAAAAAATAAGGCATATTACATGTAAATCTTTGAAACTTATAAACTAAATAATGAAACATACAATTATATAATGTAAAAGCTATATCACAGGGACATCTTTGGAACTTATACATTATATAATATATATGTTACATTATGAGGTAGCGTGATCAATTAGGTCAGGTCAGGTAAGGTAGGGCGCGAGTCCAGGACAGGGCGGGGCAGGGGGCGAGTCCAGGGCAGGGCACGGGGCGAGTCCAGGGCAGGGCAGGGCAGGGCGACACTCAATAATTCTTGAAGGTGTGGTAGTCCCTGAAGCAGTCGCCCAGGCAGAGTGGAACTTTGCACTCGGCGCACATTGAGGTGACTCTTTTGGTGACATGGGGTTTCCTGACACTGGAGCTGCAGACGGTGCACTGCGCCTGCCTGTGATGAGTGCCAAGCATCTCAGTGTTGATGGGGTTGTGTCTTTCGACACCCAGCTGGATGCGGTCAGGAACGTGATCCCCACGCCATGCCGTACGTCTGTGAGTGGTAGTGCCATACTTCTCCAGGAGTTGGTATGAGACGTTGTAGACGAACTCCCGGAATTTCAGCTTCTGGTTTGGGGCCATATCCTTTTTCACCAACCACAAGTTGTAGGCGTTCAGCATCGTTATATCAACTAGGTGGAGGAAGAGCTTGTGATACCACTTCACAGTCTTCCTCAGACACTCAACACCTGACAGCTGACAGTCAGACTTGTCCACCAGGCGCATGTTCTTAGTGTAGTCCACTACCATGTCGGGCTTGTAGATTGTCTTCCTGGTTCGGTAGTGGATTTTGCCAGAATCCATCTGGGCACCTGTGTGGACGGTGGAAAGCAGGTGGACGTCTCGCTTATCCTTCCACTTCAGGGCTATCAGTTTCCCACACTTCTCGAGCTGCTTGTATTTCTGCCCCTTTCGTCGCCTTCTTCGCACATGCCTCTCGCGGTGTTCCTGGGCCAGGTCGTCTTCTGAAGGTGTGTCACTGGAGGAGGCATCTGTGAGAGGAATGACATTACCTGTGAACTTTGGCATAAACCTTCTTGTCTTTCTGACAGTCCCACATGACCCCGTTTGGTTGTTATGAAGAAACTGGCAGAGAGCAGGAGAAGTATACCAGTTGTCAGTGTAGATGATGTGGCCTTTGCCCAGGTAAGGTGCCAACATTTTCCTGACGATGGCACCTGACATGCCCATGGGGTCATTGGCAGCGGCTTTCGGTATGTCAATGTCAGTGCCTGTGTACACGATCATGTCAAGCACTATTCCAGTTTCGCAGTCACACAAAACGAAGAGCTTGATTTCGAACCTATGCCTTTTCAAGGGGATATACTGCTTGAAAACAAGATGTCCTTTGAAGAGCACGAGCGACTCATCAATCACCAAATTGAGGAAGGGGTAAAAGTATTTCCTATACCTCTCCAACAACATGGTGAACACATCCCGAACTTTCCATATCCTGTCAATCCTGTTAGGATTTTCGTTGTCTGCAAAGTGCATAAATCTTAGCAGCAACAAAAATCTGTCACAAATCATGAACTTATTGAAAGTTGGGGTGGCGATGAGAGGGTCGTGCTTCCAATAGTGTTGCAACACATGCTTCTTGATCAGAGGCATGAGGAACAACAAGGCAAAGAACGTCATAAATTCTTCCACAGTCGTATCCACCCAGCCTCGTATTCTCGCTTTTGGAGAAAGGACGTCCAATCTGCCAAACACCCACCTATAGTAGGCGTTTGTTTGGGCAACGATGTACGTCATTACCTCCATGTCGAAAAAAGCGAGGAAGAAGTCGCTTTCGTTCGCTTGATCGTCACAGGGCCAGTCGTCAGTTGTTCCTGACGTCCCAGGATTGAACTGGGGCACGTCAGGTACAAAATTGACCCCGTCAGACCAATCGAACGAAGGCAGCTCAGGGATCGGAATGTCGTCTGCGTCTGCTTCATAGTCTGAAATATCGCTTCCATGGTCGCGATACAGCACTTCATCATCATCACCCTCCTCTTCACTTGACAGACGATGCCCTTCCTCATTTTCGTCACCGACGTCGGACTCACTCCCACTGTCCACTCCCAAATCCCCCCACCCTTGGTCCCGTGCTAGGGCTTCGTCGTCGAAACCTGGGCTGCCAATGTCCTGCGAATCACCATCAAACAGCAGGGCGGCATACTTTGATGGTGTCAGAGTTTTCCGGGTCACTTTTGCACGTGCGGGAGTCTTATGGACAGGGACAGCAGAGGCGGTGGCAGGGGCGGCGGCAGGGGCGGCGGCGGCGGCAGGGGCGGCGGCAGGGGCAGCAGTGGTGCGTGGCCTTGATGGCAAGATGATGGTGGTGCCTGTCGCCCTTCTTTCTGTTCCTTGGGCAGGGGCGGCATGGGCGGCAGGGACAACAGGGGCAGGGGCAGCAGGGCCGGCAGGGACACCAGGGCCAGCAGTCGCTTTCCCAGTCGCTTTCCCTCTCCCTTTCCCCTTCCCCTTCCCTGTTCCTTGGGCAGGGGCGGCAGGGGTGGCAGGGGGAGCAGGGGCGGCAGGGGCAGCCGGGCCAGGGGCGGCTGGTGGTGGTGGTGGTGGTGGTAGGGGCACTGTGGCTGGCGTACGGGTTCTCTTCCCTACGCCCGTGCCTTTAATTTTTCCTGCCCCCGCAGGTTCTGCAGCCCTAGGGCAGCCTCCTGCGTCGCTGGTACCGGTGGCAGGGGTGGCAGGGGCAGCAGGGGCGGCAGGGGCAGCCGGGCCAGGGGCGGCTGGTGGTGGTGGTGGTGGTGGTGGTAGGGGCACTGTGGCTGGCGTACGGGTTCTCTTCCCTACGCCCGTGCCTTTAATTTTTCCTGCCCCCGCAGGTTCTGCAGCCCTAGGGCAGCCTCCTGCGTCGCTGGTACTGGTGGCAGGGGTGGCAGTGGTGGTGGTAGTGGTTGTTGTAGTGGCCTGGGTCGTGGTGGCAGTGTCCCGAAACACCAATGACCTCTGTACCTTTCTCGTGCTTGCACGTGTTTTTCGTGCTTTGGGTGCAGGTGTTTCGTCCTCCGAGCTGTAGGGCATGTCGTACTGGTAGCTAGGGTCTTTAGCAGCCACCCTCTGCCTTCCACGGCGGCTAACACCACCAGAAGGAGGGCTGGTTGTGTCATCAGGGAGCGAGCGTGAGGGACGTGTGGGCTCCATGACTAGTGCGTGGTTACTGGCGCGGTGGTGCTTGCACGAGTGCGGGGCGAGCCTTTGGCGGGGTGGTGTCGAGAGTTGACATGTAGTACTATACCCACACCAATTTTCAGCCGCCTGGCTATAAACGCGCGGTTTTGGTACGCGTTCAAAAGCTCTGCTCTTAAGAGTCTCCCCGCAGTCCGCCGGGGGAACTCTTATGAGTCTCCCCGCAGCTCCCGGGTTAACATCTGAGCAGTCCTTTTCAGGCCAGGAATGTAGATGGTATTTGGTAGGTTTTCTAAAACTACAGCTTCAATTCTCTTGCGTCTTCCACCAAGGCGTATTGTAGGTCCCAGGCTGCGTTCACACCAGTGACAAAACACGGTGGGAACATTAAGACTGACAAGTTGGGTAACAAGTTGTTAAGTCGTTGAGGAACATCGTAGTAGACATGTTGGTACGGATTTGTTGGGCGACATGTTGGCAATCCTGGTGTGGACGAGGTGATGTCGTCAGAGACCTCCCACCAACCAACAGACCAACATGGAGTGCACAGGAGAGAAGACGTTAGAGCTGATTGAGTGCTATATGCAGCCACACGTTGGTGTGGCAACCAACCCATATGCTGTATAAGAACCGCATAAAGAGGTCAGATGCTTGGCTTGACATTGCCAACATTCTTAATGTACACCAAAAAGAGGCTGAGAAGAAAAAAAAAATCTTGTTGCACAGTTCAGAAGAGAACTGAAAAAACTAGAGAGAAAAAATCCGGCAGCAGTGGTGGTGATACATACCACAGCCAGTGGTTTGGCTTCGACAGCATGTTGTTCCTGGTGGACAAACACACACCACACAAGACATATGACGCTGGATTTCAGGTAAGATAATAAGCACAGTTTTTATATAATACTACATTTATTACCATTATTCTGTTCCAGATGAAAGCTTACAATATTGTGTTTAGAAAACAAAGTAAAATTAGAATTACCAATATATCTGTATAGTATTCGTTGTACTATCTTTCCTTTATCATGTCCCATGTGCATACTCTTTACATGTGCCTATCCTGCCAGCTCAAACGACCCATATAACTGATGAAATACTCTGTAAATTCTCTACGGATGGCACTACCATTTACATTTGTATTGTTCTCCGTTAGTGGTTCTAGTGGTATCAGGGTATCGTCAAGTGGTGGTAGATCTACTTCCCTCCAAGATCCTGGGATAACAGTGTCATAGTCCATATCATAGGTATCAAAAGTACGTGGAGGAGTGTATAATTGTTGGGATGTCGAACTCCTTCGTAGGAAATTGTGTAAATATACACATGCTAATGTTACTTTCTTTGCAGAATCAGGCTTCACCAACATTGGTTTACGCAAAACTCTAAATACCCCCGAAACAATCCCAAACACGCTCTCTACAACTCGTCTAGCCCTGCTTAAACGATAGTTAAATATTCTCTCGTTTGAGCCTGGACGTTGCTGACCTTGGTAGGGTTTAACACCTTACGAGCGGCCTATGCGGTTTATTTATGTGTACCGCACAGCGGGGTGTTTTTAGCCAAAATAGGGCTGTTTACGTGATCATTTTCATGCCTAAATAAGACCCAGAACGTAAAACAAGTACCTATCCCTGAAAGGGCATAAACAGAGCTTTCGAATGACACCATAACGATCCTTGTATGATGGATAGTTTTCTTGCAATAACCGTGCAACGCGAGTGCAAAAAGCAGGTAATTCGGTACTTTCAGTACATAATTGAGTATGTAGCGAGTGAGAGAGGGAGGAGGGAGCTGAGATTTGTGTCAGTAGGTTCGCCGCGGTGGTCTGGAGCAGTCATACGCTCGCTAGTCTCCTGCCACCACTTGTCTCTCTCTCTCAGCCACATTACGTGCTGAAATTGCCACTCGACCTATGTCGAGCGCCGCCATATAGTCCAGCTTTATTTAACTCGACTTATGTTGCTCGCCGCTAATTAAGGGTTAATAATATTCTCTGTTAAGGGAAAAGCATCATCAGCAACAAATATGTAAGGGGTGGCAATATCGCGGCCCGGAAGTGAGTGTGAAGATGGTAGATTTAAAGTACCATCCCTCATAGACTGCCTAAATCTAGAGTTTGACAAAACACCACCATCGGACAATCTACCTTGACTACCTACATTTACATAAAGGAAATTGTACATACTGTCAACAATAGCTAACAATACGATACTAAAGTATCCCTTATAATTGTAGTAATCGCTACCACTAGACGCTGGTGCCTGCACTGTGATGTGTTTTCCATCCAGCGCACCTACACAGTGCGGGAAATTCCACCTATGTTCGAACCCCTGGGCCACTTTTCGCCATTCATCCTCAGTTGCTGGTATCTGAAAGCATGTTTAGTTTGCATTTACTTTATTGAAACATCTTGCATTAACATACACACACACACACACGCGCGCGCACACACACACAAGTGAAGCCACTGAACCACTACATGCACTGGTTTATTTACTCAAGCGACGGTATCAGACACAAAGTGTCCTCGTCCTCGTTTGCCTAGTTCATGTAACCTTAACACCTTACGAGCGGCCTATGCGGTTTATTTATATGTACCGCACAGCGGGGTGTTTTTAGCCAAAATAGGGCTGTTTACGTGATCATTTTCATGCCTAAATAAGACCCAGAACGTAAAACTAGTACCTATCCCTGAAAGGGCATAAACAGAGCTTTCGAATGACACCATAACGATCCTTGTATGATGGATAGTTTTCTTGCAATAACCGTGCAACGCGAGTGCAAAAAGCAGGTAATTCGGTACTTTCGGTACATAATTGAGTATGTAGCGAGTGAGAGAGGGAGGAGGGAGCTGAGATTTGTGTCAGTAGGTTCGCCGCGGTGGTCTGGAGCAGTCATACGCTCGCTAGTCTCCTGCCACCACTTGTCTCTCTCTCTTAGCCACATTACGTGCTGAAATTGCCACTCGACCTATGTCGAGCGCCGCCACATAGTCCAGCTTTTTTTAACTCGACTTATGTTGCTCGCCGCTAATTAAGGGTTAATGACTCATAATGCTTAAAACTCTATATTTAACTAACAGTGTGTGTGTGTGTGTGCGTGCATCACATATTTTATTTACACATACAATATTTGGCTCCTTAAATATATACAGAGATATTCGCATACATTTACCTATTCACAGATTATAAATTTCTCTCCTTTTATACACACACACACACGCACGCACACGCACACACAAGCACACTACAATTCATTTTATTAAAACCAACTTGTTATCTTGCCTATCAGAATGATACTGGTGATAACATGTCAACATTGGCCGACGATGATGAATGTGTGGACGAACTAGCAGTGATTGATGATTCAGTGCAAGATGGCGAGCAGAGTACCGCTGCACCTCCTACAAAGGCTAGAAGGCTATGTGTTGCAGAGAAACAAATAGGAAAAAATGACATGCTAGAAAACGCATACAGTATTATGACTGGATTATATCAACGCCATACTGAAAGAGATGATCACCAATTATTTGGAGACTTAGTGGCCAGTAAATTAAGAACATTAAAAACTCCATATGCTCAAGCAACAGTGCAGCATAGAATTAAAAACATATTGTATGAGGGAGAACAGGGAATGTTTGACTATCCTCCTCCATCCCGTAACAATCAATCCCGTAACCACTGTGAATATACACCTATGCACTCCCCCCCCCTTAGATACAGATGAATGTAACGTGACTGTCCATGCCTCGGACGATATGTGGGATGAACCACACATTACTGAACTTTAACACCTTACGAGCGGCCTATGCGGTTTATTTATATGTACCGCACAGCGGGGTGTTTTTAGCCAAAATAGGGCTGTTTACGTGATAATTTTCATGCCTAAATAAGACCCAGAACGTAAAACAAGTACCTATCCCTGAAAGGGCATAAACAGAGCTTTCGAATGACACCATAACGATCCTTTTATGATGGCTAGTTTTCTTGCAATAACCGTGCAACGCGAGTGCAAAAAGCATGTAATTCGGTACTTTCCCCATATAATTCAGTATGTAGCGAGTGAGAGAGGGAGGAGGGAGCTGAGATTCGTGTCAGTAGGTTCGCCGCGGTGGTCTGGAGCAGTCATACGCTCGCTAGTCTCCTGCCACCACTTGTCTCTCTCTCTCAGCAACATTACGTGCTGAAATTGCCACTCGACCTATGTCGATCGCCGCCACATAGTCCAGCTTTATTTAACTCGACTTATGTGGTGAGCCGCTAATTAAGGGTTAAAATTATACTGATAATTGTTAAGATATTTTTGAGTAGAAGCTTATGACGCCCTTAATAGATTATTCACTACTGCTTTTTATATCATTATTGAATGTTACTATCTAATTATGCTCATTTATAAATGGCATAGCGTATTCGTGCGTCATAAACATATTATTTATGCATAATTGGTGAAGGGTATTGTTATGAATATTTATTTGTAGTTATTGAAAGGGGCTGGTGTTGGTATACAAGTATTAAAAAGGTAAATGTACATGGTGTTTTACTATCACTTTGATTACAATTAAATGTTAATATAGTTAAGTATTGGGTAAAAGTCTCTAATTATGACTCTTTACATGTTTTTATATTTTGACATTGTGGAACCTTAAAAACCCTTACCGGTACCTAACCTCACCAAACCCTAAATTTAGGTCGCAAACGATTTTGATTTTACTCCTAAAATATTTAAAAACGTTCACCTCTAGGTTACCTATCCTTATACGAGTACACTCACAATCATTTGTGACCTAATTATTTGGTTTGGTAAGGTTCGGTACGTGTTTTTAAGGTTCGTTAATGTCGAATTATTTAAACAAATAGGAGTCATAATTAGAAACATTTACCTAGTATATTATATGGTTCTCCTACCTTAATGTAGTCGCTGAGAGCTGTAATCAACGCCTCACAAACTTCTGGAACAATGAGACTGATTGCTTGTTTGGAAATCTTGAACTTATTTCCAAGGCTGGTGTAGGAGTCTCCTGTGGCCAAATAGCTCAGTGTCACAGCAAGGCGGTCTTTGGCTGGTATTGATTGCCGATATGTTGTGTCCTGCTTACTTATATTGCTACCAGTCATTTGCAGCAAATACTCAAAATCAGATCTTGAGATCCTAAAGAAGATTTGGAACACTCCTTTCTGTTTTATTGTGCGTGTCGGAAGACACGTATCATCCTCTATCAACATGTTTATCGGAGTTTGGTGTGCTTCGCCGTTCCTGTTGTATAATAACGATGGTCTTGCCCATACTCTACGTTGTCTTCTTCTCCGATGGGCACACAAAACAACAAATGATGCAGCTGCCAGCAAAGCATCCTCACACAACGACATGTCTGCCACTTCTGGAGACATGGTGTGGACAGTTTCACCAAGTCGACTCTTATTGCCGACATGTCTCTCAACATTGTAACAGATATGTCCCCATACATATCAGGAGATTTGTATCCGAATGTCTCCTATTGTGTCCCCCACAATGTTTCCAATGTGTCTCCAAGCAACATGTCACTGGTGTGGACGCAGCCTTACTGTCTCGTACTCTTCATATTCCTTTGATTGTAGGAATCCGGACAAAGCCAGTCTGACCTTACCACATCCTTTCAAGTTCAGTTGACTGGAAAGATTCTTGGTTATAAAGGTGCACTGCGAGCCTTGATCAAAGAATGCTCTTGTCACAATCTTTTCATTAGTTACTTGATTACAAATTTCTATGGTTGCCGTAGGCAGAGCGGTCGAATTACGAGCTTTATTTGTCTTCACAGACAATATTGATTGTTGGGTGGTACTGGTTGGGTGGTACTCTGTGTACGGCTTTAAAACTTCATTTTTCTTGATACAGAGAGCAGTATGGTGTTTTCCCTTTTTACACTTTCTGCACATAATGGGAATAGTATCACAGTTCATTTCCTCATGGTTTTTACTGACACATCCTGAACATCTCTGCATTGCTTTCAGTCTATCTCGCTTTTCCTTAAGAGTCACATATACATCACAGTTGCCTGTAGAATGTGGTTTTTGGCAAAACAAACAACTTTTCTTTGTCTGGTCACCTTTAGTTTCCATTTTGTAGCTACCAACCGAATTTTCCTTTGGGTAGTATTTCTTAGAAGAAGCAGCCGAATCTTTTATTTGTTGTCTTGCTACTGGAAGTGGTGTGGTAACTTTAGATTTGGCTTCTCTTACTGAAGGAGACCCTTGCATGACCTGTTTCTCCTGTACTTTTGTTAGGTGTTGTATTGAATCTTTAATTCCTTGTTCTACTTCTTCAACTGTGAAATAATGTTTCCTAAGCTTTGTGAACAATAGAGTTTCTACTTTAGGAGGTAATTTCCGAAGCAGCATTTCTTTTAAAAGCCAGTTTGACTCTTCCACCTTATCTATGTATTGTTTGAGATTTCTGATGATAGACTGATATTCATTCAAGTAAGCAGTTAACTCTGTCAGATTGTATGAAGGAGCTTTGATATCCAGAAGACGATGACACAGGTGTTGTTGTATTTTATCTTTGTCAGCATAGTTTTCTTTTAATGCTTGTAATGCATCAGCATAGCTTGCCCTGGAAGTCTGATAGCCGATTATTAGCTCCGCTGCTGGTCCTCTTAAGTATGAACGGAGGTATGTCATTTTTTCCACATCACCTAAATCTTTCCGTTCATCCACTAATGACCGAAATGAATCCCAAAATGGAACCCATTCTAATATGTCTCCTCCAAAGATGGCGAGTTCTATGTTTGGAAGCTTGGGTTTTGAGAACTTGGCTGAAGCATGTGGTACTACTGGTTTGTCTTTATTTTCTTCCAGTATGTGGACAAATTCACTCAGTTTTGCTATGGTTTCATATTCATACGTTGAATGAATTTCAGCCTCCGACGAAATTTCCTCTTCCGTCCGAGTTCCTTATTCTTGTGTCTCATAGTCATCAAATAATTGTTGGTAATTCTTCCATTTTGTTTTGAGGTTCTGTATAGCCAAATCTAATTTTATGGCATCTACCTCCTCCTGTGAAACTATGTCAACACATTCTCTCAAGGCACGAGTGACATGGCCTTTCTTGGCCGAAACCGAAGCCTTTGACACCACCATAGTGAACAATTATTTATTATAAGCTTTCATGTGATGTTCTATGCACTTTGAGAACCGGGTATTTATGTGTGCTACTGTGCAAGGGTTATAATGTACCCCATCAGACATATGTCCCTGTCTAAATGGTTGCGCTCCTAAATTTATGGTACGAACACCTTTCCCTTTAACCCGTCCAGCCCCGGCTAGTTTTGTATTGTTTGTTCACCAGAACCCGGCCGGTTTTCAATTTTTTTTTTTATTCCAGAAACAATAGCGAATGGGTTAGGAATGAAGGAAAAACCATGAAAAACCTCTCAAAAAGTTTAAAGAATGGTCCTACAGAGCCCCCGAAAACGTATTTTACAAGAGTAAAAAATTGAAGGCAATTACCCCCAAAAAACCAGGTTATTGCGCGCTCACGCGCACGCACGTGGACTTTGAGAGTTTTCAACCATCGACACGGTTGCGTGGGATATGTACACAGTTCACATACAAATCTGAGCCCTCTTGAGTGGCTACACCTGAGGTTACGGTCGGCGCAATTAGGGTGACGCGCCAGGCGCGTCTCTGGGGCTGTGCGTTACATACATCGCCGACGCGTCAGGCGCGTCGCTGGGGCTGTACGGGTTAAGCAACTTGCATAACCTCCTATTTATACTCCTTGAAACTAATTCGTATGTATCTGGGCTTACACAAAACCGATTACCAGCTGTGTAGTTCCTCGGTTCTATCAAAGTTATTGCCACGTTCTTGTTCAACATCTGTAAATGATCAGAGACTTTAATAATTTCGTTCCCATTTTGGTTGGGATTGCAACCGTCAAATATGTCATTCCCCCCCAGAAAGAGTATGGCTAAATCATGTGCCTCATCTCGCATACACCGAAATGTAGAGTGCGTCCGGAAGTCTGGTATTTTGCCGCCTCGAACTTTATATATCTTTACTTCACTGTTCGGGGGTGGGATGCAAATAGTAGGAGTCTGTGAATGTCCTCCAAGTGCTACTTTGTAATCACACATATTTGTATAAAATTTTAATATCAGTGTGCATGTTTATCCGGTTCGAAGGACCATTAATAATACTGTGGAGAATAGTTAATGAGCCAGCCCTCCTAGACTCAACACTCCGATATCCACTAACTCCAAAGTATCTCTGGGCTTAGTTTGAGAAATCTTACAGTTGTATTAAAGTAATCAGATACAACTATAATAGAAAATAGATTAAGTTTAACGTCAGTTACTAACTTGCACCTACTTGGTATTCGCAGTCTTTATAGGAATCGTCATTATGAAAGGCATCACAATACACACTGAAAATAAATTAAGAGTAATTAGTTTTATCATTTACGATATCTTCCTTGAATTATTTATAATATTTATCACGATATATTACTGTAAGAACAATTCACTTTCATTTTAATTAAGAACAAGAGATTAAATTTACCTTGTATTTTTTAATTATAGAGCGGCGTAACGATACAACCGGCGATTTGTCGAACGGTGTACCGAACTATTCACGTCCTATTTAACTACGAATCTATCTATGGCCACAGTCAGAATTCGCAACTAAAGTATCCACTTAGTAAAGAGTTATAAAATAGCCCTCACTAAGCGAAGTAGAACTTATCTGGTGATGTCGATGTAAGAAGTTATTTGTAGACGTAATATAATCCTTGTTGGGGAAATAGGTCTCACTTCTACACCGGTTGAATTATATCTCTCTAGCCGCTACTCACGCCGGCTATTTATAGCCGACAGATTCCCTCCAAATTATTTGTAAACGAATCCTTAATGAACGAAACTATCTCATTGCTTTTGTTCGGTTTGGATTTGTATCAATACTTCTGTGTATGCGTGTACACTATGTTGATTCAAACCCAATGTTTCAGCTTAGGATTTAGCTGCTTCGGTGTATTTATATTTCTGGCTGTTCGTAACTCAGGTTCATACAGTTCAAGTTACATATATTAGCACTTTCTTGTCTGACTTATGGAGTAGCATTTTATTATATTTACACAATCCTCTCCAGTCAATGATAATGTCCTTAAACCTATAATCCCACCACCATATACTTAATTACTTAATAAACTAAAATCCATAGACATTATTACTTTATAAATATCCGTGTTTATAATAAATTCCTGTCAGGTAATTCTGACAGTACAGATGATCACCTGCCATGATATAATTCATTACTATATCCTGTTTCAAATTGGTAGGCCAGAAATAGTGAACCCTAACCTCTGTAATTCGTAAACGTTTTTGTTTAAATGTTGTCTTTGTGAGTGAGAGAGACAAAAGGCAGAACTACCTGTAATGTGTGCCTCCCCCAGAGTTGAAAGTGACAGGGCCAAAATCAAGGGACGTTCGAGCCAAAATGCCTGGATACACGGAGTTTGAAGCAATTTAAGTTACAGAAAGAGGGAAAGACCGATTTTGGGAGAGAGTTCCAGAGCTCAGCTGTTGAATAGAAGAAAGTCAGAGAGTAACGTTTCACTCTTGGGTTGGAGAGTTGGAGATTTGCTAGAGTAAATGGGCTTTGAATTTCCAAACCTATTTCATGGCTGACCCTTCCCAAATAGTAGAACTATATCGTGGTCATGTACTGTACTTATATAACTGTCTTGACTGTGTGTGATATCCTGGGTTCAAATCCTTGGAGAATCACATGTTTTCATAATGTTTTTGGTGTAAAGAAAGATGTTGAAAATAATATATATTAGGTCGATTTGTCTAGTCATTTGTAAGTTATAGAGTTGAATGTTCAAGAGTTGTGGCCTACTTACTTGGAAAAGGGCATAGCTTGATTACTCTTGTCGTTTGTGAGTTATAAAGGTTAATGTTCAAGAGTTTGGGGCTACTTATTTGGAACAGGGTATAGCTCATATAGTCGTTTGTGAGTTATAGAGGTTAATGTTCAAGAGTCATTTAAGTCATAGGATGAGAGAAAGATGGATTGAGGGAGAGAGTTCCAGAGTTCAGCTGTTGAATAGAAGAAAGATTGAGAGTATCGTTTCACTCTTGAGTTGGAGAGTTGCACAGAGTAGGGGTGGGATTGTGTTGCAAGTTGGGTACTACATACCCTACATATAGGAGGTTGTATACACTGAGAGAGCTTTAAGGAACGCTAATTATTGTAGTAGCGATAGAATAGCGAGAGAGATGCAACATTGCGGCGAAGAGAGAGATATTGCAGAGAGTCGGTGAGTGGACCCAGCTTCTGGGAGGCTGCCTTAAGGTCGTTGCACACTGACACGACAGACCCTTCAAGACTGGCACAAACACCCACGACAAATACAAATCCTGTGTCTTGCCGAATTTACTAGAGATCGCGGCGAAAATGGCTGGCATCGTTAGAGTCGTATCTCTACCTTATCTCTTCCGGGTGAATTGAGAAGACTCTAGCGATGCTGATACGGTGGAGAAACGAATGCTACGAAGAAGATAGGTAAAGTCGTGCGATGGGTACACGACTAGTCCACTGAAAAGATATGACCCAAAACACTGCAATACAACTCAGAAGAATCGTATCGACGCCGTATCGAAGCCGTGCGATGTGCAACCGAATTGAGGCTAGACGCACGGTTGCCAACTCGACCGTTGCCAATATTCCGCACGGAAGAGATACGGTCCACACGGCAGGCTTACGCACCAGACTATGTTGATACGGGCCATATGGCTTTGATACGGACCATACGTCTTTGATACGGACCACACGATTGTGATACGGCGAGTTCGTGATGGAGACCAGACTCAGACGATTTTTTACAGTTGCCGGGGGATTCCCACAAACTTTTGAACAGCTCAAAATCTCGTATCGACCCCCGATAAGTCGCTTGGACCGTGAGAGTCATCCACGGCTAATTACCGATATCCACGATTATGTTGCCGATTCGCCGTATCAGGCTGAAATTTTGAGTCGGGAACTCGCCTGGAGTTATTTGGTTAATGTTTAAGAGTTTTGGCCTACTTATTTGGAACAGGGTACAGCTCGATGTGTGAGTTATAGAGGTAAATGTCCAACAGTGTTGGCCTACTTATTTGGAACAGGGTATACCAAGGACACAGCTAACGATGACAGCTGAAACACCGAGAGCAACACACTCATCATAATTACAAGGCATCGTACTTAAGGGACCTATAGCCTGTTTTGTTTTTTCTCTCTCTCTCTGTTTATCAAAGCTAGCGAGAAATTGACTCGCCATCTTAAGTGAGTACTTTAGTTTCTTCCCTGGACCTCCATCAAGCTTAAAAAAAGAAGAACACCTGCCCAAGACCTTTCTTCAAGATAAATGTATACATTTTTGTATAGAAACATTTCCCGGCCAAAGGCCGGTTCTTCTTAAATTAAAGGCTCGCTATCGGTCGCCAGGAGAAAATTGACACATAAATGACGAAAACTCTTAATATTGACGGAAACAGAATGGCAGCGAGTGAAAAGGGCGTAGAGGGGTGGCGAAAGGTAAACAAAGGGGGCGGTATCAGACGAGTGCTATTTCCAGCGATTTTTTCTCAGGAAACTCTGATTTGCTTGCTATTCTATTTCAATGGTATAGAGAATCAAACCTTTTAAAGAGGGGATTGGTTTATTTATTTGCTATTTTATTTATATTTTGTATTATTTTTCTAGTTTCCTCCCTAGACCTCCATCAAACTTTAGGAAAAACATCCATTAGATCCCCTTTCTAGGTTAATTTGTAATTTGTTCCGTAGATATATGTCCCAAATTACAGGCTCACTATCGTTCGCCAGGAAGAAAAATCGACACCTAAATAGCAGGAAAGGTCTTAATATTGACAAAGAAATTAGGCGAAAGGTACTACATTCGAGAAACTAATGGGGCAAACATCTTAACATCTGAAAACTAATGGGGCTAAGCATGATGGATAAGGGGATCTAGAAAAACGGCCCATCTCCGCTTAAAAACTCTGACTCTGATTTGTTTGCTGTTCTAATTCACTGGCATAAAGAATCTAACCCTTTTAATAATCCACCTTAACCCCTACTATACCGGCGACGTATTATAGCATTTGATTGCAGCTACCTTTAGAAAATGTTATCAAGCTTAGGAAGGGTATGGGGTAGCTATAATGATTAATTGAGATAGTTTGTAACCTTGATATTGGTAGACTTCCTTTTTAGATTGAAGAACATTGTCTAAATGTAGCTGAAATCAAAACAAAAGGACGTGATCGGGACAGTATTGGTTCAGTGTACTTGACGATACCGGTGGACAATAGCCTCAAAAGGACGTGATCGGTACAGTATTGGTTCAGTGTACTTGACGATACCGGTGGACAATAGCCTCAAAAGGACGTGATCGGTACAGTATTGGTTCAGGGTACTTGACGATACCGGTGGACAATAGCCTCAAAAGGACGTGATCGGTACAGTATTGTTTCAGTGTACTTGACGATACCGGTGGACAATAGCCTCAAAAGGACGTGATCGGTACAGTATTGGTTCAGTGTACTTGACGATACCGGTGGACAATAGCCTCAAAAGGACGTGATCGGTACAGTATTGGTTCAGTGTACTTGACGATACCGGTGGACAATAGCCTCAAAAGGACGTGATCGGTACAGTATTGGTTCAGTGTACTTGACGATACCGGTGGACAATAGCCTCAAAAGGTTACCAAAGATGAAGTTGTGGATGGCTATTTGACGATAAAGGTTTCCGTGTGACACTCTGCTATAAGGGAAGATTTCCACTTGAGCGTTATTTTTCTACACCCCTTTCTCCCTCATGTTTAACCCCATTGCTTTTGAAATGTTAAGACGTTCGCCCCATTCGTTTGGCGAATTTAAGAACTTTTGCCCAATTTCTGTCAATATAATGACTTGTTCATGCCTTTAGGTGTCGATTTTTTCCGGGCGAGCGATAGCAAACCTGTAATTTAAGAGGAACCGGCCTTGGCCCACGACATTTTGTTACCGAAAGGGGGTCTAGGGGGTGTAATTTTAATCTTGATGGAAGTCTAGGGGAACAAACTAAAAATTTCCCCTTGAGTTTGCACAGAAGAAGGAAGGGGAAGGAGGTGGACAATGTAACAGGAGAATACGGTGTGAATTAAGAGAGGGACCAGAGACAAAGCTAATGCCTGATGGAGGTGACAAGGGCGATGCTGTGTACGTGTGTGTGTGTTTACTTATGTATTTGTATGTAGTGTTTGTGTGTGTGTATGTCTTGTGTGTATGTGCGTTCACGTGTTTGTATGTACTGTGTGTATGTGTGTGTATTTATATACATATATACAGTATATATATATATATATATATATATATATATATATATATATATATATGTATATATATTATAATGTATATATAATGCATGTATGTATCTGTATATAAATGTCTAGTTTTTTACATATACCTATCTAGATATTTATTTCCATAAAAGCCCACTAAGAATTTGTTTTCTTTCTCTCTCTCTCTCTCTCTCTCTCTCTCTCTCTCTCTCTCTCTCTCTCTCTCTCTCTCTCTCTTTGTAAGTGCGTATGGATGTCATATATAGAAAATTATAGTTGTGATTAAAATGCCTATGCAAAGTGCTGAACCCTCAATATTCCAATAGTCTTGTCATATGTGTAAATATGCATGTGTGGGTTAAGGGGAGATGGGTTGTTCTGTTGGTCCTCCTTCTCCCTCATGCTTAGCCCCATTAGTTTTCATATTATAAAACGTTTGGCCCATTAGTTTGGCGATTTTAAGACCTTTCGACCTACTTCTTTGTCAATATTAAGACTGTTCGTGTCATTTAGGTGTCGATTGTTTCCTGAAGAGCGATAGCGAGCCTGTACTTAAATTTTGTTTTTACACATTTATCTTAAAGGAGGGACTTGGGGGGGGGGGGGAGGTGGTTGCTTAGCCTGATGGAGGTCTAGGGAAGACAACAATTATACATAAATGAACAAATAAATACGCCCATCCCCCCTTTAATACAGTGAACGTATATTTTGAGAATATATTTCGCATACAAATTACGAGTGAAGGAATATTTTTGACAAAATATGGTGTATATATTGAGCGACACTGATAGAGGGGAATATGGTGTATATATTGAGCGACACTGATAGAGGGGAATATGGTGTATATATTGAGCGACACTGATAGAGGGGAATATGGTGTATATATTGAGCGACACTGATAGAGGGGAATATGGTGTATATATTGAGCGACACTGATAGAGGGGAATATGGTGTATATATTGAGCGACACTGATAGAGGGGAATATGGTGTATATATTGAGCGACACTGATAGAGGGGAATATGTGGTGTATATATTGAGCGACACTGATAGAGGGGAATATGGTGTATATATTGAGCGACACTGATAGAGGGGAATATGGTGTATATATTGAGCGACACTGATAGAGGGGAATATGGTGTATATATTGAGCGACACTGATAGAGGGGAATATGGTGTATATATTGAGCGACACTGATAGAGGGGAATATGGTGTATATATTGAGCGACACTGATAGAGGGGAATATGGTGTATATATTCAGCGACACTGATAGAGGGGAATATGGAGTATATATTGAGCGACACTGATAGAGGGGAATATGGTGTATATATTCAGCGACACTGATAGAGGGGAATATGGTGTATATATTGAGCGACACTGATAGAGGGGAATATGGTGTATATATTGAGCGACACTGATAGAGGGGAATATGTGGGATGCAGTTTCTGAAAAATATGATAATACGTAAAAGGTACATTCCTTGAACATGGCAAATTGGACATGATATGGAAATGATGGCAAATAACAAGCAGAATGGACAGAGAGAGTGTGGGTGGGAGGATTGATTGAAGTGATAACAATAATGGCTGTAAGTGAACCAAATGTCAGCATAGAAAAATGGGTATGAATTATTATATTCTCTCCACCAACCAACTTTACTCCTAAACTCGATTAATGAAATTAACAAACACATGTGGCAGTCCGGGGATTCGAACCTAGGATGCTCACACCGAAAATCAACACACTTATGCATTGCACCACGAAGAATAAAGTATTTAACCCTTAATTAGCGGCTCACCACATAAGTCGTATTTAATAAAGCTGGACTATGTGGCGGCGCTCGACATAGGTCGAGTGGCAATTTCAGCACGTAATGTTGCTGAGAGAGAGAGACAAGTGGTGGCAGGAGAGTAGCGAGCGTATGACTGCTCCAGACCACCGCGGCGAACATACTGACACGAATCCCAGCTCCCTCCTCCCTCTCTCACTCGCTATATAAGGAATTGTATCGGGAAAGTGGCTAATTACATGCTTTTTGCACTCGCGTTGCACGGTTATTGCAAGAAAACTAGCCATCATAAAAGGATCATTATGGTGTCATTCGAAAGCTCTGTTTATGCCCTTTCAGGGATAGGTACTTGTTTTACGTTCTGGGTCTTATTTAGGCATGAAAATGATCACGTAAACAGCCCTATTTTGGCTAAAAACACCCCGCTGGGCGGTACATATAAATAAACCGCATAGGCCGCTCGTAAGGTGTTAAATAGCGCAGTTCACCGTGTCAGCGAAACGAGATAATATATATTTTAATATTGTTGACGTATCCGTTTTTGTAATTCATTTAAGTCTAATAATGTATGATGCATATATATATATATATATTGTTACGTATCTTGATTTAGAAGTGGTTAACTAAATAAATAAAGACAGAACAGTTAATATGAAAGTGTAGCAAAACAGCTGAAGGCCAAAAGAACGTAATATATTAAAGTTAGTTCTGCTGTCACTTGCTTTCCCTCAGTTGTTGGGACAGTTATCCTATATAGGGGAGGTGTGGTGGAGTGGTCTTGCCACTGGCCTGGTAATCCAAAGGTCCCGGGTTCAAATCCCGATGTATCAATGGGAAGATATTATTAGGATGGAATTTGTGCTGTACCTAGTATCAGTGCATTACCACAAGCCCACCGAAACGTCAATAAAATACCCTCATTGTTCCCTGATTAAATAGCACTGTATGAATATTCCCATATTCAAAATATGCTATAGGGGTGCAATGCCTGGTGAGTTATCTGCTCAACAGGTGGCGTTGTGTGGGTGTGTGTAAGTGTGAGAGTCCGAATGTAGGGGTTGAGACAGTGAAGCACGGGAACGAGGTGGCTTCAGAGATGGGGTCGTTTCGGGCCATGAGTGAGCACCGTGCCTCATGTGAAGGCAAGATGGCAGGTGCTCGTTGTACTCTACGTGCTTCACATGTCTCACTCCCTAGACTGGAACAAGACCTCACGGGCTTCACTGTTCATTGTAAAGAGGTGAATGTTAAGGCTCTCAGCCTATGCCCGAGAGGAAGTAAGTTGGAATATAGAAAAAAAAAAAAAAAAAAATATATACTCTGATACACTTCAATTATATTTAATTAGTAAACTATTTAAAGTTACATTGAATGTTTTAATATGAAAGAGGCTATTAATTACGAATACAAAAGTTCGGTATGTAAGAAAAGTTTTTTAAGTCATTATATAATTATAGTATAAAGCAATTAATAAAGTATTAAGATCTTCGTATATAATTAATTTAAGTTTATTAACCCTTTAAAGATTATTTTATTCTTTCTATGTTATCTCGTTATTCTTAGTTTATTATTATTCTCCCTTTAGTATTTTATCTTATTTATTCTTATTACTGAAAGACATTTGACTAAATAAAAATGGTAAGGAGTATTACAAAGTCACATATACAATGGAATTATATTTATAAACGTAAATAAGGTATTTTACAATTAATCAAAATAATAAGCAATGAAAGTTAGTTAGAGTTCAGGATCGTTTTGCATACGTTCTGATTTCACTAAAGTACAAATTAAAGTTTAACATAACATAACATTAATACATTTCTAGCACCAGGCAACAAAGGCCATATGGCACTAAAGCAGGAAACGGATAGTGTTAGAAGGAAAGGAATTTAAATATCGTTAAGGAGCCTGAGAGAGGAAACGAAATCCATTACGTGGTCAACGGAAAAGAAAGGAGACTCTGAGAGGAGATCGGCAAGACAAGGACGACGACCAAGGGAAAATAGAAAGGGAAAATAACGTCGACGGGCCGAAGAAAAGAGAGGACAGTCAAGGAAAATGTGAGAAATAGAAAGCTGAACACCACACCGGGAGCAAAGAGGTGGAGGCGAGCGGGACATGAGGAAGGAGTGGGTAAGTCTGGTATGGCCTATCCGAAGCCGGGCCAACGCAGTCTCCCAACGGCGAACACGGTGAGAGGGGTTAGCCCAGGCAGAAACGGAGGCCTTAACAGTGCGGAGCTTATTAGAGGAAAGAGAAGACCACATGGTTTGCCAGCGAGACAGGAGGAAGGCAGAGATAGCTGGATAATAGTCAGAGGCGGGAAGAGAGAGAGAAGTTGATCGGACCGCCGCAGCGTCGCGAGCGAGAACATCAACCTGCTCATTACCACGGACACCAACATGGCTAGGCACCCAACAAAATTGGACAACCTTTTTCCGAGCAGAAAGACTGACAAGCCAATCTTGGATGGCAAGAACCAACGGATGGACAGCAGGGAAAGACTGCAAGTGAAGAAGGGCACTGTAAGAGTCAGAAAAAAAGAGTAAAGGAGGAAGAAGGAAAGAAGCACATGAGACGGACGGAAAAGAAGATAGCGTAATGTTCGGCAGTCAGAACACCAGCTGGAGAAGGGAGAGAATACTGATAAGAACGAGAAGGAAAAAGGATGGCAAACCCGACGCCAGAAGACGAACGGGAGCCATCAGTGTAAACCGGGGTAGAAGAAGAATGCTGTGTAAGGTGTACAAGGAAACGAGAACAAAGAACAGGGGGCGGGGTAGAGGACTTAGACCAAGGAAGAATAGAGGGACACAAGGAAATACGAGGAAGGAGCCAAGGAGGACACTTACCGAACCGTAGCGGAAGAACGTGGAAGGGGGAAAACGAAGAATGAGAAAGTAAGGAATCCATTACGAGAAAGGAAAGGGGCCGAAGGCGAGAATGAGATGGAACAGGAACAGTAGGAAGAAGAGAGGTCTGCAAGGAAGGAAACTGAAGCGACCGGGCGTAGTACCGGAGAGAGAGAAGGGCTGGACGTCGGTACAAAGAAGGGACGCCGGATTCAGCATAGATGCTTTCAACAGGGGAAGAGCGAAAAGCACCCAAGGCAACATGTAAACCGAAATGGTGAACAGAGTAAGTTTATGGAGGACTGTGTCGGAGGCTGATGAGTAAACCTGTCAACCATAATCGAGTTTTGAAAGAACAAGGGCAACGTGAAGGCGAAGAAGGAGAGCACGGTCCGCACCCCAAGTGAGGTGGGACAGGGTCTGGAGGAGACGAAGACGGTGCAAAGCAGCAACCTTAACAGAGGAAACATGAGCCGCCCAGTTAAGACGGGAATCAAAGACAAGACCCAAGAAGGTAGTCGAAGAGCGATAAGGTAAAACGGAACCATACAGTTCAAGAGAAGGACGCGGGATAACGTGGCGACGAGTGAAAGACATAGCACAAGATTTAGTCGTAGAAAAACGAAACCTGTGAGCAGTGGCCCATGACGAGGCAGCCACAATCGCTGATTTGATAAGGGAGCGTAACGCAACAATATCCGAATCAGCAGCATAGATCGCAAAGTCGTCGACATATAAGGAGGACCTGACCTTAGCCGGAAGGGAAGAGATAATGCCATTAATGGCTATTAGAAAGAGGATAGTACTTAAAACGGAACCCTGAGGTACACCTTCTATCTGAGGGAATAACCGAGAAAACAAGGAATTCACCCGGACACGAAAAGAACGAGAAGAAAGGAAATTACGAATAAAGACGCCCATATTACCACGGACATGAAAAGAACAGAGTTGGCATTAAATATGATGTTTCCACGCGGAGTCGTACGCCTTCTCGAGATCGAAGAAAACAGCAAGAACTGACTCATGGCGAGCAAAAGCAGACCGGACGTAGGTCTCCAAACTAAGTAAAGGGTCGATAGCGGACCGAGCACGCCGAAAACCAAACTGGGTCGAAGACAAAAGCTGACGTGACTCTAGAAGCCACATCAGGCGGAAATTAAAGTTTAGTAAGGCTTAGAACTTTACAATGCCTATTCCGAATAATAGTCAGCTAAGTATTTAACTTATACAAGGTTTAATCATTAATTATGAATGACAATAGCTTTACATCAAGTTAGTTAATTGTTAATAAGTAAAGTAGAATATTCAATCACAAATCATCTCTGAATCAAACATTAATTTTAATCACCAAAATTAAACAGTAATTCAAAATATATATCTCTCCAATTAAATTAAACATATAGGATTCTCCAATCCAACCTATATGATTTCTCCAAGTAAATTAAACTTATATGATTCTCCAATCCAATCTATGATTCTCCAATCACGAAATCTTAAATTAAATGAGTGTATGTTTCCGACATACCTCTGGTTAATTAATAGTCACAAATAATCCCTAACTAACGTGTAAGAGGTCACTCTGGGACGCAACTTAACACATAATAATATACAAGCCTTTGAAGTCTGTCTCGTCTCCCCACCACTCTGCTCAATTCCCCAGCTAAGAAAGTACTGTTTTTAACTATCAAATCTCCGGCTTACAAATCATGTCCCGGACCAAGCTAATCCAATCCGAAGGCAGGAAACAGGTGCCGGAACCAATGATTTACAGGCTGCAGGTGTCAGCCATTCACAGACGAGAAGCAGGTGAACGAGACCGCGTGAGTGGAGGGACAGTAGGGAGAAGGGGGGCTGGTTCCGCCTCCAGTAGTTTCCTCCCCCATACTGTGGAATGTGAGTGGAATGTCACGTCCACACCAACTTGGCTGGTTTCTCTCTCTCTCTCTCTCTATCTCTCACGTAAGCCGGTTGAGTTGTTGCCACGAGGTAGTAATTGTAAAGTCACATTCAACAGGTTGGTCTGGTCACATGACATCTGGTCGGTACGGATGTTACACCTCCACCGCTAGAAAAGAGGTCAAGAGGAGGAAAGTATATGACACATTTTCAGGCTCTTGACAGACAATCTGCCAACACATTCTGGACCTCCTTAATATGTTTGACATCTAAGGCATACTCCTGCAGCCACAAGCACCACCGTGTCAGTCTCTGATTCTTGTTTTGGAACTTGTGCAAAAACTTTAATAGGTGATGGTCAGTATATACAGTAATGGAACCAGGGGCAGATTGAACATAAACACCAAAGTATTGGAGGGACAAAATCAATGCAAACAGCTCCTTTTCTATGACAGTAGTTACGTTGAGGAGAATTTAACTTTTTACTAAAATAGCAAACAGGATGCAATACATTACAGTCATCCTCCTGGAGTAACACTGCTCCGACCCCAGTATTACTTGCATCAACAGCTAGGGAGAAAGATCTGGTGAAATCAGGGGCACGGAGAACAAGATAGTTAGAGAGAATGTATTTAGTAGCACTGAAAGCTTCCTCACAATCGGAGGACCACTCAAACTTCACATCCTTTCGGAGAAGATCTGTTAAAGGTGCTGTGCTGTTAACCTTGAGAAATTTAAAATAAACATCCTGTAGTATCCAATCATCCCTAAGTATCTTTGGATTTCTTTCTTATTGGTAGGTGTTGGGAAATTAGAAATTGACTCTACTTTAGCATGAGGAGGTGCAACCTGACCCTGTCCTACTATATATCCAAGATATTAGACAGTACTCTTAATGAAAGTGCACTTTTTTAGTTCACTACAAGATTTGCTTCAGCAAGGTTAGGAAAAAGCAGTCTGATTTGTTCGAGATGTTCTTCCCATGTATGGGAAAAAAGAAGGATATCGTCAATGTACACCACACACCCAGGTACCCCTTCAGTCACCTGATTCATGAGGCGCTGAAAGGTAGCTGGAGCGTTTTTCAGGCCATAAGGCATTACTTCACAGCAGAAGGCTTGATTGTTTACCACAAAACATGAAATCTCCCTTGCTCTGGGTGTTAGAGGTACTTGCCAATATCCTTTCATAAGGTCAATTTTACTTATAAAACTGGCTCTGCCAATCTGGTCAATACAATCATCAATCCGTGGCAGTGGATTCTTTGTTACAGCATTGACTTGTCTATAGTCCATACAAAATCTATGAATCCCATCTGGCTTAGGCACAAGTGTGACCGGACTACTCCACTGGCTTAAGGCTCTAGTAATTATGGCATTGGATAACATGAAATCTAATTCAACTTGCAGAATACTCCTGCGCTGTGGTGAGACATGGTATGGGGATAATTTGATGGGTGCTGCATCCCCGACATCTATGTCATGCACGGCCAATGAGGTGAGCCCTGGAGTATCATGGAACACACTGGGGACTGTGATAAAACATGGATTAGTTCTTTATCTTTCTCTGAGGGAAGATGACATAATTTAGTTGGTAATTCCCCCCAGGCTACTGAATTATATTTAAAGTTGGATAGACCACAAGACAAGTCAAAATCGATACCTTCAGGATCTGGGACAGTCTGCTGCGGGATCTGTGGGTAAGGACTACAAACATCACCCGCACCAGGATGTCCACAGGTCCTTATTACTGCCACAGCAGGAGAATCTGGAGGAGAGGAGTCAGGGGACCTATGATAGGGTTTTAACATATTTATGTGAAATACTTGCTTAGGCTTCCTCCTGTCTGGGGTAGCCACTAAGTAGTCAGTAACACTCACCCTTTTTACTACTTTATATGGTCCTCTAAATGTTGTTGATAAAGGTTGGCCGAAAAGGGGAATGAGAACCAAGACCTCATCACTGGGCTGAAACTCTCTACCACAGGCTCTTTTATCGTACATACTTTCATGGTGTCTTTAGCCACTCTTAGATTTTGTGCTGCAAACTCGCACAAAGATCTCAGCCGGGTTTTGAACTCCGACACATACCTGAGGAGATTTGGGTTCCCTTCCTGACCAACTAGGCTGTCCTGTAATAGCTGCGAAGGGCCACGTACCTGGTGACCGAAAACTAGTTCATTAGGTGAAAAACCCAGAGATTCAGTTGGAACCTCACGGGTGGCAAACAACAGAAAAGGTACCCCCTTGTCCCAATCACCTCCAGTGTCCTCACAATATTTTCTTACCATAGTAATAACATGGTAATAACGTTCTTGACATTGTACTTGCAACAAAAGAAGAATTAATAAAGAATTTGAATGTTGGTGATGAATTCAGAAACAGTGACCATCGTACGATAACTTTCACTTTAAAGTTTACTAGTAACGAACCAAATAGTAGCATCGAAAAAGTCCCTAATTTCAAGAAAGCAAACTTTCATAAACTTAGAGGGATGTTTAAAGAAACTGACTGGAGCTTTTTAATTAACAATAACGACATAAATACATCTTGGAAGTTATTCGAAACCACTTACCTAAAAGCAGTGCAAGACTGCATACCATCGAAAATACGGCATCCAGGCCATAATAATAAATGGTGGAATAATGATATTTCAAACGGTCTGCTTGCTAAAAAATTTGCTAATGATAGATTAAAATCCTCACAAAACGACGAAGAACGGGTGAAATTTGTAGAGCTACGACGCAAAGCCAAAAAGTTAATTAACCAAAGTAAAAAGACCCTAGAGTTACATATTGCGAATGAAAGTAAAACAAACCCGAAAGAATTCTATAGTTATATCAGAAAGAAAAAAGTAGTTACTTCAACTGTTGGACCGTTAGTCGATGAAAATGGAGAATACACCAAAGACGAAGTACAAATGAGTAATACCCTCAATACCTTCTTTGCATCAGTTTTTACAACAGAAGACCTCAGTGATATCCCTACACCATCGCCGATTCAGATTGATAATTCAAATGTTCTAAGCAATATCACCGTTACAGAAAGAGAAGTATTGAACTGTTTAGATAAACTCAAGGTAAATAAAACGCCTGGACCTGATACAATCTCACCTAGAGTTCTAAAGGAAGCTAAGGATGAGGTCTCCAAACCACTGACATTACTATTCAATAAATCCTTGCAGTCTGGAACTATGCCTGATCAGTGGGAGCTAGCCAACGTAACACCGATATTAAAAAAAGGCAGCAAATCCCTAACCAGTAACTATCGTCTAATTAGCTTAACCTCAGTTGTATGTAAAATGCAAGAAACGGTCATAAGAGACAGACTCGTAAATCACTTAGAGGAAAATAACATACTTAAAGATACTCAACACGGCTTTCGTAAAAAACGTTCCTGTTTAACAAACCTCTTAGACTTCTTCCACGATATCCTCAACCTCTACGATGAGAGTAAAGCTGTAGATATTATATACCTTGATTTTCAAAAGGCCTTTGACAAAGTTCCCCACAAACGTTTACTGCTAAAACTAAAAGCGCATGGAATACAAGACGGTGTGTTGAAATGGATAGAAAATTGGCTCAGCGACAGAAAGCAAAGAGTAGTCATAAACGGTAAGGCATCTAAATGGACCAATGTAGGTAGCGGGGTACCCCAGGGATCGGTACTAGGACCAATTATCTTTCTAATTTACATCAACGACATAGATGAGGGTCTCACCTGTACAATCTCAAAATTTGCTGACGATACAAAATTTGCAAATAGCATACTCTCAAAAGAACAAGTTGACGATATGCATCATGGGCGCTCTCAGCTGCCCTAGTTCTACGGGGAAAGATGTGGAGAGGCGGCACAATTGAAGCAAGTTCCTCGGAACAATTGCTGTGAAAATATCTAGAATAATGCAAGGGATGCAACGTTTCTTCGTATGGATAATGTAGGAAGGTCCTGTGTGATTGCAGGGTTATTGATTAATCTAATAGCTTTATTTTGAATTTTGTCCAACTGCTTCAATGCAACCACTCCACAGAGGTGAACAGTAATCCATCTGAGAATGCACATGACTTTTATATATTACGGCCAACTGCTCGTCAGTGAAGAATTCTCGAACTCTGTACAGGAGTCCCAGTTTTTTAGAGGCATTCTTAGCAATGCTTCTAACATAATGTGTCCAGCTCAAGTTAGCAGTTAATGTTACACCGAGAATGTCAATACTAGGGGAAGTGGGAATATTTACATCATTAAAAAATATATGAGAGTCAGTGAGATTCTGTCGGTTAGAAAATTGAATGTACTTGGTTTTCTGTGCATTAAAAGAAACTAAATTCTTTTGTCCCCATTCATTAATTCTAGAAAGGTCCTGGTTCAGAGAAATTGCAGTGTTTATTTTTGAATTTATAAGATCGGGTTGGGTGATAGAATTGGTAAATGTGAAGGAACTGTGGAGTGTTGAGTCATCTGCGTCGGAATGTATTGGATTATAAGTGGTAGATATGAGATCATTGATATGAATGAGGAACAGAGTTGGGGCCAAAACTGATCCCTGGGGAACACCAGCATTTATTGAGTGAAATTGAGAATAAAGGCCATCTACCATTACACATATTTTTCTGTTATGAAGATAAGAAGAAATTAGTGGAACTAATGATGCAAGGCCGTAGTGTGACATCTTCGACAATAAGGATTGATGCCAGACTCTATCAAATGCCTTTGATATATCCAGTGCTATTGTATGTGTTTCACCATGTTGGTCTGTAGCTTGGTTGATTTGGTGCGTAAGAAGGCAAAATATGTCTGCAGTTGATCGACATCGTCTAAAACCATATTGCCTATCACTGATTAATTTATTATTCTCAAGATGCTTAATTATGTGATTATTTAATATAATTTCAAAGACTTTACCAAGAGTGGAAGTTATAGCTATTGGTCTGTAGTTTGATGGATCTGAAGAGGCACCTTTTTTAGGAACTGGATAGATGTTTGCTTCTTTCCAGGGTACTGGGAAGCATGAGGTATGAGTACACAGACGGAATTTTTTTGCCAATACAAGAGCGAGCACCAAGGAGCAATTCTTAAGTACTATTGGAGGGATTTCATCTGGACCTTATCTACCGAGAGATTCTGCAAAATAGTTTTGACATGTCTGGTGTGGATCTTAAGTGAGGGAATTTCAGGCGAATTTAATTAAGTACAGGGACATCTTGATTTATTTCATCTAAGGTCGAGTTGGTGGAGAAAATATCCGCAAGAAGGTTAGCTTTACCTCGTGGGTCACTTACAAGATTGCCAGTCGGAGATTTTAATGGTGGAATGAATGAAGTAGTAGTGAAGTTGGATTTGAATGAGTTAAGAGTAGACCAAAATATTTTGTTATCATTTGGATTATTTATAAGTTTATTTGCCTGCTTGTAGAGAAAGTTTGATTTAGTTCGGTTTAATACAGTTTTGGCATGATTTCTGATGTTTCTAAAGTAATTAAAGGCTTCATGTGTTTTTGATCTTGTGTATGCATTGTAGGCTATTGATTTTTGTTCAGTTACTCTAGCACAATTATGGTCAAACCATTTAGGTGAATTAGATCGTTTACTGTACTTTTGATGAGGAATAAAAGTTTCCATTCCAATTTTTACAAAATCTTGTATGTGGCTCAAGGTGGTGTGTGCATCATTAGAAAAGAAAGAGGTCCAGGGAATATCAATAAAGAAACCTTGAAGACCCTCCCAGACTGCCCTATCGTAATGCCATTTAGTCACCAAAACAGGTTCAGAGTGGGAAGGTGTGGTAGGTGGTAGACAGGTGGCCTGTATCAGACAGTGATCAGAAGATCCAAGCGGGGACCTCACTGTAACATCATAATTTTCTGAATTGGTTGTTAAAAATAAGTCCAGTAGGTGGGAATTATGATTAGGATTATCTGGTACACGGGTGCGTTGGTTGACAAGTTGAGTGAGATTAAATGAGTCTGCAAATAGCTCACATTCAAAACCAGCATCATCAGTCCTGGCTGAATGAGTGAGGCATTCAACATTATGGACATTAAAATCACCCAACACAGTGATTTCAGAAGAATAATTTAAGTTGAGGACACAGAGTTGTGAGGACAGATAATCAAAAAGACTTTGCTCTGGAAGAGTATTTGGGGAACGGGAGATGCAACATATGTATTTAAATTTACCATAAGAAATTAATTTGTATATAGAATAATCAAAATAGGGACAATTGAAACTAGTAACCTCCTCCAGGTCAATTTCAGATTTTGCGAAGCAACATACACCTCCTTTAGGTCTGAAATTTTGGAGCAGTTGATAACTGGAAATTTAAATCTAGACGTGTCAGATGTGGATGTTACTTGAGTCTCTGTCAAAAAAAGGAGAGTAGGGGATTCTGCTTGAAGAAATTGATGTACAGAATTGATGATAGAGTGAAGTCCCCTTATATTGCTAAAGAAAAAGCTGCACCGACGAGCAGCTTTGGGACGTTGCAATGCAACGATAAAGATGAGGGTCTCACCTGTACAATCTCAAAATTTGCTGACGATACAAAAATTGCAAATAGCGTACTCTCAAAAGAACAAGTTGACGATATGCAACACAATCTAGATAAATTGTCATGTTGGGCCCAAATTTGGCAAATGGGTTTCAATGCGGATAAATTTAAAGTACTACATATCGGATACCTAAATGAGAAAGCAAACTATTCGATGAATGGCACTCAGCTTAAGAATGTAAACAGAGAAACCGATCTGGGAGTAACAATATCGAGTAATCTAAAAACCGAGTCAACAATGTTCAGAAGTTGTTAAGAAGGCACACACAAAAATTGGCTTTATAGGCAGGTCCTTTGAGCATAAATCCAAAGAAGTTATCCTAACCCTTTACAATTCCTTAGTCCGCTCTCTTCTGGAATACTGCGTTCAATCCTGGTGTCCTTATTACCAAAAAGATATAAACAAGCTAGAACGAGTTCAAGTAGAGTTACCAAAATGATACCTAGCCTAAAGAACAAAAGATACGAAGAGCGTCTTAGAGAATTAAATCTATTTCCTGTAACCCAGCGCAGATTAAGAGGTGACTTAATTCAAGTGTTCAAAATCATCAAAGGCATCGACAATATGAACTGTAGTAAGTACTTCACTATCGACCAATCTAATTACACGTGGGGAAACGGTTGCAAAATTATTTGTAAATCTTTTAACTCACACGAATTTAAGAATTTCTTCTTCAATCGAGTTGTCAACTTGTGGAATGGGCTTCCCCGAGACGTTATAGACTGCAGCACCGTTGATTCATTTAAACTCCGCCTAGACAAATATCTCGCATCAAACCCGCGACTGACTGCGTTTGTAAATTAATAACTTTATTTTATCCTCCCCTCAGTTACTAACCCATCTGTCCCATACTACCTTCCTAACCCTGCCACGGACATTAGTTCCCCTCCCAATGTTCCCTTACCCACTCTAAACCACTGTTTGGACACTTGATCCTCAGTGTTTTGGAGGACAAGCAGCCTGGAAGGGTCACTAGACCTGTTGTTGCTTGATTTCCTTTGTACTCCTTTGTACTTTAGGGTTCGATGGTAACGTTCGAGGACCCCTTGACTCTCTGGGTGGTAGGAGCTGGACTTCACATGGTCGATACCCAATTCCTTCAGGGATTGCTGAAATACATTGGAAGTGAAATTAGTACCTTGATCACTCTGCACCTCATGGGGGAAACCCACTCTGGTGAAGAATTTGAGCAGTTCCTTAATAAGTGTTTGAGCTGAAGTATTTCTTAAAGGTATAACTTCTGGGTATCGAGTTGCCATGTCCATTATAGTTAACAAATATATATGTCCCTGGGATGTCTTTGGCAATGGGTCAACGATATCCACTACCACCCGAGTGAAAGGGTTCTCGAACACTGGTAAGGGCACCAGAGGGTGTGCAGGTACCTTTTGATTAGGTTTTCCTGTCATCTAGCAGGTATTTCACACTCTACAGAACTCCACTACTTCTGCACGCATTCCTGGCAAGTGAAAGTGGGCTCTAATGCGATCTAAGGTTTTCCTCACACCTACTGTAGGTGCCCTGCTAAGGGTATACTATGGGCCATTTCTAGTATATCTCTACGGCAAGGTTTAGGAACTACTACCTAATGTACGTCCCATGCCCCGTCATCAATAGGTCTATGTGGCGGTCTCCACCTACGCCACAAAACTCCTTTCGTTATATAAAAGCATTCACCCCTCTCCTTCTCCTTCTCACACTCTTCTTCACTCACGGCACTGGCAGCTAACTCTTTGCACTCAATGTCATCTCGCTGCAACTCTACCAGGCCACTAGGACAATTAAGAGGGGTTTCATGATTATTATTAGGCTCCAGATTTACCATAAACGTGTCCGGCAGATCTACTAGAGTCTTAACATCGGTTACTGTTTGAGCATCATTCATTATTCTTTTATCCCTTTCATTTTTTTGCACATTTGGCACATCAGGCACAGTTGGTACACTATTAGAGGGAACTGCTACATTTGGTATAGATAAAGGGACAGCATTCATGGGGAAAACATTTTGTACTTCCTTAGCAAGCTCACTGGGTAGTGGCTTGACAACAGGGGAAGATTGCAAGACGGGGTCTGGTCGGACCCTCTTAACAGCCAAATCATTCCCCAAAAGGAGTACCTCCTTAGCAAGCTCACCGGGTAGTGACTTGTCAACAGGGGAAAATGGCAAAGCGGGGTCTGGTCGGACCCTCTCACCAGCCACATCATTCCACAAAAGGAGTGTTACCCCAGGTACAGGGATGTCCTGAGGCCTACACAAAGCTATACAGGCTTCACCCTTCAGCAAATCACACTCAATCTCATCATTCACCAAGTTAGCAGAAAATTGACCTCCAGCACCTCTCATTATTACTGATTCGCCAGTTGGGCATTCAGAATAAGGATTCACCATGAGGGTGCTAGTAGAACCAGTATCTCTTAAGATTTTTACCTCATGTACACAACCATTTATTTTCACACATCCAGATGAAATAAAGGGACGGTAGCTATCCTGAACTGTTGGAGACACTAAAACAGGCTTAACCCTTGCGGGTTGGTCCACACATGCTACTACACCATTTCCTGTCTGATTTACGTTAGCTAGGTACTCCTGCGGTCGGGAGTCCTGCGTCAAAGGCACATTTGGGTGGTTTTGGTTATTTGGGGAGGCAGTTACTGCGGCTACTGTCGGCCCCGATCTCTCGGCTCTCTCCTTAGCCCAACAATGATAAGCTAAGTGGCCTCTCTTGCCACAATAGGTACACACTTTCGGGGATACATTCCCCTTGTAAGCATTTTTTTTATTGGTTTGGGCCCCACCTCTGTTACCATTACCAGGAGTCACATTCTTAGTTGGGGGAGCATTTTTAGTTTGGCTTACATGGAGAGACGTTACAGGCTTTTGCGAGTGACTAGATTTATCAGATTTGTGATTGGAGAACTTATTATTATAGGGCTTTTTCCCACAAAATTTGTTGTTTAGTACACAAGTATCAGACATGTCTGCAGCTTCGGCAAGAGTTTCTACCTTTTTCCCTCTCAAATTATAGGCTATTGATGAATCTACCTTCCATAGGAAGTTCTCAAGCAAGATTAACTCTTTCAGACCCTTAAACTCAGTGACATTCTTACTTGTTAGCCAGTTATTTACCCCGGGAATGGCGAAGGGGGGGGTCTTGAACTCGATGCCCATGGGCGAGCATATATGCTCCATTCAGGCCTATAATCGTCATTGTACGATAAATATCGTTATTACTTATTCATATGAGCCTATTTTACCTTCACTATGAAGATAGTAACCTGTAACAACAATAAAACAAGTGAAAATTTAATTTTTCTGGTCTAAATTGCGAATATACATGGAGCAGCCCATTCATGAATTATGGAGCAAATTGAGGCAACCCCTCCCTCCACGAGGCCTCAAGCCACACTGAGCCTACTCATACACACACTCGCTTATGTAACCCACTTGCTAGGCACGTAAGCACATCCTCCACACATTTTGCTAATGTTAGCACAAAAATATACCAACGAATTAGGGAATAACAGGGAAAATAGGTGATAATTGAAGGGGGAGGGGAAAGGGGGGAAGGAGGGGATGTGGAGGAGTGATATGAGGTATAGGGATATATTTTTTTTTTTTTTTAGTGCTACTGGGGCCGTTTGAATGTTTGTCTAAGCCTTCCTCTTAACCTAAGACATGCGCATAGGGGATATGAGACACCACACTCCTGTGCACACGTATTTGAGCTGTTCCCATCACTAACATCATTATTTTACCACAAATAGCATTAATACTTAACCATATGTGCCTATTATAGGTTGATTATAAAGGTATTAACCTGTTACAACAATAAAACAAGTGGAAACAGTGTTTGGATGGTCAAAATCGGCGATACAGGCCGGGAGTTACATAATGTATGGCTGAGGCAACCTCCCTGCCCTCCTCCCCTCCCCTTGTCTGGAGAGACACTGTTACGCAATAGTCTCTCTCTCGCTCTTTCCCACGCTTGGTAACAGTGATGACAACGCCCTGCTACCAACTCGCTAATGTTAGCACGAAAATAGACCATAGAATAAGGGAATAACAGGGAAAATAGGTGATAACTGAAGGAGGGGAGGAAAGTGGGGAAGGAGGGGAGGTGGAGGAGTGATATTTGGCATGGCCCAGGGGCAAAAAAAAAATAAAAAAATGAAAACAAAAACATTTTTTTTTTTGGGGTGTTTTAAATGGATTTTTTCCCCTTACTCTTAAGAGTCTTCCCGCAGTCCGCCGGGGGAACTCTTAAGAGTCTCCCCGCAGTACCCGGGTTAAGAGCTTTGCCGCCCTCGCCCAGTAAAACTTCTTATGAGCGTTGCCGCCGTTTAGGGGTTAAAGCTTTGTTCATGGTCCTGGTAAACACGGTATGAGTTTCCTCTAATTTTGTATGAGTCTTTCTGAAAGTCTGTCTATTTGCTTCGGTAGCAGTTTGTAGGTTTTAAGAATGGCTGCTTTGAGACGGTCATAGTCTTGCCGAACCTCAGACTCTACTGAAATGTAAGTTTCCCGACCTTGTCCTGTCAACACCGTTTGCAACATAAATGGCCACCGATCCCTTGTCCACCCCATACCTGTAGCAACCTCCTCGAACAACACAAAAAAGTCCTGAACATTGTCTTCGGTGAACAACGGGGGAATTACACTAGTCATGGTTAATCCCGGAGGGGGAGCAAGCACATGGTTTTTGGCCTCGGTTTGAGCAGTTAATTGGGCCATGCGATATTGATGATCTAGCTCTAGCTGAGTTTGGGCTTGTTAATTGTGCCTGGGCTTGTTGTGGCTGGGCTTGTTGTGCCTGTATTTGAGTTTGTGCTTGTAGCTGAGCATCTGCCTGGGCAGCATTTAACCTAGATAAATCAAGATATTGCTCAGGGGTAAATCCCTCTGGCAAATGCTCACCAAACCGCATCTGTATCCCATTACCGAGGCCTCCACCAGCCGCTCCATTTGGCTCACCACCCTCGGCTCCGTCATGCTCACCGCCCTCGTGAATCCCAAATAATTCTGACTTTATGATCTGGGCTATTTCAGGCTTTGTCATGTCCGAGACCATTAGCTCATAATACGAGGCTAGTACTATTTACTCTGCCTTGGACAAGAGATCGATGTCATCGGCAACGGGTGACGATTCTAAGAAAAGCTTAACATCTTCCTTATTAATAATTTCAGGCATGATTATGATATGATTTAACCTTAGTGAAACTTATACAAAATGTATCCTGGCAAGGTCGCCAGTTAATCTGTTATGTATCTTGATTTAGAAGTGGTTAACTAAATAAATAAAGACAGAACAGTTAATATGAAAGTGTAGCAAAACAGCTGAAGGCCAAAAGAACGTAAAATATTAAAGTTAGTTCTGTTGTCACTTGCTTTCCCTCAGTTGTTGGGACAGTTATTCTTTATACTCTGATACACTTCAATTATATTTAATCAGTAAACTATTTAAAGTTACATTGAATGTTTTAATATGAAAGAGGCTATTAATTACGAATACAAAAGTTCGGTATGTAAGCAAAGTTTTTTAAGTCATTATATAATTATAGTATAAAGCAATTAATAAAGTATTAAGATCTTTTTATATAATTAATTTAAGTTTATTAACCCTTTAAAGATTATTTTATTCTTTCTATGTTATCTCGTTATTCTTAGTTTATTATTATTCTCCCAATAGTATTTTATCTTATTTATTCATATTACTGAAATACATTTGACTAAATAAAAATGGTAAGGAAGTATTACAAAGTCACATATAAAATGGAATTATATTTATAAACGTAAATAAGATATTTTACAATTAATCAAAATAATAAGCAATGAAAGTTATGATAAAGTTCAGGATCGTTTTGAATACGTTCTGATTTCACTAAAGTACAAATTAAAATTTAGTAAGGCTTAGGACTTTACAATGCCTATTCCGAATAATAGTCAGGTAAGTATTTAACTTATACAAGCCTTAATCATTAATTATGAATGACAATAGCTTTACATCAAGTTAGTTAATTGTTAATAAGTAAAGTAGAATATTCAATCACAAATCATCTCTGAATCAAACATTAATTCTAATCACCAAAATTAAACAGCAATTCAAAATATATATCTCTCCAATTAAATTAAACATATAGGATTCTCCAATCCAACCTATATGATTTATCCAAGTAAATTAAACATATATGATTCTCCAATCCAATCTATGATTCTCCAATCACGAAATCTTAAATCAAATGAGTGTATGTTTACGACATACCTCTGGTTAATTAATAATCACAAATAATCCCTAACTAACGTGTAAGAGATCACTCTGGGACGCAACTTAACACATAATAATATACAAGCCTTTGAAGTCTGTCTCGTCTCCCCACCACTCTGCTCAATTCCCCAGCTAAGAAAGTACTGCTTTTAACTATCAAATCTCCGGCTTATATATCATATCTCGGACCAAGCTAATCCAATCCGAAGGCAGGAAACAGGTGCCGAAACCAATGATTTACAGGCTGCAGGTGTCAGCCATTCACAGACGAGAAGCAGGTGAACGAGACCACGTGAGTGGAGGGACAGTAGGGAGAAGGGGGGCTGGTTCCGCCTCGTCCAGTAGTTCCCCCCCCCCCCCCCTCCCCCATACTGTTGAATGTGAGTGGAATGTCACATCCACACCAATTTGGCTGGTTTCTCTCTCTCTCTCTCTCTCTATCTCTCACGTAAGCCGGTTTAGTTGTTGCCACGAGGTAGTAATTGTAAAGTCACGTTCAACAGGTTGGTCTGGTCACATGACATCTGGTCGGTGCGGATGTTACAATATATATATATATATATATATACATATATATATATATATATATATATATATATATATATATATATATATATATACTGTATATATGCAGACATATATTTTATATACAGTATATATATATACAGTATATATATATATGTATATATATATATATATATATATATATGAACTGTAGGACCAGGGTTATGCAAAACATCTTGGGAAGTGTTTTTATTCAGTACTACGTTTCGGACTCTCTGCGACCATCATCAGGTTTATAAACAGAAATGAATACAATATTTACAAACATGTAGGCAATAATATAATGAAGGGCAAAATTCCGAGTTCAATAGAATTCACAGACAAAAAAGGGGAACAGTTACCAAATGAAATACTGTATCAAAGGAGCAAGTAAAGCAATTTCTAAATGTACTAAACAAACAAAAGTCACCGAAGTTGCAAGGACTTAAATGGTTTAAAATAGAATGGTCAAGAGGGACAGGACTAGTAATTAATCAAAATATAAAAAAAAACTAAGGGAGTTAACTATAATTTCAACCCAAAACATTAATTCAATAAGGCCACCGACTTAAACCTAAAGTAATAGTAACCTCAACACAAGAAAATCTTAAAAGCAAAGAAGGGGGACAGAGGTTTCATTACCACCTATACGAGGACGTACCACTGCTTGGTGAATGCTTTCCAGAATGAGTAGGTCCGCATCGCTACCGCTACTGTCTAAGATGAAAATGTATTCTTCCTCTACAATAATGGGTTCCCCTATTGATTCACCGACACGTATGTTGGCAAAGCCCTGGGTAAAATCATGGAAGGAAACAAAGCTTCAGTTAGTACTGCTTCTAGAAATATTGTTTATTTCCCCATCACATTTACTGGCCCAAAATGTTTCACACTACGAAAAAGGCTCACTTGCCTCCTTCGTGAATTTTATCCTCAAATTAATATCTGAATTATTTTTAAATCTTGCTGTTCAATAAGTAGTTTTTTTAGATATAAAGATAGGATTCCGGGGGACCTTGCCTCTTCCGTCATTTAGCAATACACGTGTGATATCTGTAAGGTTTCATATATCGGTAAGACGAAGAGACATTTGAGAATCAGGATTTCGGAACATCTAGGTAAATCAGTGAGAACTGGTTTTCCACTGTCAACGCCGGTTCACTCGGCGATTCGAGACCATAAGAATAAATTTTCAGTCTTAGACAGTAGCGGTAGCGATGCGGACCTACTCATTCTGGAAAGCATTCACCAAGCAGTGGTACGTCCTCGTATAGGTGGTCATGAAACCTCTGTCCCCCTTCTTTGCTTTTAAGATTTTCTTGTGTTGAGGTTACTATTACTTTAGGTTTAAGTCGGTGGCCTTATTGAATTAATGTTTTGGGTTGAAATTATAGTTAACTCCCTTAGTTTTTTTTTATATTTTGATTAATTACTAGTCCTGTCCCTCTTGACCATTCTATTTTAAACCATTTAAGTCCTTGCAACTTCGGTGACTTTTGTTTGTTTAGTACATTTAGAAATTGCTTTACTTGCTCCTTTGATACAGTATTTCATTTGGTAACTGTCCCCCTTTTTTGTCTGTGAATTCTTTTGAACTCGGAATTTTGCCCTTCATTATATTATTGCCTACATGTTTGTAAATATTGTATTCATTTCTGTTTATAGACCTGATGATGGACGCAGAGAGTCCGAAACGTAGTACTGAATAAAAACACCTCCCAAGATGTTTTTCATAACCCTGGTCCTACTGTTCCTATGTAGACTGCGCTTTCCATGCAACCAGTCGATATCGCATATATATATATATATATATATATATATATATTATATATATATATATATATATATTTATATATTATATATTATATATATATATATATATATATATATATATATATATATATATTCACATTGACAGAGAGAGAGAGGGAGACATGACTACACCCTAGCCTAGACATTGATGACCTATAAACTATAAATACACTGGTCATTATACTACTCCTCTCACACGTCACATCCTACACAGGCATTAAACACACCCACACACTATAAACAACCATTCATATAACACACCAATCAGTCCACACACCTGCGCCACAACCCTCGCCCACATACCGGTACTTCTACCAGGAAAAAAAAAAATTATGTATAAGTAATGTTATGTGGAAAGTATCGCCACTCAGGCTAAATGTAATATTGCTTTACCTTACAATAGTGAAACACTTTCTATGATGAACAAATTAATTAAGTTAATAACTGGGTATTGTATATAAACTATTTTTCCATAAGTCGAATCTCGATTCTTTATTTTTGTTTGTTGATACGGGGATCAAAACAGCCATCCCACTTCTTATTCTTGTTTTCATTTTATGTTTGTTGGGGGGCCTCCCTCTCCCTCATATGTAGCACTGGGAGTTTTGATATTTTATGATGGTTGCCCCAATAGTTTAAGGATTTTTAAGTCCAATTTAAGCCACTGTGTGGACACTTGAACACCAGTGTTTTAGAGGGCAAGCAGCCTTAAGGGGTCGCTAGACCTGTTGTTGCTTGATTTCGTTTGTACTCCTTTGTACTACTCTTTTCGGCCGGTTTTGTTGTCAATTTTATGACCTTTCGTGCCATATAGGTGTCATTATTTTTTACTGGCGAGGGATAGCGAGCTTATATTTTTGGAGGAAGCGGCCTTCGGAAAGGAAAATTTTCTTCCATTGTATACAATTTTCTTGATGAGTATTGGGAGTGTTTTTCTTAACCTTTTCAGTACATGGTGACAGTTAATTTTTCCAAGAGTTTCGCTAGCATTTGTTGAGTTTATTAACCCGAGGAGCGTGCAATTGAGGTGTTAAAAAGTGCCATGTATGCGAAGAAAACCTTTGATTCTGACAACAAAATTATATTTACCATATAAAGCATTATTTCTTCTCCAGGTGCATTTATTTTACTTATATGATGAACATATGAACAGTAAAGACCAAAAAATACGAGTAAACAGCAAATATATTGAAAAACATATATATGTGTCGGGAGGGGGTGGATGGAGGCGAGAGAGAGACATACGTCTGCTTACTGAGCCTGCTTGAGGTACACTGGCCATCCAGCTCTATTCCGCGAATGCAAAGGGGGGGAGGGAGTGTGACTCATTGTATTTTGTGCGGGGAAAGAGAGGAATGATAAAAATGAGAGTAATAACAGCCAATAATTAACCTGACAAGCGCGATATAGACCTAGGTGCTAGGGTAGTTATTTGTGCATTTCTAGCCCTGGATTCGGACAGAATTCGTTATATTTGCAATATAAAGCATTATTTGTTTTCGGTATGCTTTTATTTTACATATATGATGTATATATGAACCTTCAAGAGTGCTAAAATAAGTGGGAAAAGCATTTGGGTGGTGAAAAACGAAGATATTGGCCACCCGGTCATAATCTCAGGCGAGAGAGAGCCACAGGCAGCCCTCCCCTCTCGCTGTCTGGGAGTCAACTGAGACGAGCGGGGCGGTGTGTGCCGGTGTCTGGGTGTTGCATAACGATCTTTTATGCAACCCACTTGTGCTACATTATCGCGGGAGAGAAAAATAACCGATAAATGATGATAATAAGAGGATAAATAGGTGATAATTGAGGAGGGGGGGGGAGGGGGGAATAAGGTGGGGAAGGAGGGGAGGGGGAGGGGTGAGAAACACATGGATGAGTACTAGAGGGGAATTATCTCACCTAGAGACAAAATCCTTTGTTTTGATAGGCCCTTTTTTTTTTGGAAGGCTTTTTTTATGGTCTTGCTTCCGTGAGGCCTATCGCGTTCCCTATAGGAAGCCTTCCGTGAGGCCTATCGCGCTTGCCGGGTTAAGGAGAGGGGGGAAGTGGGGGAGAAAGGGGGTGGGGGGGATGGAGAGGGGGGGGGGGTACATGGAGAGGAGCGGAAGGAGGTACTCTAGAATGCTTATACTACCTAATCACTTATTGCTTCATTTCGAATACCTGTGGGGCATTTTTGGGGTATGTTTTCATGGTCTTTTCTTTCGTGAGGCCTATCGTGTACGCTATACAGATACTTCCTTGAGGCCTATCGCGCTTGTTGGGTTAAGGGGGGATGGGCGTATTGATTGGCCATTTATATATTTTCTTATTATTTTTTAGTGTTCTCCCTAGACCTCCATCAAGCTTAACCCATTGGCTGCGGCTATGTTTGGGCTATTTAGGGCATATTCAGGCACTCCTGAATGATAAATCAAGCATCTGCATTAAATGAACTGCATTCTGCCGAAAACTAGGCGAAAATAGCTTCAAAATGAGACCAGAACGGGCCCCGTACGTGGTCTGGTTCACCCGCAGCGGTGCCAGTGAAACGCGGGAATCCAGCTATTTGGTAGCACTCGCTCGCTTGGCTACACTGTTGAGAGAGATAGAGAGAGACCCGCGCGAGAGACAGGCTACCTCAGTGAGCCGCTCGCTGCTCTGAGGGATGGAGGTGGGCCCCTCACGCTCCCACCCACTGACACTCGATTTTTACGTTTTTTACAGGCTTTTAAATCCTGGAAATTGCTGTAACTTGCCAGGACGTTCCAGAACGTCACCCACAGCGAAAGGGTTAAAGAAACACCCGCCCAAAACCCTCCTGCAAGATATATTTGTACATATTTCGATCGAAAAATGTTTCGACAGAAAATCGGTTCGTCTTATATTAAGGGCCCGCTATCGTTCACCAGGAAAACATTGACACCTAAATAACACGAAAAATCTAAATATTGACAAAGAAATGGGGAGAAAGGTCTTAAAATAGCTTTAACAAATGGACCGAACATCATATAATATGAAAAGTAATGGGGCTAAACATGAGGAAGAAGGGAGACCATAAAAACGACCCATCTCTCCTTAAATCTAGGAGAGGATTAATAGAGTTAAATAGTTAATTTATGGATAGACCCCCTGCGTTACCTACAGGTCCTTCCAGAGCTGAGTTAAATAGTCTAAGGTCAGCCAGATCCCTTGAGGACTATGACACATTATGACAGTCTATTCTGGACATCATTAGACGAATTCATGCTGTTTAGGAAGAACATCTAGGAATCTAAGGGGTCAAAGCCAACTCAATTATACCTCTGACTCCCACAGATCCTTCCTAAGCTATAAAGAAATCTAGTGATAGCCGATATAAACTGCTCAAACTTGTCATAGTCCTCAAGGGGAGGTGTGGTGGAGTGGTCATGTCACTGGACTGGTAATCCAATGGTCCCGAATCGAATGCCGATGTATCAATGGGAAGATATTATTGGGATGGAATATGTGCTGTACCTAGTATCAGTGCAATACCACAAAGCCCACCGAAATGCCAACAAATACCCTCATTGGTCCATGATTAAATAGCACTGTATGAACATTCCCATATTCAAAATAGTCTACAGGGTGGCAATGCCTAGTGAGTTAATTGTTCAATAGGTGGCGTTCTGAGAGTAAGGGTCCGAGTCTAGAGGGTGAGACAGTGAAGCAAATAAGGCAAAGCAGCTTCAGAGATGGGGCTGTTTCGATCCATGGGTGGGCAACCATGCGGCCCCGTGCATCTTGCGAAGGCAAGATGGTGGGGGCTGGTTTGCAGCTCAAAACGATACACCATTAAATGTACTGTTGAATGTACAGGATATCAGCCTATGCCCGAGAGGGAGTAGTTGGAATATAGAAAAGAAAACAACAAATTTAAATATACGAATGGTTATATGAGAAAGCCTGGTGATATTCACACATGATTAACCCCTCCTGTACCGGTGACGTTTTTTCAGTTTTATTCTTGCAATATTTAGACAATTTGTTGCAGGGTAAGAAGGATCTGTGGTAGTAAAATGGGTTAAGTGAGATAGTTCAAAGCCTGGTAATTGCTGGAGGCCCTTCTTAAACTGAATATAATCGTCTAATAATACCCAGAATAAAGTTAAAAAGACGTCACCGGTACAGAGGGGGTTAAGGGGGTAGGGTTACTTTTTGGTCGATGTTTTCATATTTTCATTACTTCTTTTTAGTTTCCTCCCTAGACCTCCATCGAACTTAAAAATACATTTCCAAGATATAATTGTAAATTTGTCATTATTACAGGCTCGTTATTGCTCGTCAGGAAAAAATCGACACCTAAATGATACCAACAAAATATAATATTGACAAACACATGGGACGAAAGGTCTTTAAATCGCCAAACTAATGGGCCAAATGCCTTAAAATGTGAACACTAATGGGGCTAAACATAAGAAAGAAGAGCGACCAGAAAAGCGACTACCTCCCCCTTAAGCCTTTCAAGATCCGAAGAAACCTTTATTTAATTGGCTATAAGTAAACAATTGTATTCAGCTCAGGAAGCTATTATGTGAGTCAGCGTGAGGATTGTGTTACGCTGGCCAGCTTGCCAGAATGTACTCGTACTCGCTAGCGCTCGCCAGGGCAGTGAAATGGGCTATAATAATCGTAGAACGATGTTCTTTCTTTCTTAGTATTCATGTTGTCACAGACAGATCAGTGTTTGTCTTTATTCTTGTCTGTGACACTTGGAAGTATTTTATATCATTGATAGAGTTATAAGATATGTAGTGTGAATTGCAAGGAGAGAGAGCGAGGGAAGCAGCGAGGTGGTAGTATGTGCGTATATATGTACGTGTGCATTCCTTGCTTGGGCGGGGCCACCCGCTCGCGATTGGATGGCGGGCCTGGCGTGTCATATGACGCCTGCTCTTCATGACGTAGTGGTCTGTGATTGGAGGCCGCTGTCTTAGCTCGGTGGTGGGGGTCTCCTTCCCGCCTCTCTCCTTAGAGCTTGGTATGTTGTGCTTGGTCCTAGACGTCCCTTGCATTCTGTCCCCAATCTAACCCTCTTTACTGCTTTTTCTCTCTCTGAACTCCTTCTTTCCAATACTTCTCATCTTTATTCATTTATCCATCCCTTATTGGTTCTGCATATGACTTCCATAGTCGGCCCGTCGTATTTCCAGCACCAGTTCTCACATATATGTTTTGCACTAGCTTTAGGGATTATTAGAGTCATAGTCACATGGTATTGGGTGCTTCTAATTATTGGGTTGTTCTTTCCTACTATTTAGTGGAGGGTATCTTTGGTCGTTGTCTGAGTTATGTATATGGCAAGTCAGAGCCTGTACGACTTCAACGGAGCTAGGTAGCCTGTAACCCTTGTGCATCTTTTTCTTTTGCGAGCGTAGCAGTATACAAGTGAAGGGCTTTTGCCTACTCTTGCTTGTATGCTTGCTACCTCATTTTGTTGACCTTTGTGGAGCGCCAGGGTAAGACCAGATACTTGAGATCTGGACTTACCAAGAGAGCCTCCTAGTCACTTAACGTAACATAAGGGAAATCTGTTCAGGGGAGACAGTAGGCTACGAGCATGCTTGCGCTCTGCCTAGGCTCCTTGTACCTTTTTTTCCGCTGCTAGACTTTATTAGTAGGAAACACAGCATTGTGTTTATTATCTTTAACTGCGTATGCTTTAGGAATTATTCACATATTATTTTAGCCTAGGTTGATGCATAGTGCACAACCCAGTTTGGCTGTTACGTTGGCTAAGGAAGTACTGTTTTTGAGTGGCTGTTATTAGTGCTGTCACAGAGTTGTTGCACTCCCTTGTTTTATGTATATGTATCCTACTTGTTGGTGTATTTAAGATACACGCTTTGGTGTCTTGCCCCTGCATTATTTCTGTTCTATATTCGACGAGCATCTTAGAGCATCAGACGTTTTCAGAAGATTCCATATCTGTGTGCTGTAGGACTAGACTTCCAGTGTTTTCATAGAGCATTGAAGAGTTTAGTGTTGAGTTCAGACTCACACTAAAGTTAACGTAAGCATATACTCCTTTATTAAATCTTGTCATAAGTTTATTTAAGCATTGTTATTACTTGAGAGCATTTCATTAACGTAAGTACTCCTGTTGTGAGTAGGCTTTGCCGTCACCGGAAAGCCTTTGTAGAAGTACACTTAACCCAGTTAATTGATACCCCGTTATCCAGTAGATTAACTCTGGAGGGTGTAAGTGTTTTGTTCACTGGCTTAACCCTTCTTTGGCGGCGCGCAACTTATGTCGTGTGAAATAAATATGGACTAAGTAGCGGTTCACAACTTATGTCGTGTGCCATTTTCACCACGTAATGTTGCTGAGAGAGAGAGATAAGTGGTGGGAGGAGAGTAGCAAGCGTATGACTGCTCCAGACCACCGCGGCGTACCTACTGACATGAATCCCACCCTCCCCCACCCTCACACACTCGCTACACAGGGAATTATGTAGGGAAACTACCTAATTACATGGTTTTTGCACTCATGTTGCGCGATAGTTGCAAGAGAACCAGCGGTCGTACAAGGATGGTTAGGGTGTCATTGGAAAGCTCTGTTTATGCCCTTTCAGGGATAGATACTTGTTTTACGCTCTGGGTCTTATTTAGGCATGAAAATGATCACGTAAACAACCCTATTTAGGGTAAAAACACCCCGCTGGGCGGTACATATAAATTAACGCCTAGGCCGCTCGTAAGGTGTTAATAGTTCGAGGGTTTGGAATTAGCGTACCGTTGTTGCAGATATAGCCTATCTTCTAGTCCAATATTAAGTGCCCTTGTTTATTTCGTAGTGCCGGTCGTAACAAATGGCGACCTTAGTCCAGTATATAGTGAACTGAATTTTGCAGGTTTTTTTGAGAAATCTTATTGCCATTTGGGGTTGAATTAATTTCTCGCAGTGTTGGCAGTGGACATTGTTTTGAAGATATATGGAACTTGTTGGAGTTTATTGGTGACCTAGTATTGAACTCAAAAACATCTTCGAATATTTTTTGTGAATAAAGCTACGCGAGAGTTTGGCTACTTTTGTCTTGACTTGGGAATATTTGTTGTTGATTCCATCATGTCACTGGACGGGTCTGAGCATAGTGAGGGCACAGTGCGAGAGACAGGCGAGGAGGTGGAGAAGGTGGAGTTGGTTAACGGAGTTCGGGTGGTGAACAATGAGGAGGATGCTCGGAGGCTTTTGGTGGAGCCTGTGTCGGCGGACCGGGTGTCGGGGCTGGACCGGTACGGACTGCAGTGTATAGCCACGGTCTTAGGGTTTCCTTGCACTAGCGGTTGGTCAAGAAGTCAGCTGGTTACATGTGTGCTGGGTTGGGTGCATGAGGCTTCGGGTGGAGCGGGAGTTGGGGGACCTTCGTCCCAGCGCCCATTACACTCAACTCCTATCATAGCGCCCCCTCGGGTTCCGGAGCCGGGTATGTTCCCGCAGGCCGATGTCTGCTGGCGGTTGGGTATGCCTCTAGGTGACTCACGGGGTGGGTCCCCGGTAGTAGCACCCCCTCCTCAGGGTTTGTCTTCCGAGATGTTGTTTCAGCTCGAGCTCGCCAAACTTAAGCAGCAGGAGCGACAGGCTGAGCTCAGGCAGCAGCAGCAGAAGTATGAGGCTGAGCTCGAGCAGCGAAAGCATGAGGCTGAGCTCGAGCAGCAGAAGCATGAGGCTGAGCTCAAGTATAAGTATCAGGCTGAGTCTGCAAAGTATTGTGCCGATGTTGACCTAGAGAAAACTCGTATTGAGGTGACGGGGAACCGTTTCGTCCAGGGGGGTCGACCCCATGACCAGTCCCTGTCGCATCTACTAAAGTTGGTTCCAGTGTTTGATGAGTCAGGAGTTACAGAATTCTTTCTCCGTTTTGAGAAAAAGTGCCGGGAGCACCAATGGCCCGAGGAGAAGTGGGCAGCCCTTGTTTCGTCACGATTGATGGGGAAAGCACTCAAGGCGTACAATGCTTTGCCCCTAGATTCCTGCGTGAATTATAAGGCGTTGAAAGAGGCTATCCTGAGGGCGTATGAGTTGCAGCCAGAGACTTCTAGTCTGAAGTTTAGGGTTGTTCCTAAGAGAAAGGAGAGTACTTTCCAGGAACACGCTAGAGGGCTGTCAGATGCGTTTGAGAATTGGTTTAGGTCGGAGAAGGCAACTACTTTTGATGCAGTAAAGCAATTAGTGTTGTTAGAACAATTTTTCAAATGTACTGGCAGTGACTTGACTCTTAACCTGAAAGAAAAGCAACCTAAAACTCTGCAGGAGGCGGCTGTGCTGGCTGATCTCAGGCTGTCATTGATTCATGGGTGCGGGTCTGCACAGAGAGCTGAGGCAGGTAACCAGGGGCGTACCACTCCCCACCCCCCCCCGAATTAATGACACAACTAATTAAAAATTTAAGAGTACTGGTGCCAATTTTGATCCCAAGTCGAAACCCTTCCCGTTAAAGAAAGGCCAGGGCCCTTCCTCACCTCAGAGGAAGTCCAAGAGCGAAGTGGAGTGTTTCAAGTGTCATGAGAAGGGGCATATTGCGCGCTCATGTTCGAGTACACCGCCTACAGGAGTGGTGTCACTAGTGAGCAACATCGGTGTGTCTTTGAGGTCTTCCGCGTTTGCCCGGGGTAATATGTCGGTTGCGAAGTCACAGTCGGTGCAGAAGCAGCAGGAGGGCTCGTCACCCGTCCGAGATGCTTTTTGCGGTCATAGGGGGCACGGCACGGTGAGGTGGGATGGTGTGGAGCATAGGCTTGAGTTGTTGCGTGATACGGGCGCTTCCCAGACACTTATTAAGAACTTCACTGGCAAGCCTATTAACGTGGCTCGGGTTGTGGTGGTTCAAGGTATCAATGCTACGCGGTCTTACCCGCTGGTCAGAGTGGAGCTTGAGGTGGATGGTGTGACATGGGAGTTGGATGTGGGTGTTGTGAAGAAATTGCCAGTTGAGGGGGTCGACCTCCTTCTCGGTAACGACTTTGCGGTGCCTACTTCCGAGGTTCCACCCTTAGTCGTTGCCGAGAGGGCGGCCGACATGAGTAGGGAGGGGCAAGAGGGGCTCGAGAGGTGCCAGACGCAGCATATGGCGTGTGCTGACACCAGATCTCAGTCCGCTCAGGTGTCACAGCCTAGTACCCAGGTTTCAGACCAGCGGAGGAAGGGTCGGAAGGAGAAAGTCAAGGCTGGTGGTCGGGTTGAGAGTTTGGACCCAGCGACACTCCTTGGTGACTCGGTACTTGCACCAAATTTGAGTTCCGGAGTGGCCCCAGAACCTGTCCCCCCTAGTGACATGGTAGGGCATGATGGCACTCCGCGACAGAGTAGTTCCCAGGTGCAACTAGAAGATCTTAGTCTTGAGAGTTGTGGGAACGGGGCTATTGAACTCGATGAGGACAGGGAAGCATGTCATGTGAACCTGTTGAAGGAGTTGGTGAGGCGCCCACCTGAGCAGCCTACTGTCCCTGTGTGGGTCTGCAGCGGCCAAGGTGGAGAAGTCTCGGCGGAGCAGTGGGCGGGAAATACGAGTCAGGTGGCTGTGGAAGCGCTTGAGCGCCTGCCTGAGCAGCAGTGTGCAGCGATCCAGCACCTGCTCGGTTCATACCCCACTGTTTGTGCCGAGCACCCAACCCTCACAACTCATGCGGTGCACGATGTTCCGCTGGCACGTCACTTGGGTGTGAGTAAACCATTGGCCTCGTTGTTTAAGTTGTTCAAAGTGGGCGACGAGGCTTTGGCATGGTTGTCAGGTCAGGGTCGACCCATGGCTGCTAAGGGTGGTGGTCAGTATCAGGCCATTAAGCAGATTGGTGAAATTAACTATGGAGTAGATACGCCCGATCGTCGCATAGCCTCCCAATGCTGCCCTAGTAAAATGCAACAGCCCTACCATAGACCGACTGTATCTGGCCGTGGCGCTGAAGGCGGTGATGCTGCGCATGCAGGTGTAGTCACAAGGAATGCGGGGGTGCGCATGTATGGTATCGGCGAGGAAGCCTTAGCACTTATGAACTATGGGAGTGACTGCACAGCTGGTACAGATTGTCCCTCTCATGACCTGGCTGTTTTTGGGACAGAGGTGGAGAAGGAGGGAGACTATAGTTTAGAAACTGCGGTCCCAGCTGGGTTGTGGGAGGGCAATGAGCATGTTGTTCTTCCAGATAAGTTGCAACCTCTTGTTCCTAAGCGCCAAGAGAAGTTGTTTACTAGGCTGTGGCAGTACGTCCGCATGGTTGTTGATTCTCCAGGCCTGATGTCCGGGGGGCACCCGACATAGAGGCTGGAGACAGTGCAAAGCTCAAATTGGCTCCCTACCGTATAAATCCTGCTCAACAGCCTGTCGTGAAAGCAGAGCTAGACTACATGTTGGAGAAGGGTCTGAGGGATAAAGGATATCGTGAGTGGTTGTTGCCAGTAACTTTGCAACCTGAGTTAAGTGGCAAGATCCGTGTGTGTGTTGATTGCAAGAGTGTTGGTGCATCATCCCCGACAGACGCCTATACCTTATCCAGAGTTGACGACCCCATAGACCGCATCGGGGTTGCCTCGTTTATCACTAAGGTGGAAATAGTGAAAGGTTATTGGCAGGTCCCGTTGCCGAAGAGAGCGAAGAAAAGTGCCAGTCTTGTGATGGACTGGGCAGTTTATCAGTGTCAGGTGTTGTTTTGCTGCCAGAACACAAGTTGGATGTGTGGCATGTTAAGGGCACTGATAATGTTCTGGCTGATTGTTTGTCACGGGAGGGTATGTTTTAATGAGCACCCCCTCGCCGTTCAGTCAGTGTTGGTTTGAGAGTGGAGAAAAAATAGGCTTGCCCCTGTAGTGCAAAGCCGCCAAAAACACTATTAAAATAATACAAAAACCTCACATAAAAACTCTTTCTTTTGATAGTATATAAGTGCAGTATGTTACAGCAAGAATCTAAGACACTCTGAGTTTTTGTCTTAGTAGGCTAGGCTTGGTGAAGCTTGCTCGTTGAGCGTAATATTGTTAAGTGATACTATTATTTTTGGGGAAGTGTTGTGTAGATTTGTTTTTATATAATGAAGTGTTTTATGTTTGTGATTGTGCCTTGTTTTCACAACTTGGGGGAGTAGCTGGGTGATGCGGGGTTGGTGGGCATTCTGTCTGGTCAGATGTGGCGTTTACCTGAGGTTAAAACGTCCCACATCTTGGGCGGGGTGTTACGCTGGCCAGCTTGCCAGAATGTACTCGTACTCGCTAGCGCTCGCCAGGGCAGTGAAATGGGCTATAATAATCGTAGAACGATGTTCTTTCTTTCTTAGTATTCATGTTGTCACAGACAGATCAGTGTTTGTCTTTATTCTTGTCTGTGACACTTGGAAGTATTTTATGTCATTGATAGAGTTATAAGATATGTAGTGTGAATTGCAAGGAGAGAGAGCGAGGGAAGCAGCGAGGTTTTAGTATGTGCGTGTGTATGTACGTGTGCATTCCTTGCTTGGGCGGGGCCACCCGCTCGTGATTGGGTGTCGGACCTGGCGTGTCATATGACGCCTGCTCTTCATGACGTAGTGGTCTGTGATTGGAGGCCGCTGTCTTAGGTCGGTGGTGGGGGGCTCCTTCCCGCGTCTCTCCTTAGAGCTTGGTATGTTGTGCTTGGTCCTAGATGTCCCTTGCATTCTGTCCCCAATCTAACCCTGTTTACTGCTTTTTCTCTCTCTGAACTCCTTCTTTCCAATACTTCTCATCTTTATTCATTTATCCATCCCTTCTTGTTCTGCATACGACTTCCATAATCGGCCAGTCGTATTACCAGCACCAGTTCTCACATATATGTTTTGCACTAGCTTTAGGGATTATTAGAGTCATAGTCACATGGTATCATAGTATTGGGTGCTTCTAATTATTGGGTTGTTCTTTCCTACTATTTAATGCTAGACAGTGGAGGGTATCTTTGGTCGTTGTCTGAGTTATGTATATGGCAAGTCAGAGCCTGTACGACTACGACGGAGCTAGGTAGCCTGTAACCCTTCTGCATCTTTTTCCTTTGCGAGAGTAGCAGTATACAAGCGAAGAGCTTTTGCCTACTCTTGCTTGTATGCTTGCTACCTCATTTTGTTGACATTTGTGGAGTGCCAGGGTAAGACCAGATACTTGAGATCTGGACTTACCAAGAGAGCCTCCTAGTCACTTAACGTAACATAAGGGAAATCTGTTCAGGGGAGACAGTAGGCTACGAGCATGCTTGCGCTCTGCCTAGGCTCCTTGTACCTTTTTTTCCGCTGCTAGACTTTATTAGTAGGAAAGACAGCATTGTGTTTATTAACTTTAACTGCGTATGCTTTAGGAATTATTCACGTATTATTTTAGCCTAGGTTGATGCATAGTGCACAACCCAGTTTGGCTGTTACGTTGGCTAAGGAAGTACTGTTTTTGAGTGGCTGTTATTAGTGCTGTCACAGAGTTGTTGCACTCCCTTGTTTTATATATATGTATCCTACTTGTTGGTGTATTTAAGATACACGCTTTGGTGTCCTGCCCCTGCATTATTTCTGTTCTATATTCGACGAGCATCTTAGAGCATCAGACATTTTCAGAAGATTCCATATCTGTTTGCTGTAGGACTAGACTTCCAGTGTTTTCATAGAGCATTGAAGAGTTTAGTGTTGAGTTCAGACTCACACTAAAGTTAACGTAAGCATATACTCCTTTATTAAATCTTGTCATAAGTTTATTTAAGCATTGTTATTACTTGAGAGCATTGCATTAACGTAGTACTCCTGTTGTGAGTAGACTTTACCGTCACCGGAAAGCCTTTGTAGAAGTACACTTAACCCAGTTAATTGATACCCCGTTATCCAGTAGATTAACTCTGGAGGGTGTAAGTGTTTTGTTCACTGGCTTAATAGTTCGAGGGTTTGGAATTAGCGTACCGTTGTTGCAGATATAGCCTATCTTCTAGTCCAATATTAAGTGCCCTTGTTTATTTCGTAGTGCCGGTCGTAACAATTGAGATACTTATTACCCCTTTGATTCCTCTAGGGGCTTCCTAAGTTGAATACAATCATCTAGTGAAAACTGGAATAAACTGTTAAAATGCATCATAATCATCAAGGGTTATAACCACTTCTGTACCGGCGACGTCTTTTTATTTTTGTATTTTTGCTATATTTAAACGATTTTGTGCAGGTTAAAAAGGATCTGCGGTAGTAAAAGGGGTTAAGTGAGATAGTTCGAAGCCTGTTAATTACTGGAGGCCCTTCTTAAACTGAATTAAATCGTCCAATAATACCCAGATTAAAAATAAAAACATGTGTTATTCTTTATGCAATTGTAACTATCTGCATACATTTTTGGATGGAAGTTGCTTTTAATTATATAATTTATTTCGTGTTGTAGTTGATATATGGAAAATTATATTCATAAATTAGTTTCCAGAGATATACTTCCATAATTTAGGGGAGGTGTGGTGGAGTGGTCTTGCCACTGGCCTGGTAATCCAAAGGTCCCGGGTTCAAATCCCGATGTATCAATGGGAAGATATTATTGGGATGGAATTTGTGCTGTACCTAGTATCAGTGCATTACCACAAGCCCACCGAAATGTCAATAAAACACCCTCATTGTTCCCTGATTAAATAGCACTGTATGAATATTCCCATATTCAAAATATGCTATAGGGGTGCAATGCCTGGTGAGTTATCTGCTCAACAGGTGGCGTTGTGTGTGTGTGTGTGTGTAAGTGTGAGAGTCCGAGTGTAGGGGGTGAGACAGTGAAGCACGGGAACGAGGTGGCTTCAGAGATGGGGTCGTTTCGGGCCATGAGTGAGCACCGTGCCTCATGTGAGGGCAAGATGGCAGGTGCTCGTTGTACTCTACGTGCTTCACATGTCTCACTCCCTAGACTGGAACAAGACCTCACGGGCTTTACTGTTCATTGTAAAGCGGTGAATGTTAAGGCTCTCAGCCTATGCCCGAGAGTAAGTAAGTTGGAATATAGAAAAAAAAAAAAAAAAAAAAAATATATATATATATATAAATTGTTAAAGTCCACCAATATGGGCTAGAGACTATGGCATCCATGTGTGCCAGATAGTGTTAGCCCCTTCTTTGTAATATTATTGTAGCTATATTTCGAGGATGTATTACAGTTTGAGAAGGATCTGTGATTGTAAAAGGGTTAAGTGAGATAGTTAATTTGCTAAAGGCCCCTTTGAAACTGAATATAATCACTTAATAGTAGCTGGAATAAAACATAAAAGTACGTCGCCGGTACATAAGTGGTAAGGCGTATTTTACACCAAAGGTTTTCTTGATACAGATGAGTTGCTGAACTAATTACTCTAGGTCACGTAGAATAGAAACCATGTAGGTTTCTGCATCAGGTTTCTTCTAGATTTAATTTTCCAGGTTATCAACTGCTCCAAAATTTCAGACCTAAAGGTGGTGTATGTTGCTTCGCAAAATCCGAAATTGCCCTGGAGGAGGTTACTAGTTTCAATTGTCCCTATTTTGATTATTCTATATACAAATTAATTTCTGCTGGTAAATTTAAATACATATGTTGCATCTACCGTTCCCCAAATACTCCTCCAGAGCAAAGTCTTTTTGATTCTCTGTCCTCACAACTCAGTGTCCTCAACTTAAATGCTTCTTCTGAAATCACTGTGTTGGGTGATTTTAATGTCCATAATGTTGAATGGCTCACTCATTCAGCCAGGACTGATGATGCTGGTCTTGAATGTGAGCTATTTGCAGACTCATTTAATCTCATTCAACTAGTCAACCAACCCACCCGTGTACCAGATAATCCTAATCATAATTCCCACCTACTGGACTTATTTTTAACAACCAATTCAGAAAATTATGATGTTACAGTGAGGTCCCCACTTGGATCTTCTGATCACTGTCTGATACAGGCCACCTGTCTATCACCTACCACACCTTCCCACTCTGAACCTGTTTTGGTGACTAAATGGCATTACGATAGGGCAGACTGGGAGGGTCTTCAAGGTTTCTTTATTGATATTCCCTGGACCTCTTTCTTTTCTAATGATGCACACTCCACCTTGAGCCACATACAAGATTTTGTAAAAATTGGAATGGAAACTTTTATTCCTCATCAAAAGTACAGTAAAAGATCTAATTCACCTAAATGGTTTGACCATAATTGTGCTAGAGTAACTGAACAAAAAGCAATAGCCTACAATGCATACACAAGATCAAAAACACATGAAGCCTTTAATTACTTTAGAAACATCAGAAATCATGCCAAAACTGTATTAAACCTAACTAAATCAAACTTTCTCCATAAGCAGGCAAATAAACTTCTAAATAATCCAAATGATAACAAAATATTTTGGTCTACTCTTAACTCATTCAAATCCAACTTCACTACTGCTTCATCCATTCCACCATTAAAATCTCCGACTGGCAATCTTGTAAGTGACCCACGAGGTAAAGCTAACCTTCTTGCAGATATTTTCTCCACCAACTCAACCTTAGATGACATAAATCAAGATGTCCCTGTACTTAATTTTAATTCACCTGAAATTCCCTCACTTAAGATCCACACCAGACATGTCAAAACTATTTTGCAGAATCTCTCAGTAGATAAGGCTCCTGGTCCAGATGAAATTCCTCCAATAGTACTTAAGAATTGCTCCTTGGTGCTCGCTCCTGTATTGGCAAAATTTTTCCGTCTGTGTACTCATACCTCATGCTTCCCAGTACCCTGGAAAGAAGCAAACATCCATCCAGTTCCTAAAAAAGGTGCCTCTTCAGATCCATCAAACTACAGACCAATAGCTATAACTTCCACTCTTGGCAAAGTTTTTGAAATTATATTAAATAATCACATAATTAAGCATCTGGAGAATAATAAATTAATCAGTGATAGGCAATATGGTTTTAGACGATGTCGATCAACTGCAGACATTCTTTGCCTTCTTACGCATCAAATCAACCAAGCTACAGACCAACATGGTGAAACACATACAATAGCACTGGATATATCAAAGGCATTTGATAGAGTCTGGCATCAATCCTTATTGTCGAAGATGTCACACTACGGCCTTGCATCATTAGTTCCACTATTTCTTCTTATCTTCATAACAGAAAAATACGTGTAATGGTAGATGGCCTTTATTCTCAATTTCACTCAATAAATGCTGGTGTTCCCCAGGGATCAGTTTTGGCCCCAACTCTGTTCCTCATTCATATCAATGATCTCATATCTACCACTCATAATCCAATACATTCCTACGCAGATGACTCAACACTCCACAGTTCCTTCACATTTACCAATTCTTTCACCCAACCCGATCTTATAAATTCAAAAATAAACACTGCAATTTCTCTGAACCAGGACCTTTCTAGAATTAATGAATGGGGACAAGAGAATCTAGTTTCCTTTAATGCACAGAAAACCAAGTACATTCAATTTTCTAACCGACAGAATCTCACTGACTCCCATATATTTTTTAATGATGTAAATATTCCCACTTCCCCTAGTATTGACATTCTCGGTGTAACATTAACTACTAACTTGAGCTGGACACATTATGTTAGAAGCATTGCTAAGAATGCCTCTAAAAAACTGGGACTCCTGTACAGAGTTCGAGAATTCTTCACTGACGAGCAGTTGGCCGTAATATATAAAAGTCATGTGCGCTCTCAGATGGATTACTGTTCACCTCTGTGGGGTGGAAGTGGAGTGGTTGCATTGAGGCAGTTGGACAAAATTCAAAATAAAGCTATTAGATTAATCAATAACCCTGCAATCACACAGGACCTTCCTACATTAGCCATACGAAGAAACGTTGCATCCCTTGCATTATTCTACAGATATTTTCACAGCAATTGTTCCGAGGAACTTGCTTCAATTGTGCCGCCTCTCCACATCTTTCCCCGTAGAACTAGGGCAGCTGAGAGCGCCCATGAATTTACACTTTCTCCTCCACAATGCAGAACTTCTGCTTATCAGAATTCATTTATCCCCAGAGCTACTACTCTTTGGAATTCACTTCCCTCGAATTGCTTTCCACAAACTTACAATCAACAAATGTTTAAATCCAGTTGTTACAAACATTTTATGAATGGAGGATGCCTTTAGGCACATGGACCTTTTTGTTTTATCTGTGTTTTTCCTTCCTCCGTTCATTGTCTCTTAAAAAAAAAAAAAAAAAAAAGGTGGGTCAGTGAAATTAGAGGAGAGCCATTGGAGGTAGTGAACATTGAAATATCCTAAGAGGGAGATTTCAGAGAAGGGAGAGATGGACAGAATGTGTTCCACTTTAGAAGTAAGATAGTCAAAGCTCCTGATATATACTGGTAAAATATATAACCACTTCAGTTTTAGCAAGCTTATTTATATATGTTTTTTTTTTTTTTTTTTTTTTTTTTTTTTTTTGGGGGGGGGGGGGCTAATAAAAGGCGATTATATTAAATATAAGAAGGATGTCTAGGATCAGACCTTAGTTGAAATGGAGTATGCCCCATTTGTTTCGTAGATGTTCTTCCTAAGCTGCTGTGTTTAGTGTTAGCAAGAATAAGAGGGAAAAAACGACCTTTTACTAAATTGGGTAAACACAGACAAAATAAGGTAATCGTATTAAATCAAGGTTGGGGAAAATGAATGAATTGCGATGATGTTAACGGGCTATAAGCATTGCCTTTGCAATCAAAAATATATAAATAAGGAAATCGTATTAAGTCAAGGTTGTGGCAACCCTGGCCTATGTGGTTGTTGTTGTTGTTGTTCCCCAAGCTGCCTGGCCTAACAGCCCCAAGGCCCCGAGCAAGGCCAAGGCCATAACCGTGCGACCCGATAGAACCCTCCCTGCCGACCACAATAAAGCCTGGGTGACCGAAGCCACTCCATGATGTAATGCCTGGATTGTGGCAAAGTATCTGTAACTGCATTCGATGCTGAAATCTGCTTGAGCTATCACGCCAAGTGGAGTACTTCTCTTGGTGTAGTGGCTAAGGCGCTCGCCTCCCACGTGGCGGGCCCGAGTTCGAATCTTGGCCGGGCCGCGCCCAAAATCAATTGGGGCGAATTTCCGCATCAGACGCAGTTCGGATGTGATTGTTAAAATTGTAAATTGTAATTGTGTGTCATTGTAAAGTCGGCAAAAACTGTATGGTGCCGTTTCGAGGTTACTTCACTGGTGGCAGCGGTAGGATATCTGAGAGGCTTAGTTGGGGAAATCCCCATGGTGTACTGGCTTGCCTTAACTGGTTGGCTACAACAGTTGCTAAGGCTAGAGCTCTCAGAAATTCTCAGGGATGATGTCCCAGTGACCTCCGGTTCGTTGGGGAGGTATGGTCCTGCACTGCCTTCTCGCCGTGGTGTGTGACCCGCCCGGCAAGTGACGGATATAAGGAATGTCGCTGGTGATCGTTGTCTCGGAGCCTCGCTGTAGTTGACACGCTCAGACTTATGCCTCGCTTGCTTTCGCTCGCTCGGAGTCTTTGTTACCTGGACGATAATGTGATGTAATGCCTGGATTGAGGCAAAGTATCTGTAACTGCATTCGATGCTGAAATCTGCTTGAGCTATCACGCCAAGTGGAGTACTTCTCTTGGTGTAGTGGCTAAGGCGCTCGCCTCCCACGTGGCGGGCCCGAGTTCGAATCTCGGCCGGGCCGCGCCCAAAATCAATTGGGACGAATTTCCGCATCAGACGCAGTTTGGATGTGATTGTTAAAATTGTAAATTGTAATTGTGTATCATTGTAAAGTCGGCAAAAATTGTATGGTGCCGTTTCGAGGTTACTTCAATGGCGGGGAGCTGAGGAGGGTGCGGAAACGCCCGGGAAACCAAAGCCCCACCCAGGGCCCTGTGCCCCTCAGCAATTATGAAGAGAAAGTTGAGGGGCATAGGAAAAATGTGACGCTTTGGCTTCCAATCTTGGTAGATTGGGAGGTCAATCCACGGAAGAGATGCCGTCATTTGAGATCTAGAAAATATATAAGTAAAAGGAACAGTCAGAGTAAGCTATGGGTATGGCAGAGATCGCTCAGTTCTCACTCTGATAGACCAGCCCATCACCACATGACTAGAACCCAATCCTCTCAGCATCAGCTAGGAAAGGCCCTAGAAAGCCGCCTTTGGCGGGGGGATAGCTCACCTATTTCAACCCCTTTCGGGATTGGGCCTATGTGGTTGGCAACGCTGGTTTCGATCAGCGGGGTTAAGCTACGTAGGGTCTGGTTAGTTACTAGATGGGTGACCGCCCAGCACACCAGATGTTGCCACACATACATGGGGTGGGTGAAATTTCCTTGGTTTGCCACCAAGGTCCAAGTAGCCCAGAAGTGTTGAACAAGCTCCAATCCCTGTGTAGTTGTGTCTCACTCAGACGTAAATGAGTACCTGGTTTCGTTGTGGCACAAATTAATCCAGGGACATGGTTGGTGGCTTACCTGCGACCACCAAACACACGAGAATGAGAACTTGGTAAGCCACCAGGATTGCTCATGAGTCATTGGGCTGACTTTCTCTCGTGTTAGCCTTGTCCCACCCAGACATAAAAGGGGGTACCTGGAGTATAAACTCGGCTATGGCATGGTCGTATCCTGGGGTAAATTTGATTACATGTCTCATCTTTACTGTATGCTCTGTCTCTATGTGTTGGTCCCTCCTGTCCGTCCCTCTGTAAACAGAACCCAAAAGGAGTGTAAACTCACGCATGTTGGGTCAAGCCCCGACGCCTTCATCTCCTACTACAACTCATGTCCTCACCCCCTACTACTTCATCTGTCCCAACTCTAGTATTCGAGGCATTGGGTGATCAACATTAGTATTACTTGTCTCATCTTTACTGTATTCCGTGTCCCTGTCTGAAGTCAAGGTTGGTTAAAGTGAATTTTGATAGTGTATAAACAGGCTATGACAGAACGAAAAATGACAAACGAATGTATGTTAAATTGTGAGAGTCTAAAGCGATTAAAAATGCTTATGGGAATAGTATATCGAGTCTCAGGGGAAATAAGATGGCACCTACCGAATGAAAACCTAGGGATTGAAAATAAGGATTTTTTTTTAAACACCCTAACGTATAATTTGGGTATTATGATCATGATTGTAGTTATATTAGAATACTGTGTAGTAAAGTGGGTTTCATAAAATGAATTATATCAAAGGAGTTACATGAATGGATATAGATACGATAAGTAGTCAAACTATAATTTATGGCAAATACTGTATATAAAATATTAATGTAACATTTACTAAGCATTATGGAAGAAAATTAATGGGTTTAAAAATGTAGCTTAACCCTTCACAGAGGAAAATTAAAAAAATGTTTTAGTGAGGGATCAACACCATTAGGAGTTTAACACTCAACGAGCGGCCTAGGTGGTATATTTGATCGTGCCGCCCAGCGTTTTTTTTTTTACCATAAATGGGGTTGTTTCCGTGCTCTTTTTCATGCATAAACAAGAGCCAGAGCGTAATACAAGTATGTAATCCTGAAAGGGCGTAAATTGAGCTTTCCAATGACACCCGAACCATCCTTCTACGATCACTGGTTGTCTTGCAACAATCGTGCTACCGAAGGGCAAAATCGCTAAATACGGTCATTTCGTTACATAATTACGTGTAGCCAGTTAGAGAGGGTGGAGTAGTGTGGAGTACATGTCAGTGGGCCCACGACGGTCGTGGCGAGCGGTCATGAGGTAACCTACGCTCCTCCCACCGCTCTGCTCTCTTTCAGAGCCAATATTGCACCAAAATTGCACACGGACTTAAGTCGGGCCCCGCCACATTGTCCAGCTTTTTAGATACGGACTTAAGTCGGGCCCCGATAGACAAGGGGAGGATCATAATCCTTCAGAGGATTATGCAAAATTGTTATTTGGGTGGGATCCAAAATGTTAGGAGTTTAACCCTTCAGAGGAAGATGCAAAAATTAATGTTGGGTGGGTTCAAAACATTTTTGGAGTTTAACCCTTCAGAGGAGGATGGCAAAAATATTGTTGGGATGGTTAAAATATATCTCAATATTATTTATTATGGGAGAATGGCTGGTAAAAAATTAAATCTGTGACCGGCTGTGGAAGCTGTTGGTCGAGATAAATCGATTGACACAAGGTAGAACTAAATTGGACTTATAGTTTGGCCTCCAGAAGAGTGTCAAAGTTCAACAAATGGTAATTTTGGCCGCTCTGGAAGGCCTAGTCAAAATTGAAATCCTAAACTAATGGTCCGGTTTTAATTTTGTTTGTGTCAATGGATTCAGCGGGTCAAAGTGTACTTGTGATTCAAATTTGAACATAATCCATTGATAAATAACTCGTCTGAGGTTTTAGGCCTATTGGGCTAACAAAAATCCAAAATAAAAAATATCCATTTACCGTTGGAATGCAACGACGTGAGGAATCCATATATACCCTTAAAAACTAAACATTTGAACATCACCCGTGAAGTGCCAAATAATATGATACATTAACGAAACAAGAAAGACGCCTATCCCCCCCCCCCCCTTAAGAAAACAGTCTATAGTAAAGTTGACTTGTTGTTGTCCTTAGCGGTCCCGGATGTGTTTGTTGTGTTTGTTTGTTTGTTGTTGTGCAGCATATACCGGTTGTTCAATAGCTGCATGGGGTGGTCGGATATGCACACACACACACACACACATGAGCTCATTTTCCCTCAATATTTACGGGCAATTGACTACTTGCGAGTGTCAGGCTATAAGGAAGTTGGGCCTGTAAACATGGATATTAAACACAAATACAGTAATTCTGTAGGTTTCTGATGGATATATAATATGTTGAATTTGGTTCTGTGTATTTATAAATGTACTAAAACAGCATTATAGCTGGTTATTCTGCTAATTATCGATGTCTACAGCTCCAACTTCCTTATAGTCTGAGACTCGCAAGTGGTCAATTCTGGATTGGTATCTTCTAAATTAAAGTTGTATATTATTTCAGTCTCTTTAAATCGTATATAAAGGCAATCTATTGGTCGATTCCGATGCGAAAATGCCAAGAAATAGTAAGAGAAAAAAAACTTGCTCGTAGTAAATTGACGACAAAAACACTCGTGTGACACTGGCTTAACCCCCTTTTTTTCTATGTGACAGTGAGGGTGGCAAAAGGCAGAACAACCTGTAGCAAGTGCCTCCTCCATAGTTGAAAGAGTGACAGGGCCAAAATCAAGGGACGTTCGACCCAAAATGCCTGGACATACGAAGTTTGAAGCAATTTAAGTCATAGGAAGAGGGAAAGACTGATTCTGGGAGAGAGTTCTAGAGCTCAGATGTTGAATAAAAGAAAGTTTGAGAGTAACGCTTCACTCTTGGGTTGGAGAGTTGCACAGAGTATGGGTGGGATTGTGTTGCAAGATGGGTACCACATGCCCTGAGTAGAGGAGGTGGTATATACTGGGAAAGCTCTGAGGAACACTGATTATTATAGTAGCGATAAAATAGCGAGAGAGATGCAACATTGCGGCGGAGAGAGATATTGCAGAGAGTTGGTGAGTGGACGTGAGTTAATGATACGAATTAAAGACCTTCCTTTCCTTTGTACCGGTGACATCTTTTTCAGTATATTCTGGCAAGTATTATACAGGTTTATTCAGGTTAGGAAGGACGTCTACCCCTTAAAAGGTTGCACACTATCCCAATTCTTCTTTTTAGCTACCATACATCCTTCTCAAGCTATGTAAATTCGTCAAAATGTAGTGAAATCTCATACAAAATATCATGTCACCGGTACAGAAGGGGGTAATTCATATTTGTTCACCAATCAACTTTACTTTTAAACTTAATTAATGAAATCAGCAAATACATGTGGCACTCCAAGGACTCGAACCTAGGATACTCACACCGAAATTACGCTATCAAGACAGTTCAAGAATTATGCAGAAGCCTACGATTTATTATGCAGTTTCGAATCCTGCATTAATAATTTGAGCATGCCCATTAGCCCAACTAAGTTTTGCGACAAAATTAGGTACGTGGCACCTGTCTAGTTTGTACTCCCGTCCCAAGCCCGTGTGGTCGTGTCTAGCAGAGACCCATGGTGTCTAAGGCAGGCGCCACCACCTACGCTACCACAGCCAGGGCACACAAACACAGTACTTGCACACGCTGGGCGCTACATATGACAATATTGCTATTATTATTTGTTTGTATCATATTGGAAGGTTCTCTCTCTCTCTCTCTCTCTCTCTCTCTCTCTCTCTCTCTCTCTCTCTCTCTCTCTCTCTCTCTCTCTCTCTCTCTCTCTCTGAGGTTAATATCAATCGATTTTCACGCTACACTATTTGTAGATTAATTAGCACACACACACACACACACACAGAAACGGAAGCAAAGTTCAGTGTTATAAACCCACATATTACACTGATTTCCTTGATAAAACAATGGGGTGTAAATAATTGTGTTCTTTTATCTAATTAACACTCTTTAGATAATGCAGGTATGTTATAATCTGCATCATCTTGCAGTGCTGGGTTATACGAGTAGTTATATTTTCAACATCTGCATCAGGTAATATTATTAATGATAAGAACGTGTATTAATATACAGATAAAGTTCTTACTGTTTCTATGATATACTATTATAATATAGAACATTATTGTTACTGTATCATGATTTCAGAATCTAACTTCGATGAAATTCTGTCTACTATGGAAATATATGGGAGTATAAGTAAACATTATTTTGTTTATCGGGTATATAATTTAAGTTTTATATTACACACACGCACACAGAGGTCTGTAGCATATTGGTTAGCGCACTTGGTTCACAGCCAAAAGGACACAGGTTCCATTCCCAGGCGGGAAAGAAACATTTGGGCAATTCTTCTTACACAATATGCCTCTCTTGACCTAGCAGTATAAATAGGCCTGTGGAATAAAAGACCACTTACGACGTCTTTTTTAGTGTTGGTGGTCTATTACTAGCTGGACGGGTACCGTACAGGTCAACCAAACACTCAAAATCCAGATATCGGCAATTGGTTGATTACAGATTACATGCATATCTACAGCCACTCCAACCATGCATTAACACTTCATGCAATATATTCACAGGTCGAACTTTTTACGGTAACAAAAATGAAAAATAAAAAAAACGTGAAGCTATAATTTTTGGAAACTGAGGTGATCAGAAAATCCTCAATACTCTCTTGCCCACTTCACACCTAGTCATCCATTCAGCAAGTCATGGCTCATCAGGCTGCTAAGGTTGCTGAACGTGGTAGTATACGGTTGGGATGAGCGAGACTGGGGTGTCGGAACGTTTAAGGTGGCAAACAAAGGTGGGAAGAAGGACAACTGACAGACTGACATAGAAGTGGAGCTAAGCGGAAAACCACATCATAACAGGACCAAGAAATTAAAAATTATATGTATAACCATCCTTTCTCCAACGCCGAGGAAGCTAAGCAACATTTTCAATTTCAAGCTTCTGCAGAAACTATACGCAAGAGATTGAAGGAGATGGGATATAATCATAGATCACCAGCTGTCAAGCCAAAGCTAACCAAGAGGCACAAACAAACTAGGCTTGATTTCGCTCGACTATCTGTTGACTGATGGGCACGAGTTGTTTTGATAATGTCAGAGAGGTTCCATAATAGTACCAGGACGATTAAAATGCTATCACTTAGCTGAGGTGGCGGGGGTTCTTCAAATAAGAATAAAAGTTGCTTCCTTTATATCCGCTCATGGCCGAGTGGTTACGGTGCCCAACTCTCCCAAACATACCTGGAGTGAGTGGGTTCGAGTCCTGGTCAAGATAGCTCTCTCCCAACCAAGAGTTGTTTTCTCAGACAAGAACACTTTCAGCTCAACCACACATGGGTCGAAGACTGCGCTGTTGGAGGCCTAGGAACACACAGCATATGCGTTAGTCCTAGTTGATATTATGCATAAAATATATAGAATAGTCATCATACAGAGTAATACTTTCCATCATATCACGCTTGGCTAATTTCATGTTAACCGAGCATTATATAACTTCTTAATTTCTTGACTCATCCACTAATACCCCTAACTCACTAATTAACTCCTTACTTATATTGTCTAAATATTATTAAGCTAGCATGACTTGATATAATATGCACATTAACCACTCCTGTCTATACCATCGGTTGTTTACCTAAAAACCAACCACGTTCGGTTTAGTAACTCATCCTTGCCACTTCACCCGCCACTATCTGTGCGATATAGGATAAATTTTCCCCTATTACTTCCCTCCCCCCTTAGTTAATGCATATAACTTGTTTGCGAATATAATAAATAATACCTTGCCTAAACTATCATTGGTGAATAGAGAGACCAATTTATCATGATAATCAATAAATATATAATCATTAATCCCATTAGGATTGACTCATTTTGGCAGTTTAATCGGGCTTTTCATTAGAGGGTTTATACAACTTAAGGAGGTTCTGTAGGAATGATAGGGACACATACTATGTCATATTTTCCCTTTGACTTTCCTATTCCCTTTCTACTCTGAATAAAATAGTCTCCTTTTCTACTCTGAATATAATAGTATAATGCTAGTCTGAATAAACTGTCAAATACGAGTCCTGATTCCACTAGGCCTACATAAACATTAACATAAACAAAAATCATAAAAGAGGGATTTTTTCTGAGGACTGACTCCATGGGCTGACTGGCCCATGGTATAAAGACTAATACTAGTCTTTATACCATGGACTGGCCCATTCACGGGCGGATCCCATTGACAATCAGCACATCACATCCATGTGCCTATCTAATTGTGTTTCTAAGCTTTCTGTCGTTATTGATCCTACTGTAGCAATCGGTAGCCTATTTCACATATCTACCAAACTGTAGCATACTTCTAATAAATGCCAGCCTAAAGTTTTCCCAAGTCACCTTTTTTTGTATTGACCATATCATGTATTTTATGATATTCACTACCTCAATAACATTTTACTTCTGTTAAATGTTCTAACCCATTCTGGCTATGATTCTCTGTCATTTGGCCTTAGTGGTCAGTCGTTTGAATATTAGTGATGTTTTAATGTTCTATAATTCTGGATTGTTTTGCCATTCTTATTTGTACCGTAACTTCCAATCAATCTATGGACATTGGACAGCAAAATAAAAAACTTAATCCATGTGAAACCTTACAGGTGAAATGTTTAAATTACGTTTGTTGTTATTCACGCTTCTAGATATCTATCTAAAAACTCTGATTTCAAGCAATGTTGCATTTTTTTTCTTCAGATCACGACTGACGACGACTGAATTTTTTGTTGTAATAATTGAGTTACATAATTCCATGTTATTTAGCCATCTAGATACCACTGACATTGCGTTTTGGCCTGTCACCACTCAGATTCGTGAAAATATTATATATTTTTTTCTGAGATATAACTGGTGGGTACTGGCTACCCTTGAGTAAGGGAGATGGGTAATGGAATAGGACATTACAAGAACGCATTGAGCTATTGAATCTCCTCGAACAGGAGATAAATGGCGCGTAATTAATGACTTTAAGTAAATATCTGTAAATCTATATCGCGAAATTTCTATTGATTTCCTAATTGTCGATAAACTGCATGTATTTAGCTACATTAAATATCATCTGACAAGGTATTGCCCATTCGGGTAGTGTATCAAATTATTTTTTTGAGAGCATGAATCGTTATTAGTATCAATAATTCAACCTATTTTTAGTGTCATTTGACAAATTACCGATCTTTTTAGTTAGGCCTAAATAAAGGTCGTGAATGTAAAAGGTGAACAATTGAGGAACTAAAATTTACCATCTGTGTAAGACCCCAACCTTCACTACACCCCAATATGATTGTATAGGCTGCTGTTAATGTTAAATCTGTGTTTCCTACTAATTAGTCATGGTATAATTCACGTAATATAGTTCGCCCTATTCCATGAGCTGCTTCTTTAATCAGCAACCATTCACGTGGATATTTATCGAAAACTTTACTGACATGTGAAGGTATATTTTGTCTATGTTTATCAATTCGTATGCTTGGGAAAAGAAAGGTTAATAGATAGCGAGACACTCGCAGCCAACACGGTTAAATTCCATTACAAGATTGATGATTAAGCATTTAACAAATGTGACAGCAGCATAGGCCTACTACTCTTAATTTGACGTTTGTAATTTAGTCAGTAGTCGGCCCTTATTCCCACAAGGGGTAGGGAGTATCAACAAGAAACACATGAAAGGAGGCAAAACAAGAGGCGGCAGGGGAAGAATCCATACAACAGTTCGCACAAAAACATTCGGAAACCTCAATCACTTATTAGCCCCCAAGATCACTGGCTTTACCTCAGATGCTATAAACTTTCGGACAAATTTAGTCTCTTAGTCATTTAGCTGTATAAAATTAAATTTGATTGAGTATCATCTCATACAGTTGATGCATATAAACGTTTAGGATAACTAATCAAATCTATAACGGGTGTCAGCGAACTTGGGGCTAATCCTGACCGCATAACATCTTATTAAGAACAAAACAAATATATGAGTAGATCAGGTAATAGATACAGACATTGACTACCCGTTTCTCGAGATCTTTCTGGGTTACAGAAAGGCTAAGGATAAGAATTAGAGCCAATGTCGCTGACACCAACACCAAGTATAGTGTTAAGGAGGCCGGGGCTCTTATTAAAATAATCACTAACAAGTGTAAAATAGATTATAAAATATCAATCTATGCAACTAATTGTGTTCCTTTTAAGTTATGTATAGAATGTGGATCTATAAAGTAATGACGCTTACCATTCTGGTGTGTGTGTGTGTGTGCGTGTGTGCTAGTCTACACAGTTTGTCGCGCGTATATCTATTTATATTTAGCGAAGAGAGAGAGAGAGAGAGAGAAAGAGAGAGAACCTATTATTATTATACAAACAAATAATGATAGCAATATTGTCATAATATTATGTAGCGCCAGCGTGTGTGAGTACTGTGTCTGTGTGCCCTGGCTGTGGTAGCTCAGGTGGTGGCGCCTGCCTAGACACCTGCACGGTCTCGGATAGACATGACCACACAGGCTTGGGACGGGACTGCAAACTAGACAGGTGCCACATACCTAATATTTTGTCGCACAACTTAGTTGGGCTACTGTACAGACAGTACATTCCAACTGTGCTATGGTAGCCTAATGTATAGACGAATGGAAGGAGTGAACAAATATCAGTTGCGTCCAAGAAACCACGACATACAGTATAGCAACACAAAACACAAACGATTTGTGTAACATTGTATTCTATAAGACCGTTGTATTCAGTTAAAGAAGGGATGGGCGTATTAAATTTGCTCATTTATAAATGTTGTTGCTAATACTTTGTAGTGTCCTCCCTAGATCTCCATCAAGCTTAAAAAACACACACCGAAGACTCTCCTTCAAGATACATTCGTACATTTTTCGACAGAAAAATTCGGCCGGCTCCTGATAAATTACAGGCTCGCTATCGCTCGCCCTGAAAAAAATCTACACCTAAATGACACCAAATGTCTAAATATTGACAAATAAATGGGGCGAAAGGTCTTAAAATCGTCATACTAATGAGCCGAACGTCATACAATCTTAAAAATAATGGGGCTAAAATTGAGGAAGAAGGGGTTCAGAAAAAACACCCAGCTCCCCATACCCCTTGAGGATTATGACGCGTTTTTTACAGTTTCCTCTGGTTGCTATTATTCGAATTTATTCAGCTTAGGAAGACCTGTAGGTGCTAGAGAGTTCCCCGAGATCCTTCCAAAAATTTCACATAATCATTTAAGGGGAGTTATGTCGTTTTTCTGGTCCCCTTTCTCCCTTATGTCTATCCTCATTAGTTTTGAGATTTTAAGACGTTCGACCCATTAGTTTGTTGATTTTAAAACCTTTTGTCCCATGTCTTTATCCATATCAAGACCTATCGTGCCATCTAGGTCTCGATTTTTTTCCTGGCGAGCATTAGCGACCCTGTAATTTAATATGAATCAGCCTTCGGCCGTGACATTTTTCTACCGAAAAATGTACACATTTATCTTGGAGGGGGTCTAGGGGTGTAATTTAAGCTTGATAGAAGTCTAGGGAGCAAACTAAAATCCTCCCTTAACCCTTAACTGTCGGCGCACAACATAAGTCGAGTTAAATAAAGCTGGACTATGTGGCGGCGCTCGACATAGGTCGTGAGGCAATTTCAGCACGTAATGTTGCTGAGAGAGAGAGACAAGTGGTGGCAGGAGAGTAGCGAGAATATGACTACTCCAGACCACCGCGGCGAACCTACTGACACGAATCCCACCTCCTCCCTCCCTCTCTCACTCGCTATATACGGAATTGCATGGGGAAAGTGCCTAATTACATGCTTTTTGCACTCGCGTTGCACGGTTGTTGCAAGAAAACTAGCCATCATAAAAGGATCGTTATGGTGTCATTCGAAAGCTCTGTTTATGCCCTTTCAGGAAAAGATACTTGTTTTATGTTCTGGGTCTTATTTAGGCATGAAAATGATCACGTAAACAGCCCTATTTTGGCTAAAAACACCCCGCTGGGCGGTACATATAAATAAACCGCCTAGGCCGCTAATAAGGTGTTAAGATGGGGATGAGTCAATTTATCGCTAGCTTAAAAAATAAAAGCTATATGTCCCTTCAGAGGGATCACATGCTTTTTCTCTCCTTTTCTCTGGCTTGTATCCATTCGGCCCCATTCAGCCTACTGCTTTGATACGTTTATTCCCACCCAGGTGTCGATTTCTGCTGTCATTTTTTGTTTTTAATATGCTGACTCCCTACCGCTCGCCAGGACAAAAAATGACACCTGGACGGGGATTGACGTCTTAGCACAGTAGGCTGAATGGGGCCGAGTGGATACAACCCAGAGAGAGAAAGAGGGAGAGAGAGAGAAAGAAAACGAGGTGGGCCCTTTTAACGATGACCACAGCAAACTGTATAACTGCATACTCAATGTCTGAAAGAGTTAACTTCATATGAACGTCAATCGTACATATGCCGACATCAAACCAGGACAGCCGCCCTGTTCACCTTAGTCTCTTCCCCACTCCTTGTGCAAGAAGCCTGCTAGCACGAACAGTACCAACCCCTCGCCCCCGTTCTAACCACTCCTCTCCCCGACCTGTACGTAGAGTCCCGCCACCACAGGTTTCCGGATTTACACCAGTGAGGAACGGTGCACGGCCAACGCAGAAAAGGTCTCATCTACCAGTCACAATGTCAAACAGATTTGAGATAATGGTAGAGATGGAAGACGAACCAGAAGAGACCAGGCTCTTTGGGGATTCCATCCTACGAGGACAGGTCGAAGAGTTCTGCGACAGAGTCCCAAATCAACGAAAAAAAAATTGCATCCCAGGAGCTGGACTGGACGACATTGTGGAAGCCTTCGAAGATACCACAAAGGATGCAAATGAAAATACCCTTTTTGTCATCCATGCTGGTTCAAATGACGTCATGCGCACCAGATCCGAAGAGTTGATGGAGAAATATCGCAAGATGATCCAGCACTACAAAAACAAGTCAAGGAATATCATCATCTCAGGCATTCTCCCCAAGATCGACGCACCTGATAAATTCTACGGCAAGGCCTTCAGCACAAATAGCCGACTAAAATATTTGTGTCTGAGGGAAGAAGTTGAATTCATCAACCTCTGGGACAACTTCTACAACCAGCCTACTCTGTTCCGCAAGGATGGCACTCATCTAAACCCTGTGGGTTCAGCACGCATGGGTCGTCTCCTACACGAAGCAGTCCGCAGCCATGGGTCAAAAAACGCCATCCGAGAAGAAGCAGCAGTGACATAAATCATCCAATGCCAAGAAAAAAACAGAGGCAACCGAGGACCACCAGCGATAAGGACCGAAGACAGCGAGGACCGAGGACAGCCATGAACATAAATGTAGATCCGACAAGAACCAAAAATATTATTAAAGAGCGTTCCGTGAGTTCTAAAATAACAAATTTAAAGGTTTTCTATGCAAACGCTCGTAGCTTACGCAATAAATTTTCAGATTTAGAGGAGATAGTATTTACAGAAAATTATGATGTGATTGGCATAACAGAATCTTGTCTCAATACAGAAGATAGAGACTTTTTAGCAGAGTATTCACTTCCCGGTTATGTAATGTTTGAGAAAAGCCGAATAAATCGAAATGGAGGTGGCGTTTTACTTTATATCAAAGAAAGTCTTAACCCTACCCTCTTGTCAAAACCTCAAATTGTGAACGTCGACGCATCTTTTGTGCTAATAAAGAATAATAAAGGTACAAAAATAATACTTGCATTAATATACAGACCTCCAGCTCATCAGTGCAAACTGACCGAGAAATTTATGAACAAATTGCAGATGTAAGTAACTCACAAGATACCGTAATTTTTGGCGACTTTAATTTACCTGTGACCAAGTGGGGCGATACTCTTACTTCACACTCCGGACATGACTTGTATACGAACTTGCAAGAGAGTTCGCTTTATCAATTTGTTCGAACGCCGACCCGTGGTAATAACGTTCTTGACATTGTACTTGCAACAAAAGAAGAATTAATAGAAAATTTGAATGTTGGTGATGAATTCAGTAACAGCGACCATCGTACGATAACTTTCACTTTAAAGTTTACTAGTAACGAACCAAATAGTAGCATCGAAAAAGTCCCTAATTTCAAGAAAGCAAACTTCCATAAACTTAGAGCTATGTTTAAAGAAACTGACTGGAGCTTTTTAATTAACAATAATGACATAAATACATCTTGGAAGTTATTCGAAACCACTTACCTAAAAGCAGTGCAAGACTGCATACCATCGAAAATACGGTGTCCAGGCCATAATAATAAGCCCAAATGGTGGAATAAAGATATTTCAAACTGCCTGCTTGCTAAAAAAATTGCTAATGATAGATTAAAATCCTCACAAAATGACGAAGAACGGGTGAAATTTGTAGAGCTACGACGCAAAGCCAAAAAGTTAATTAAGCAAAGTAAAAAGACCTTAGAGTTACATATTGCGAATCAAAGTAAAACAAACCCGAAAGAATTCTATAGTTATATCAGAAAGAAAAAAGTAGTTATTTCAACTGTTGGACCGTTAGTCGATGAAAATGGAGAATACACCAAAGACGAAGTACAAATGAGTAATGCCCTCAATACCTTCTTTGCATCAGTTTTTACAACAGAAGACCTCAGTGATATCCCTCCACCATCGCCGATTCAGATTGATAATTCAGATGTTCTAAGCAATATCACCATTACAGAGAGAGAAGTATTGAATTGTTTAGATAAACTCCGTGTGGGGAGATTGTAGGCACCAATCGATCAGGGCTAGACCCAGGTGAGGTTATAGGCATGTGATAAAGAGTCGCTGGAACTCCTGTTTCACTTGCTTGGCCTCTCTTACTGATTTTCTTTGTGCCTCATTTACACTGAGAGCAATCCAGCTAGCTCTCACAAACACCTCCTCCTCCTATCCACTTCACTACACTAAACATGCACACCACACTTCATTCTTCCACACCAAAATTAAAAAAAAAAAAAAATTATGAATTGTAGCCCAGCCTCGGAGTCCCCAGGGGGGGGGACCATAAATGCCCCCTCACCCGACCGACCATCCCCTGACGACCCCACACAATTACCTGGAACTCGGCCTGTTACTCTTTCTATTAATTTCTGCAACATTCGCGGACTTTCCTCTAACTTTCACTCTGTTGAGCACCATCTCTCCTCCTACAAACCTGATCTTCTCTTCCTCACCGAAACTCAGGTGTCTGTAGCAACATCCAGCAACCCCTTCTCTGTATCCTCCTACTTTCTCTATCCTAGTTTCAAAGCCAAAGGCGGATGTTGTGCATATGTGCACAACAAACTCACTTGCTCTCGTGTTCCCGATTTCGACTCCTCTGAATTCTCAACTTTATGGCTCAAACTTTCCTGTCATTCTCTTACTAAATATTTCTGTGCTGTCTATCTTTCCCCTAACTCTACCAACTTTCCCAAATTCTTTGACTATCTAAACTCTACAGTGGAACACATTCTATCCATTTCTCCTTTCTCAGAAATCTCCATCTTAGGAGATTTCAACGTTCACCACCGCCATTGGCTCTCCTCTCACACTACTGATCCACCTGGTGAACAAGCCTACGTCTTTTCTATCCTAAATGACCTAGAGCAGTTAGTTCAGCAACCCACCCGTATCCCGGATCGCATCGGAGATCGGCCCAACATTCTTGACCTGTTTCTAACTTCTAACCCTTCTTCTTATACTGTCGATCTTTTCTCTCCTTTGGGCTCCTCCGACCATAAACTTATCTCTGTCACCTGTCCTATCTCTCCAGTACAGCCACCCGATCCTCCTAGCCGGCGGCGCTTGTGGCACTTTGGCGCTGCCGACTGGGAGGCTCTTCGGCAGTACTTCTTTGATTTCCCATGGAATGATTTCTGCTTCCATGGCCGAGGACCCTCGGAGAGTGCTGAACGCATTACCGAGGTAATCCTATCGGGCATGGAAGCATACATTCCATTCTCTTTCTCTCAGACTAATGCTAAAAAATCTTGGTTTACTCACGCCTGTTCTACTGCTGTCCGCAATAAGGAGGAAGCATTCAAACGGTACCGACGCCTTAAAACTCAAGACTCTCATTCTTCATATGTTTCTGCCCGGAATCAAGCCAAATCTGTTCTTCGACTTGCCAAACACTCTTTCATCAATAATAAATGCACTGAACTATCCAACTCTAGCTCTTCCCAAGCTTTCTGGCATCTAGCCAAAAACCTCTCCAACAATTTCTCTTCCTCGTCTTTCCCTCCCCTTTCCCACTCTGATGGAACAACCATCACTTCTTCCTCTGACAAAGCTAAACTCTTCGCTCAAACTTTTGCTAGAAACTCCACCTTGGATGATTCCGGTGCTATCCCTCCCTCTCCGCCCTCCTCTCTCTTACTTATGTCTAATATCCTAATCTCTTCTAAAGATGTACTTTCTACCCTCTCTGGGCTTAACACTAATAAGGCGTACAGTCCGGACGGTGTTCCTCCTGTTGTTCTCAAAAACTGTGCTTCCGTGCTGACTCCCTGCCTAGGCAAACTCTTTCGTCTCTGTCTATCCTCTAACGTCTTCCCTTCATGCTGGAAGTTTGCTCACATTCAACCTGTCCCAAAGAAGGGTGACCGCTCTCAACCCTCCAACTATCGTCCAATTGCTCTTATCTCTTGTCTTTCTAAAGTTTTTGAAACTATTCTTGCTTCCAAATTTCTTAAGCATTTCTCTTCTCATAATCTGCCCTCAGATCGCCAGTATGGCTTCCTTAAGGGTCGCTCTACTGGTGATCTTCTTTCATATCTTCCTAACTCTTGGTCATCCTCCTTTCGGGACTTCGGTGAGACTTTTTCTATTGCACTAGACATATCGAAAGCCTTCGATAGAGTCTGGCATAAATCTTTAATTTCTAAACTACCCTCCTTCGGTTTCTATCCCTCCATCTTTGCCTTTGTCTCTAATTTCCTTTCCGGCCGTTCCATATCCGCGGTTGTGGACGGCCATTGTTCACTTCCTCACTCTATAAACTCCGGTGTTCCTCAGGGCTCTGTCCTATCTCCTATTCTCTTTCTAATTGTTATAAATGATCTCCTTAACTGTACCTTAATTCCCATCCATTCATACGCAGACGACTCAACCTTGCACTACTCCATTAGTTTTTCAGAACGCCCCAGCCAGCAATCCCTCAACGACAAACGTAATGAAGCCATAGAACTCTTAAATTCTGATCTAAATACTATTTCCAATTGGGGCAGAGAAAACCTTGTTAACTTTAATGCTTCCAAAACCCAATTTCTCCATCTATCTACCCGTCAGGATCTCCCAGCGGACTATCCCTTATTCTTCAACAATACAAAAATCCACCCTTCATCTTCTCTCAATATTCTTGGTGTCTCTTTTTCTTCTGCTCTCATTTGGAAGTACCATATTACCAGTCTTGCTAAGGCAGCCTCCCAGAAGCTGGGTGTGCTCAACCGCCTTAGGGGGTTCTTTTCCCCTGCACAGCTTCTTGCTCTGTATAGGGGCATAGTGCGCCCTTGTATTGAGTATTGTTCACATGTGTGGGGAGGTTCCTCTCACACTGCTCTCCTAGACAAAGTTGAAAGGAAGGCCTTTCGTATCATTAACTCCCGTCCACTCACCAACTCTCTGCAATCTCTCTCTCTCCGCCGCAATGTTGCATCTCTCTCGCTATTCTATCGCTACTATAATAATCAGTGTTCCTCAGAGCTATCCCAGTGCATACCACCTCCTTTACGTAGGGCACGTGGTACCCGTCTTGCAACTCAATCCCACCCCTACTCTGTGCAACTCTCCAACCCAAGAGTGAAACGTTACTCTCAAACTTTCTTCTACTCAACAGCTGAGCTCTGGAACTCTCTCCCAGAATCAGTCTTTCCCTCTTCCTATGACTTAAATTGCTTCAAACTCCGTGTGTCCAGGCATTTTGGCTCGAACGTCCCTTGATTTTGGCCCTGTCACTCTTTAAACTATGGGGGAGGCACTCGCTATAGGCAGTTATGCCTTTTGCCTCCCTCAATCACATAGAAAACAAAATAAAAAAATAAAAAATAAAACGCCTGGACCTGATACAATCTCGCCTAGAGTTCTGAAGGAAGCTAAGGATGAGCTCTCCAAACCACTGACATTACTTTTCAATAAATCCTTGCAGTCTGGAACTATGCCTGATCAGTGGAAGCTAGCCAACGTAACACCGATATTCAAAAAAGGCAGCAAATCCCTACCTAGTAACTATCGTCCAATTAGCTTAACCTCAGTTGTATGTAAAATGCTAGAAACGGTCATACGAGACAGACTCGTAAATCACTTAGAGGAAAATAACATACTTAAAGATACTCAACACGGCTTTCGTAAAAAACGTTCCTGTTTAACAAACCTCTTAGACTTCTTCCACGGTATCCTCAACCTCTACGATGAGAGTAAAGCTGTAGATATTATATACCTTGATTTTCAAAAGGCCTTTGACAAAGTTCCCCACAAACGTTTACTGCTAAAACTAAAAGCGCATGGAATACAAGACGGTGTGTTGAAATGGATAGAAAATTGGCTCAGCGACAGAAAGCAAAGAGTAGTCATAAACGGTAAGGCATCTAAATGGACCAATGTAAGTAGCGGGGTACCCCAGGGATCGGTACTAGGACCAATTCTCTTTCTAATTTACATCAACGACATAGATGATGGCTCACCTGTACAATCTCAAAATTTGCTGACGATACAAAAATTGCAAATAGCGTACTCTCAAAAGAACAAGTTGACGATATGCAACACAATCTAGATAAATTGTCATGTTGGGCCCAAATTTGGCAAATGAGTTTCAATGCGGATAAATGTAAAGTACTACATATCGGATACCTAAATGAGAAAGCAAACTATTCGATGAATGGCACTCAGCTTAAGAATGTAAACAGAGAAACCGATCTGGGAGTAACAATATCGAGTAACCTAAAACCGAGTCAACAATGTTCAGAAGTTGTTAAGAAGGCAAACAAAATAATTGGCTTTATAGGCAGGTCATTTGAGCATAAATCCAAAGAAGTTATCCTAACCCTTTACAATTCCTTAGTCCGCCCTCTTCTGGAATACTGCGTTCAATCCTGGTGCCCTTATTACCAAAAAGATATAAACAAGCTAGAACGAGTTCAACGTAGAGTTACCAAAATGATACCTAGCCTAAAGAGCAAACCATACGAAGAGCGTCTTAGAGAATTAAATATATTTCCTTTAACCCAGCGCAGTTTAAGAGGTGACTTAATTCAAGTGTTCAAAATCATCAAAGGCATCGACAATATGAACTGTAGTAAGTACTTCACTATCGACCAATCTAATTACACGCGGGGAAACGGTTGCAAAATTATTGGTAAATCTTTTAAGTCACACGAATCTAAGAATTTCTTCTTCAATCGAGTTGTCAACTTGTGGAATGGGCTTCCCCTAAACGTTATAGACTGCATCACCGTTGATTCATTTAAACTCCGCCTAGACAAATATCTCGCTTCAAACCCGCGACTGACTGCGTTTGTAAATGAATAACTTTATTTTATCCCCCCCTCAGTTACTAACCCATCTGTCCCCTACTAACTTCCTAATCCTGCCACGGACATTAGTTCCAGGGCAGTAATTCCCTTTCCAATGTTCCCTTACCCACTCTAAACCACTGTTTGGACACTTGATCCTCAGTGTTTTGGAGGACAAGCAACCTAGAAGGGTCACTAGATCTGTTGTTGCTTGATTTCCTTTGTACTCCTTTGTACGTGCTTAACTTTACTTAATACACCCCTTTTGTACCAGCGATGTATTTCTATTTTGTTCTAGTTCTATTTAGACGAATTTTTGCTTTGTAAGAAGGATCTGTGGTAGCATAAATGGTTAAGATAGTTCGAAGCCTTTTATTTGCTGGAAGCCCTTTTTAAACTGAAAATAATCGTCTAATAGTAGTCAGAGTAAAGTTAAAAGACGACACCGGTACTAAAAGAGTTAATGATATTATTAATTTATGAAATGAATTAGATAAGAGTTTGATTACTTATGAGGAGGCTCAGGAAAGGTTATTAATTATGGATGGATTTTATTGAAATTAGGAAGCAATTGTATAAGTATATAATGTTTACATACACAATTTCAGCAAGATCACTCCTTACTTTTTTCAGTTACAACCATTTGTTTTGTTTTTGGTCGTTTTTATATCGTTTTCATTTGAATAGATCTGTTACTACTGGCCCTATAATCCGTTCATTCTAGGTTGGGCAGAAATCCTAACCTCTAACCTCTGTTACTCAAAATGGGCTAGACAAAAAGAGCTGTCAATTTCCACACGTATTCCTTAGCCAAGTATTTCTATTTGGTAGAAATATTAGCTCGATTACTGAAGTCCTTTATTAGTTATGAGAGGTTAGGGGTTACGATTACTGAAGTCCTTTATTAGTTATGAGAGGTTAGGGGTTACGATTACTGAAGTCCTTTATTAGTTATGAGAGGTTAGGGGTTACGATTACTGAAGTCCTTTATTAGTTATGAGAGGTTAGGGGTTACGATTACTGAAGTCCTTTATTAGTTATGAGAGGTTAGGGGTTACGATTACTGAAGTCCTTTATTAGTTATGAGAGGTTAGGGGTTACGATTACTGAAGTCCTTTATTAGTTATGAGAGGTTAGGGGTTACGATTACTGAAGACCTTTATTAGTTATGAGAGGTTAGGGGTTACGATTACTGAAGTCCTTTATTAGTTATGAGAGGTTAGGGGTTACGATTACTGAAGACCTTTATTAGTTATGAGAGGTTAGGGGTTACGATTACTGAAGTCCTTTATTAGTTATGAGAGGTTAGGGGTTACGATCTCTGCCCAAACTAGAATGAATGGAATATAGGCATTTCAAATTTTGTAAGGTTATTATTTAAAAGGCCACGTGCCTTGCATTCTTTCAGCCTACTTACAGTACGAAGAATATCCGATTATGGCTACAAATGTTTCAGAACATCCAATCAACAAAAGGCCAAGAGTGAAACGTTACTCTCAGTCTTTCTTCTATTCAACAGCTGAGCTCTGGAACTCTCCCAGAATCAGTCTTTCCCTCCTCCTATGACTTAAAATGCTTCAAACTCCGTGTGTCCAGGCATTTTGGCTCGAACGTCCCTTGATTTTGGCCCTGTCACTCTTTCAACTTGGGGGAGGCACTCGCTACAGGCAGTTCTGCCTTTTGTCTCCCTCACTCACATAGAACAAACAAAAATTTAGTTAGAAGTTAAGGGGTCCAGATTATTGTCATATTCGTTGTCGCTACCTATAGAAATGACATTGGTTCTTGTTTACTTACTTTAATTTATACTTCAGTTTGCTCTCAGTTGTAATTATACATAAACCCTTATTCACCATGACTGTGCACTCTGTTCTAGTCTTAGTATTCCACTGAATGTAAGAAAAATTGCACTCGTAAAAGGTTATTCTATGTGGCCTTTTACTTAATTTAGTCAAAAAACAACAAGTGCATTAAGGCAGGCACTAAAAAGCATTATGGTGTGTAACACTTCCACAGTGGCTGAGAGTGCTCCTGTGTTCTATAACAGTAACATGTAATGTAATGTATTTTAGAATGACAGCTAGGAGCGAGCAGATGTTTTCTGTTTGATTTTGTAAACTTTATGTTATGTCCAATTATACAGTTTCAAGCAGCATGTCTTCAGTTTGGTTTCGTTTTCCAAACAAAACTATTTGTTCGCCCTTTGGTGTCGTACCAAACTATTATATTTAACATATTCAGTTTGACACATTCAACCTAGTAATTTTAGCTATTATTACGGTTATATATTCAGCTTACCACTTACGGTGCGGGGATATTTCCGCATATTTCCGCTATATTAGGGCTTAATTCAGGCACTCCTGAATGATTAAGCAAGTGTCTGAATGAAATTAAATATATTCAGCAAAAAACTAGAAGAAAAGAGCTTCAAAATGACAACAAAACGAGCTTCGTAGCGCGCGGGATTAATCAGCAGCACTACCATGGACATCGGTAAATATTAGCTAATTATGAGCAATGTCGCACTACATTTGCCTTTATATGAGGCGATGGTTTCAGTGCCCAAGCAGCCGTGCTGGAGAGCGGAGGGGAGCCTGCCGCGCTCTCGCTCACTAGCACTAATTTCCACAGGCTTTAACCCCTTACGGACGGGGATATTTGTAACTTCTAGTACCTGCCAGGCGGGCATATTTTCCCTAAATGAGCATCATTCCATGCTCTTTTTCATGCATAAACAAGAGCCAAAGCGTAATAGAATTATGTATCCGTGAAAGGGCGATAATAGAGCTTTCCAATGACACCTAAATCATCCTTGTACGACCATGGGTTCGCTTGCAACGATGTTGCAACACGAGTGCAAAAACCCTAAAATACGGTAAATTCCCGAGATATTACCTTGCCTCGCGAGGCCAGGCATGTGTAGGGTTGTGGTAATGACACCAGTTACCTCGCCAGGCCCAGGCCAAGCGGTCAGAGCCTGCCTGCGGTCCTCCCACCATGTGGACTCTCTCTCAGAGCCAATAATGTGCTCAACATCCCTTGCGACTTAAGTCGGGACCCGCTGGTTAGGCCATGGTTCTCTGACCCGACTTAAGTCGAGAGCCACGGCTCGAGTTTTAAGAGCCTGTAAATTGCTTTAAATTGCCATAGCGTTCCAGAACGTCTGCCATTGGGTTAAAACGGGTATGTGGGAGTCAAAGGGGTACTTGAAATAGATTTTACCATTCGATTCCAATTGGTCCTTCTTAAGCTAATATTAGCCATATTACCCAAATTAATAGTTAAATACGCTTAAGACTAAAAGGGTCACTGAATTTACAGTATACAGTTATACTCACAGTTTGAGCATGCATCTGTCATGCATTATCTTCAAATAAGTGATATGGCGTGGCATTAATGTCAATATATATAATATAGAAAATGGGATCCTTAGATCTCGCCAGATGCTTACAGTATCTGAATAAATTAGCAGCGTTTACAATTGTAAATATACTAGTAGCAAATAATATATCTAACTTGCTAGTTAAAATATAAAACATATGATCAATTTAATTGAACATTGTTTGAGCATATCATTAAACAATTACCTATACATTACAAGGGTATATTTAGAAGATAAGGAATGTATTAGAGCGTATTATTGACCATAAACAATATACTAAATCAACTGAAGTTGGTCGCCTTTCCCTGGTTTCATATTGCTCCCTATGTCTTCTGTTCTTTGTTGATGTCAGTAGGGTTGAGGTAAAACTTCTTCCTCAAACTATCCTGTCTCTCCGGCTTAGTGGCCATATTATTCTTCATGTGGTTAGCAAGTTTCAGGGCTAGGTCCGTCACATGCATACAATGTGAGTACTGGGCCAGGATCTCTGTCAGATTCTGAATGAAAAAGGTGCCCTCATCATCATCACGGAGGGCCTGGACACCCTCCACGCTCGCGAAGATGGTGAAGTAGTTATCGAGGAGCTCAACAATGTTGTCATGATTAACCACCCCAGCCACATCCTGTTCCTCTTTCTTAAGCTCCTCCCCAGTCACATTCGTCGGTTCCCTTCCCACCTGAGGAGTCTGTGCTGAAATATTGATAATACATATTTTGAATCATTAGAGTAAAGTAAAAATGGAAGCCAAAGGTGATCATCAGTACACAATACACATCTACAAGGAACTTCGAGGTAGCCAGGCGGTGTAGGAACCATGGGCAGTTGGGGATTCCCTTAACTTTCTTGGTGACCAATACCAGGAGTGATACCTTTGGGTGACCAAGGCTCAGATATATATACATATATATATATATATATATATATATATATATATATATATATATATATATATATAGGCCTATATATATATATATATATATATATATATATATATATATATATATATTATATATATATATATATATATATATATATATATTATATATATATACAGTATATATATATATATACCCCTGGGGGTAAGGGGGCCTCTATCTTATGGTGGAGGAAAAAACAAATACGCCCCACGCGTCCTACTGCGTGTCATACAAGGATGCTGATAGGGGAAATGGGGGTAGATTGTGGGCACCAATCAAACAGGCCTATACAAAGGAGAGGTTGTAGGCATTTGATAAGGAGTCGCTGGAACTCTTGTTTCATTTGCTTGGCCTCTCTTACTGTTTCCCTTTGTGCCTCACTTACACTGAGAATAGTCCAGCATGCTCTCACAAACACCTCCTCCTCCTATCTACTTCACTACACTTAACATGCACACCACACTTCCTCCTTCAAAATTATTTAAAAAACAAATGATGAGCACAGGCGCAGCCTCGGAGTCCCCAAGGACTCCGGGAGGGAGACCATAATTGCCTCCACACCTGCCCGACCTTCCCCTAACGACCCCTCTAAATGCTCTGGACCACGGCCTGTCACTCTTACTATCAACTTTTGCAATATTCGCGGACTTTCCTCTAATTTTCACTCTGTAGAACACCACCTCTCCTCCTGCAAACCTGATCTTCTTTTCCTCACCGAAACCCAGGTATCTGAGACAACTTCCAGCAACCCCTTCTCTGTATCCTCCTACTTTTTCTATCCTAGTTTCAAAGCCGAAAGCAGATGTTGTGCATATGTGCACAACAAACTCACTTGCTTTCCTGTTCCCGATTTCGACTCCTCTGAATTCTCAACTTTATGGCTGAAACTATATCCTGTCATTCTCATACTAAATATGTCTGTGCTGTCTATCTTTCCCCTAACTCTACCGACTTTCCCAAATTCTTTGACTATCTAAACTCTAAAGTGGAACACATTCTATCCATCTCTCCCTTCTCTGAATTCACCATCTTAGGATATTTCAATGTTCACCACCGCCAATGGTTCTCCTCTCACACTACTGACCAACTTGGTGAACAAGCCTATGTCTTTTCTATCATAAATGACCTAGAGCAGCTGGTCCAGCAACCCACCTGTATCCCGGATCGCTTCGGAGATCGGCCCAAACATTCTTGACTTATTTCTGACTTCTAACCCTTCTTCTTATACTGTCAATCTTTTCTCTCGTTTGGGCTCCTCCAATCATAAACTTATCTCCGTCACCTGTCTCATTTCTTCAGTACGGCCACCCGATCCTCCCAGCCGTCGGCGCTTGTGGCACTTTGGCGCTGCCGACTGGGAGGCTCTCCGTCAGTACTTCTTTGATTTTCCATGGAATGACTTCTGCTTCCATGGCCGAGGATCCTCGGAGTGTGCTGAACGCATTACCAAGGTAATCCTCTCAGGCATGGAAGCGTACATTCCATTTTCTGTCTCTCAGTCTAATGCAAAACAATCTTGGTTTACTCACATTTGTTCTACTGCTGTCCACAACAAGGAGGAAGCATTCAAATGGTACCGACGCCTTAAAACTCAAGAATCTCATTCTTACTATGTTTCTGCCCGGAATTAAGCCAAATCTGTTCTTCTACTTGCCAAGCACTCTTTCATCAATAATTATAAATGCACTGAACTATCCAACTCTAGATCTTCCCAAGCTATTTGGTATCTAACCAAAATCCTCTCCAACAATTTTTCTTCCTCGTCTTTCCCTCCCCATTTTCACTCTGATAGCACAACCATCACTTCTTCTTCTGACAAAGCTGAACTCTTTGCTCAAACTTTTGCTAGAAACTCCAACTTGGATGATTCCGGTGCTATTCCTCGCTCTCCACCCCCTCTCTCCTACTTATGCCTAATATCCTAATCTCTTCTAAAGTTGTACTTTCTACCCTCTCTGGGCTTAATACTAAGAAGGCATACGGTCCAGACGGTGTTCCTCATATTGTACTAAAAAACTGTGCTTCCGTGCTGACCCCCTGCCTAGGCAAACGTTTTCGTCTCTGTATCTCCTCTAACGTCTTCCCTTCTTGCTGGAAGTGTGCTCTCATTATACCTGTCCCAAAGAAGGGTGACCGCTCTCAACCCTCCAACTATCGTCCAATTGCTCTCATCTCTTGTATCTCTAAAGTTTGTTTAAACTGTTCTTGCTTCCAAATTTCTTAAAAGTCCCCACCAGTCCCAAGCAATATAGCTAAAATGGCTAGATAGAACAACTTCCCACCTCAAAAGATGAAGGAATACTGGCTCTCCCAGCCTGCAGAGGGTTGGATATAAGCTAAGAAGTGTTACCAACTCGAGAGCAGTGCTCAAACGGTGGTGGTGCCAGGCACTGCCTGATACTGGCAGTTACAAGGAAAGTACATTACTGACGGCTCCATGCCGTCGCTGGGACTGGGGAGTGATTTATTTACTGACGGCTCCTTGCCGTCGCTGGCTATGAAGGGGTTAAGGGTTGCTCTATTGGTGATTTTCTTTCATATCTTACTAACTCTTAGTCATCCTACTTTCGGGACTTTGGTGAGACCTTTTCTATTGCACTAGACATATCGAAGGCCTTCGATAGAGTCTGGCACAAATCTTTAATATCTAAACTACCCTCCTTCGGTTTCTAACCCTCCATCTGTGCCTTTGTCTCTAATTTCCTTTCCGGCCATTCCATAGCTGCGGTGGACGGCCATCGCTCACTTCCTCATCATATCAACTCCGGTGCTCCTCAGAGTTCTGTCCTATTTCCTGTTCTCTTTCTAATTGTCATAAATGATCATCTCAACTGTACATCTAGTCCCATCCGTTCATACGGACACGACTCTACCTTATACTACTCAATTAGTTTTCCAGAACGCCCCAGCCAGCAGTTCCTCAAAACCAACGTAATGAAGCCATACAACACTTATCTTCTGATCTAGCTACTATTTCCAATTGGGGTAAAGAAAACCTTGATGCATTTAATGCTTCCAAAACCCAATTTCTCCATCTTACTACCCGTCCGGAACCTCCAGAGGATTATCCCTTATTATTCAACAATACAAAAATCAATCCTTCATCTTCTCTCCATATTCTTGGTGTCTCTTTTTCTTCTGCTCTCACTTGGAAGGACCATATTACCAGTCTGGCTAAGGCAGCCTCCCAGAAGCTGGGTGTGCTCAACCACCTCAAGGGGTTCTTTACCCGTGCCCAGCTTCTTGCTCTGTACAGGGGCACAGTGCGTCTTTGTATTGAGTATTGTTCACATGTGTGGGGAGGATACTCTCACACCGCACTCCTAGACAAAGTAGAAAGGAAAGCCTTTCGTATCATAAACTCCTGTCCACTCACCAACTCTCTGCAATCTCTCTCTCTTCGCCGCAATGTTGCATCTCTCTCGCTATTCTATCGCTATTACAATAATCAGTGTTTCTCGGAGCTTTCCCAGTGTATACCATCTCCTCTACGTAGGGTACGTAGTACCCGTCTTGCAACACCATCCCACCCCTACTCTGTGCAACTCTCCAACCCAGGAGTGAAATGCTATTCTCAGACTTTCTTCTATTCAACTGCTGAGCTCTGGAACTCTCTCCCAGAATCCATCTTTCCCTTTTCCTATGACTTAAATTGCTTTAAACTCTGTGTGTCCAGGGATTTTAGCTCGAACGTCCCTTGATTTTGGCCCTGTCACTCTTTCAACTCTGGAGGAGGCACTCGCTGCAGGCAGTTCTGCCTTTTGTCTCCCTCATTCACATAGAAAAAAAAAATATATATATATACAGTAAATATGTTTTGTTTTTACAGTTCTTCTGCTAATGTGTGTACCTTGCTTGGTTAAGTTTGGAGGTAGTCCCTCGTCTTGACATTGGCCATGTGATGATTACATTAATGGCTGGGATTGTATGCAATTTGATAAAGACCTATATGAAAAGAGATCTACTATTTGTCTAAATTTACAATATGTATAAGAAACGTACGATTATGAAGGCCAAGTCATTTTGAAATCCAATAAGAAAGCTCCTTCCAGTGTTCATTTACCCCGAATTACATTAATGCCACACAATGCGCATTATTTATAGTTATACTAACTAGTTTAAAAATTAACTGACGAAAAATACTGATAACTTACCAGCTTTAAGGTTTTGTGAATCCGATTTTCCGTCATCGTTGCGGCATCCTGCCTCAATATACTTCCCACGACAAAAGTTGAAGAGGAAGAGTTTAGGCTTATCCTTCAACATGGGACACTTGGCGAACCTTTTGTACACCTGAAGAAGAAAGTTATATCACATTAAGGTACAGTTTGATTAATGAGATCTGTAAAACCTTAATTTATTAGTGGCCCCTCCATCATTGACGAACATGCCTATTACATAAGGCATCCTCTTCAAACACTAATCCGCCGTAGTTTTGAATCTACCGCGCAGAGCATTTAATAAACTGAGGAGCCTTCATCATGAGCGCACGCGGCCTCACTCATGGCTTCAGTCATTATGAATTGGGTTCTCACTACGAAAAAACTTCGTAAAAAATAAAAACAAAAAGAAAATAAGAATAACTATCTAATAAGCTTTCCATCATATCGTGGATGTACTTGTGTGGATCTCTGACCAGACGCTGATTCAGGCGTCATTCCTCCTTCTCTGCTCTGCGTTCAGCCTGCCCGGACGTGCCTCCCCACGCTCCGCTAGTTCCGCATTCGTTGCGTCCCTAGTGAGTTTTTTCTCATTTGTTTACTCCAGGATGTATCGAGTAAGGTTAGGATAGGCGTAGCAGGAGTGTCCTGGGCTGGTTGCCCGCAGTGCAGTGTATTTTGGGTCGAGTGTATGGGGCATCTATTTCGGATGTACCCTCGTGGTCCCGTTGTGGACATGTGAACTTTTTCACAGTTGAGTTAGTTTGTGATGCAGGCGGCTTTCACTACGCGTTATTTAGTGCTGCCTTTTATCTTTCTGATGAGGTAAGCTTTGTTTTCTGACGTTCCCAGCGTATTTTTCTTCACTTGGTGAAGTTTTCTCTGGGTCCCGAGTCAGTCTTCCCTTGGTCGGAAGTATTTGCTACGGTGGTGTGTTGGCGGTGGTTCCTGTTGTGATATTTCCAGTGTTTGTGTATATTTCAACTTTTATGCAGTCTACCTAGGCCTAGCCAGCCGCTCGTAGCTTTGCCACATGTACTAGTGTTATTGTTTATTATTTATAAATATGCCCTACTGTGTCATGTGTATCCGGGTTTTAGTTGTGTATTGGCTAATTCCTCGGACTATAATTGTTTCCTGGTTTAGTTGTGTATTGGCTAATTCCACGGATTATTGAGTGACCTTGGGTTTGTCGTGCGTGGCTCTCCTCGTGTCTCTTGTTATTCAGATGGTGTCTGTTCAGGGTGGGTTGCCTTCCGGCGGGGTTTTCTCGGTTTCACCATGAAAATCCCGGCCGCGAGCCGTGTTGGGCCACACGTGGTTGTTAACACTGGCTTGTTTCCCCGGCGTTGGGGTGTCTGTGGCTCTCCAGGACTGCGTCTCTGTGGGTGCCTGGTTTCAGGCCTCCTTTGATTCCCGGCGGGATGGCTGTTCCCATCTATAAAACGTTGTTCATGCGGACATACGTTATGTAGTTTTTCTACCCGGTTTTACAAAAACCACATGAAAAACCTAGCTGTTGTTTTAGGCTTTCCTCCCCGGCGATCTTTTACAAAGAAGTGGGGACAGGAACTTATGGGGTTAACGTTTGGACATCTCACCCGGCGGGTGTACCTGGGTAGGGTGGGATGAACGACTTATGTCTTTCAGTTAGTTAACCAATCCATTTTAAGTGATACTATGTGTATCGCCGCCTTTACTCTTACGGCGATTGAAGGTTCAATTAGGTTATATATCGATTCTTCTCACCCGGCGGGTGCTCCTAGGTGGAGGAACTAAGGAATTTACAAAATTCGATTTCGATTTAACCACTTAATTTAGTGATACAATTAGGTATCGCCGCCTTCAAACTTACGGCGATCTTTTGTGACAATTCGTTAGACATCAGATCTCGTATCATCCTGCCCTGTGCTATTCTACTAAAATATTTCAAGGGCCGGCGTCTTTATGGGGGGTTGCTTTGTTACAAAATTGAATCTTGAGACAGTCACCACCACCAAGAGACTATAAGCGCCATGCTGGACCGTTATATTATATCAGAGGGTATTCTTCACTTTCTTTAACAAAAGATTTGTTTAGATTTTCTGAACCCCGCCGCGTAGCGAGCTGTGTTCTTTGTGTCATTACATCTCATTACCCGGCGGGTTATTAACACTTGTGTGCGAACATGTTGGGTTAACCTTATGAGCATTAATTCCTGGAAATTTTCTTTTTTTCCAGAGCTGAGCTCCGGCGGACCAATACAGACCCGGCGGTAGTTTTCTCCCACCAGTCTCTGTCATGGCTACCGTGGCCCCAGTTTTTGCTTTGTGCACTACCCCTGCTTGTGCTGGTATCCCTATTTTTGCGCATACCCGTTGCATAAGGTGTGTTAAATGTCTAGACCGTTCAAGGGGTCTCTGGGTTATGCGTAATTGTTCTTTTTGCTCCCAATTAGCTATAAAGGTCCTTTGTGATAATGATAAGACCGCGGCGGTAGCGTTGAGAGAGGTTAGGCAACAGATGTCAGCCTACACTACCATTGTTGCGCATAAATCACTTCAATGTGACAACGTCCCACTTTGGGATAGATTGATCTCCGAACACCCTCCCCCTAAACGTTCCTCTAGAGTCACGAGTCTTAAGCCGGCGGAGACTGGTCAGGGTTCTGTATCTTCTGCTGCTACACCTAAACGCCCAAGAGAGCCTACACCCCCAGTATCCGCCTCCTCGTCTCGGGCGAGATCCCGGTCTAGGTCTCCTCTTAGGCACCAGTCATCTAGTCGTGCCTCTTCACCGGCGAGTAAGAAGAGTAGGACGGAAGGTTCCACCAGTGGTCACGGCGAGGATTCCTCCAGATCTAAGAATAGTTCGCGGTCACACCGTAGCCATAAATCCTCTAAAAAGGATTCACATAAACGGAAGTCCTCTCGACATTCACCAACTTCTAGTGCATCTCATCGTACCTCTACCCCAGACAGAGTTTGTGTTAAGGCCCAAGAGTCCAGTGCAGCGCCTGTCCCAAAAGAGGATTTGCCACTTAATATTTTAACCCTGGAATTGGAAAGTTCAGGGAACCAGTAATTAAGAATGTTTCAGACTCTCAAGAGAGCGTAGGCCAGGGCCTCGGTGTTTGGCGGTTTGCTCAACCAGGGTCTGACCACCCACGTCCGACTCAAACGAGTCACACAGTAGCCGATGTCCACAGGGACGCGGCGATCCCATCCTCTATCCCAGACTTATCTTGGCAACAAGGTACCCCTGCCTCGGCGGGGTCTTCTCAGGAGGATCAGGAGGAGAAAGACGAAGTTTCAATAATTTCGGAGATGGAAGGACAAGGGTCAGGCTCAGGCTTGGACGCCGCACAGGATACTAATGATTCACCTGTAAGTTCTTCATCAAACCAGTTTGTTACGGCACAAGAAATTAATGGGCTGCTTACTCATGCTTTATCTAAATTTTTTGGCCAACAACAGGAAAACCCCACAATGGACATGGGGGCTCCCACGACAAGTTCTACGGTACGGCCTCTGATGACTTCGATTGATTTATCTAAGATCCCTAACCCTCCCACTCTGTTAACCTCAGGGATCACTAGGCCTGCTACGGCGGCATTGACAACTTCAAATGTCAGGGTCATAACGGATGTCAATCCACCCCCTCTAGACAAAGCGCCTCTTAGAAAGGTAGCTATGCCCTTACTTTATGGGCCAGACGAGTCATGGGTTCTTTTGAACTCCTCTAAACCAGAGCTTGCCCAACCTACTTTGTCAGGGGAACTCCCGGTACTGCGTGAGTGGGTCATCCAGGGTAATAAGTCAAAGAAATTAAGGGCCGTGGATACTTTGGGTAATGTTCTGGACGTAAACATCAAGGCTATACCTAGTTATTATCACCAAGATTATTTTGTGTATGCTTCTAAGCCTGCTTTACCCCCTGCCTCAGCTTCAAAACTATTTTCAGACTGGTCTAAGCTGGATGGGTTTAATGATATTAAGACTCTGTCAGCTCTCACTCCTGAACTAGATTTACAGACCGTCACAGACGACGCAGCTAATCCAGTTTTGAAGGTGGGACAGTTGGGACCAGGACCTTGGGTAGAGTGGGAGGTAGAGGCTCAAAACTTTGCAACCACTTTCACTTCTAAATCTTCCCACCAGATACCTCAGGATACTCATTCATGGTTCTCCATGCCGGTGGGTTCTGCCGGCGGAGTCCCGTCAGCTTTGTTTTCATTTCTAGCTGCCCCTAAGATTAATCTTTGTGAGCTGAAGGACCCGTTCACTACCCCTACCCCTACTCACCTAGACAGAGAATTTAGGCTACGGGGAAAAGCTTTTCGCCTGTTCTCGCAGTACATAGTATCTCAGCAGGTGGCTAAGTCTTTACTACGGTCCACTCAGGCAATCGCAGATGCGGATGCTCGAAGATCGGTTGAGTTATCCCGGCGACTGATTCTTCAGTCGTCAATCCAATCCTTGGGTGACATACGTACCGCCTTGCTTGAGGCGGTACGAGCACGACAAGATCTTAGGATGTCGTTAGTTCGCAAGCTACCTGATCGCATTGCTAATCAGGTGGTTATGTCACCAGTGCTTACTCCCTCTTTAATGACCCCTGAAGTGTGGCGAACAGTGTTCAATATGGCACAGGCCGTTAAGCACAGTCCCACCCCTTCTAAGAAACCTGCATTTAACTTCCCCAAACCCAGGCCTACTACTAAAGCTCAGCCAGGGGGATCTAAACCTTTTCTTCCGCCTAAGTCATCCCACTCCCCCCAGGGTCAGTACAGGCATAGACAGAGTAGGTTTTCAGGTCAGAGAGGACGCGGCCAAAATAAACCAGGTCAGGGCCAGTCTTCGGCCAACACCAGCCAGCCGGCAAAGCGTCCAGCACCAACCCCACCATCAAAAAACTAAAGTCTCTCTCACTCCCGGTGCCTACCTTAAGGCTGGAGGAACCGAGGGTAGTACAGCCGGCGAACCCTTGTCTGCTAACTGGGTCGTTCCGAACGTGTCACCAAGCATGGCCGTTAAACACTTGGGCACGGATGGTGGCACGCAAAGGCATCACTTGGCAGTGGCTCCGGCGACCTCGATTACGTCAGCCGACAACGGCGAATTTTGTTTCTTTAGAGGTGGAGTCACTAGCCCAGGAAATGATTGCCAAGAATGTTATCATCCCGGTCCCCCCAAATTACCCTGTATTCACGTCCAAACTATTTTTAGTTCCCAAAAGGGACAGTGTTCAGATGAGGCCGGTCGTAGACCTGTCTTATCTGAATCTTCACATTCACAACGAATCTTTCAGAATGTTAACAGTACACCAAATCAGGCTAACACTTCCACCGGGAGGTTGGATGTGTTCACTAGACCTGACAGACGCCTATTGGCACGTATCGGTCAACAAAAGATTTCAAAGGTTTTTGGCCTTACGGATCAGGCACCAAAATTTTGTTTTTCAGAGGATGCCGTTCGGCTTGAACCTGGCACCTCGATTATTCACAAAACTAGTCCGGCAAGCCCTGATGCCATTGTTAAAACAAGGGATCAGAGTGTTGTGGTATCTGGACGACTGGCTGGTGGTGGCAGAGACACAACAATTATGCATAAAACATGTCAATATAATTTTAAATCATGTCAAAACTCTAGGCTTCAAGGTAAATCTGGTAAAGTCAAACCTTGTTCCCTCACGAGTAATTCAGTGGATAGGGCTGGTCTGGGACACCGCCGATCTCACTCTGAGTCAGAGTGTGGACAATCGCAACAGGTTTCGCAGGAAACTGTTCAGGTTTCTTCACAGTCTGACTACGACGCGAAGGGTCTGGGAGTCTCTGGTCGGCTCTCTCAACTGGATTCAACTAACTGTCAAGTTGGGCCGGTTGAAAGTAAAACGATTAATATTGGAAGGCAACAAATATTTCCCGCTCTTACCGGCGGGAAAATTATGGCCCATCCCGAAATTAATCCACACCTTACTAGCGGTCTGGGCGAAGAGGGAAACATTGCACTCAATAATGTCATGGACCTCTCCTCCACCAACGGTATGGGTAGACACGGATGCGTCAGGCACAATAGGGTGGGGATTTCAGTCAAATCAGGGGCACCAGGGTCAGGGGCTTTGGTCCCACTTAGAAATCTCTCACATCAATGTCAAAGAATTACTAGTCCCCTTGTATTTCCTTCAGGCTCACGGCCCGGCGTTACGGGGCAAGTCGGTGGCCTTCAGAATGGACAATCTGAATGCAGTCCACTGTATTCAGAAACAAGGGTCAACGAGGTCAAGGAAGTTGCTAAACGTGTCGGAAGAGATTTTTGCTCTAGCCAACAGTCTAGATATTTATCTTCACGCATCTTATCTCCCAGGCGTAGCGAACGTCTGGGCAGACGCTCTGTCCCGGAGACAGAGCACGACAGAAGAATGGGAGCTCAAGCAACCCATTTTCAACCTAATGATTGCAGAGCTCTCCCATCCACAAGTGGATCTTTTTGCGTCCGAGGAGACTCACAAACTCCCTCTATACCTCACCCGCCGGGCGAAAACACCGGCAGGGGGGCCAGACGCCCTAGTGACAGACTGGAACAGATGGAGCTCCATCTATCTGTTTCCACCGCCAGATGCGTCACTAATGTGCCACGTAGTGAACAAACTACGTGATTATCGAGGCTTAGTCTCGCTAATCGCGCCACTGTGGCCGGCGCAGTTGTGGTACCAGCAATTGAAAATGTGGTGCCCGGACCCGGTATCGCTCCCGGTCGGGTATTTCCACTTAGACACGATTGGCAACCTAGCGACCTCGCTGACTTTTGCATTATGGACATTCAGGAGGCCAAGTGGCTAGCACCATTCGGTAGAGATGTGACCAATAAATTACTCAATCAATATACTCAGTCTACAAAACGACAGTATCAATCACATTGGCAAGCCTTTACTTCTTGGATCGTTAGGACAGAACAAACTGTACCCTCAGTGGCATTAGTTTTTAATTATTTGAATTATCTGTTTGAGCAGAAACGTTTATCTGTGGTAACATTAAAAAATCACTTGACTGCGATTAGAGTGCCCTTTTTAGACCTTACGGGTCTTTCCATACCGGTAGCGGAGGAAACAGGTTTTATGAGAGCATGTTTTAAACTCCGCCCACCTCCCCGTCAGCTCATGCCTACTTGGTCTCTGGACAAAGCTTTGTCTTTGCTTCACTCTCGTCTGTACCAAAATACTGCAGACTTTGCATTACTCTTAAAAAAGGTGGTTTTCCTTTTGGCTTTGGCCACCGGAAACAGAGTGTCTGAGCTGGCGGCGATGAGCAACACACCTAATTGTCTTAGGTTTGGTAGACTTAATGAATGTATTTCCATTGCACCCTCCCCAGGTTTTGTAGCCAAGAATGAGCATAGTGCACACGTGTTTTCTGAGTTCACGGTGCCGGCGTTAAAAAGGGGAAAGGTGCATCATAATCTATGTCCAGTGCAAGCTCTAACCAAATATTTGAGAGTAGCTCCTCGAAACCCCCAAGGTGCTTTATGGGTAGCAAGTACGGGTAAACGCTTACTTAAACGGCGATTAGCCTCTCTTCTGGTAGAAGTCATTAAAGAAAGTAATCCCGGCGTTGTGGGTCGGGCCCACGATTTACGCAAATGGGCAGCCTCTTTACGTTTCCTGAAATTTTTTTCAGTCGAAGACATAGCGTCGACGCAGTTGTGGGCGTCTAATCATACGTTTCTGTCTAGATACTTGTCAGTTGCTCTAGACAAACCTTCCTTACCATGTATAGCTTTAAGGCAGAGGGTCTAGGTGGCCCTGCAGTCACTTTTGTTTACTTTCACGGGAAGGGGGGGGGGGGGGGGGGTGCAGTCAGTTGACATAGGGCACCCTAGACCCCGCCGGAGTATGAGAGCTGTGATACAATTTAAGGTTAAAATATGATATGAAAATTTCTCAGTGAGAAATTGTGCTAGTACAATGTTAAGTACAAAACAACGGTGTTGTTAGAGTAGTTTTAGCTGCGAAAGCAATTTAATATTAGAACAATGGAGTTCCTTTGCAATTTATCTCCAAGTTTATGTTGGGGTTTATTATGTGCACATATAAACTTATAACTTGTTATTTTTTGTCACCACTCGTTGAGTGGGGTGCCTTTGTAACTACAGATCTGTGTTCAGAATCTTCAGGGTTACCCATTTTTTGTCAGGCAGGCTTCTTTGAAGCACGCACCTGCCTGAACCCCCTTTTTCTTGTATTTTTTCGGCCTACGCCGTTGTTAAATATATTTTCAAAAGTAAGAATACTATGTTGTTTTTATTATCTGCTTTTCTAGAGTTATGATATGATTACGAATGTCCCCCTCCAGTCTTAGAAATCAGGCATGTTCGTCAATGATGGAGGGGCCACTAATAAATTATAGGTTTGACTCCTGTAAGGAGATAAAGAAAACCTAATATTTAGTAGTGGCCCCGTAATCATTGACGACTGGGGCCCTCCCGACCGTCCCCTTCCCATTCGTTGATGTATTGAGGATTTTGGTTTACTTGATATGTCAGTGAAGGAGGAATGACGCCTGAATCAGCGTCTGGTCAGAGATCCACACAAGTACATCCACGATATGATGGAAAGCTTATTAGATAGTTATTCTTATTTTGTTTTTGTTTTTATTTTTTACGAAGTTTTTTCGTAGTGAGAACCCAATTCATAATGACTGAAGCCATGAGTGATGTCGCGTGCGCTCATGATGAAGGCTCCTCAGTTTTTTAAATGCTCTGCGTGGTAGATTCAAAACTACGGCGGATTAGTGTTTGAAGAGGATGCCTTATGTAATAGGCATGTTCGTCAATGATTACGGGGCCACTACTAAATATTAGGTTTTCTTTATCTCCTTACAGGAGTCAAACCTATAATCTGTATTTATTACTGATCACACTAAGTTCCCACTTGTGTATCGTGAAAAAATAAACTTTACTTTGTTATAATAAATGCTAGCGTGCATAATGTAGCCTAAACATTGTGTACATAATCATACGGTAACAAAGGCTAGGATTGGTGCATAAACTGATATTCACTTATACCCTCGGATGCCAATGCCCCGCCTCGGATGCCCCTGAGGGGAGTGTGGGGGGAGATCAGAAATGCCCCCATTGGTGTGACCTGATTCTGACCCAACAAAATGCTCTGGACCACTATCTTCCACTCATACTATAAATGTCTGCAACATTCGTGGTCTCTCTTCTAACTTCCACTCTGTTGAACACCACTTCTCCTCCGCCAATCCTGCTCTTCTCTTTATCACCGACACTCAGTTGACCTAGGCAACAGACAGCAAACCCTTCTCTATATCCTCCTACTATCTCTATCCTCAATTCAATAACAAAGGTGGATGTTGCATATACGTACGCAACAATCTTACTTGCTCTCGTGTTCCCAATTTTTACTCCTCTGAATTTTCAACTATCTGGCTTAAGCTATTTTGTAATACTTTCGCTAAATATATCTGTGTTGTTTATCTCTCTCCTAATTCTACTAACTATCCAATTTGTTTTTACTATCTTACTTCTAAAGTGGAACACATTCTATCCATCTTTTCCTTCTCTGAAATCTCCATCTTAGGAGATTTCAATGTTCACCACCACCAATGGCTCTCCTCTCTTTTCACTGACTAACCTGGTAAACAAGCCTACATCTTTTCTATCCTAAATGAACAAGAGCAGTTAGTTCAGCACCCCGCCCTGGAGATCGGCCCAACATCCTTGACTTATTTCTAACCTCTAATCTTTCTGCTTATTCTGTAATTCTTCTCTCTCCGTTGGGCTCCTCCGATCATAACCTTATCTCTGTCACCTGTCCTATCTCTCCAGTACGGCCTTCTGATCCCCCCAGCTGTCGGCGCTTGTGGCACTTTGGCGCCACCGACTAGGAGACTCTACAGCAGTACTTCATTGATTTACGATGGTATGATTTCTGCTTCCGTGGCCGGGGACCTTCGGAGAGTGCCGACCGCATAACCGAGGTAATCCTCTCGGGCATGTAGGCATACATTTAATTTTATTTCTCTCAGTCTAATGCAAACAAATCTGGGTTTACTCACGCTTGTTCTACTGCTGTCCACAATAAGGAAGAAGCATTCAAACTGTACCATCGACTTCAAACTCAAGAATCTCATACTTTATATGTTTCTGCCAGGAAGCAAGCCAAATCTGTTCTTCAGCTAGCCAAAAACTCTTTCATCAATACAAAATGTTCTGAACTTTTCAACTCTAGCTCTTCCCAAGCTTTCTGGCATGTAGCCAAGAACCTCTTTAACAATTTTACTTCCTTGTCTTTCTCTCCTCTTTTCCACGCTGGCGGAAGTACCGTCACTTCTTCCTCTGACAAAGCTGAACTTTTTGCTCAAAAATCCACCTTGGATGATTCCGGGGCTAGTCCTCACTCTCCACCCCCCTCTCACTTACTTATGCCTAATATCATAACCTCTTCTAAGTATGTACTTTCTGCCCTCTCTGGACTTAATACTAAGAACACCTATGGACTGGATGGTTTTCCTCCTGTTATACACACATACATAGTATGTGTATGTATCAGACAGTTACTGTCTGATACATACAAGTTTAAAGACCGTTTCATCCACAGAGAGCGTGGTTTTAGTCTCTTTGCTATAGTACAGTACAATAAAGACTTGCCACAACACAGCGCTAACAGTGTCTCAGCAAGACTCAACAAAGTCTCACTGAAGCACTTGCACCAAGCAAAATCGCACTACACCAGTCTTAAATGTGCTACAATAAGGCAATAACAGGAAATCACCCTAACTGCTAGAGGCTGACTGCACCACCGAAGTGGTACTAAAAAACTGTTCTTCCGTGTTGACTCCCTGCCTAGGCAAACTCTTTCGTCTCTGTTTTTCCTCTAACGGATTTCCTTCTTGCTGGAAGTTTGCTCTTGTTCAACCTGTCCCAAAGAAGAGTGACCGCTGTCAACCCTGCAACTATCGTCCAATTGCTCTCATTTCTTGCATCTCTAAAGTTTTTGAAACTATTCATTAAAAATGTCTTAAGCATTTATCTTCCCATAATCTACTTTCAGATCGCCAGTATGGTTTCCTTAACGGGCGGTCTACTGGTGATCTTCTGGCTTATTATACAAACTCTTGGTCATCCTCCTTTCGGGACTTCGGTGAGACTTTTTATATTGCGCTAGACATATCCAAAGGCTTCAATAGAGTCTGGCACAAATCTCTAATTTCCAAACTACTCTCCTTTGATTCCACTCCCTCTATCTGTGCCTTTGTCTCTAATTTCCTTTCACACCGCTCCATAGCTGCAGTTGTGGATGGCCATCACTCACTTCCTCAACCTATCAACTCTGGTGTGGTGTTCCTCATGGTTCTGTCCTGTCTCCGATTCTCTTTTTAATATTCATTAATGATCTACTCAACTATACCTCTAGTTCTATCCACTCATATGCTGACGACTCTACCTTACACAATTCAACTAGTTGTTCACATTAACTCAGCATGCAAGAACTCCGAAACAAACGTGACGAGGCCATGGAGCACTTCTTTTCTGATCTATCAATTATTTCTGATTGGGGTAGAGAAAATCTTGTTACTTTCAACACCTCCAAGACCCAATTTCTCACTTTATCTCTCTATCTCTCCACCGCAATCTTCCGCAAGACTATGAATTACTCTTAAACAATACACAAATCAACCCTTCATCTTCTCTCAATATTCTAGGTGTATTGTTTTCATCCGACCTTACGTGAGTATTGGAATTCCTGCTGTGAATGGTTATGTAGAAGGCAAGTTGAATAGTGTAATGTAGAGTCATCAGCATATGAGTGAATGGGGCTGGAGGTGCAGTTGAGAATGTCATTAACCCATAATGGCTGCAAAGCTCTTAAGAGGTTTTACTGGGCGACGGCGGCAAAGCTCTTAAGAGGGAGGCCTAAAAAACACATTAAAACAGCCCCAGTAGCACTAACACTTTTTGTTTTCCCTATACCTCATATCACTCCTCCACATTCCCTCCTTCCTCCCTTTCCCCTCCCCCTTCAATTATCACCTATTTTCCCTGTCATTCCCTAATTTGTTGGTATATTTTTAATGCTAACATTAGCAAACTGTGTGGAGGATGTGCTTACGTGCCTAGCGGGTGTGTTACATGACCGAGTGTGTGTATGAGTAGGCTCAGTGTGGCTTGAGGCCTCGTGGAGGGAGGGGATGCCTCAATGTTCTCCATAATTCATGAATGGGCTGGTCCATCTATATTCGCGATTTTGACCAGAAAAATTATATTTTCACTTGTTTTATTGTTGTTACAGGTTACTATCTTCATAGTGAAGGTAAAATAGGCTCATATGAATAAGTAATAACGATATTTATTGTAAAATGACGATTATAGGACTGAATGGAGCCAATATGCTCGCCCATGGGGAGCTAGTTCAATACCCCCCCTTTGCCGTTGCCGGGTTAATGAACAATAGGAAGAGAATTAGAGATAGGACAGAAGCCTGAGGAACACCTGAGTTAATAGGTTGAGGAAGTGAGCAGTGGCCGTCCACAACTGCAGCTATGGAACGGCCGGAAAGAAAATTAGAGACAAAGTCACAGATGGAAGGATAAAACCTGATGGAGGGTAGTTTGGAAATGAGAGATTTGTGCCCGACTTTATCGAAGGCTTTCGGTATATATAGTGCAACAGAGAAAGTCTCACCGAATTCCCGAAAGCAGGATGACCAGGAGTTAGTAAGATAAGAAAGAAGATCACCAGTAGAGCGGCCTATAAGGAAGCCATACTAGCGAGCTGAGAGTAGGTTATCGTGACTTATGAGTGTCCACGATAGACCTTTCTATTTCCAATTGGGATTGGTTAAAAATGGGATCTATAATTCTGTATTTACACAAAGTATCATGTAAAGTTAATTGGGTTTGTATATCAGATGAATAATATATAAAGGGTAATTAAGGTATAGGCTATGGTGTACATTTATTCTATAGAGAGTTAATTTGAGAATATAGTATTCCATAAGTATTAGGTACTATTTAATATAGTAATTAAAAGTAATATGAGGAATGTTAGCAGCATCGAGAATGATTGCGCATGTCTAGCTTCACTTGTTACCAAGCTGACGTTCTAAGATATCTCCTTATAAAGGGTGCCACTCAATAACAACAACCCTTACCAGCAACACCGGCGATCGGCCACATCTATCGTCCCATATATTAAACATCCCAGCACCTACTATCCATCAACATGCTCCACTAACCAGCTAAGTCTATATATATTCACTGGTGGCCATTATAATATATGTAGAACATGTATAGCATGTGAATTAACAACAAAGGTGAGACGATCTCAATGCTTCCCCCTTAGGCTGATAATCCAATCCCTTTACTTGTCTTGTAACTATTTCCTAAATCCACTATACGATCCTAAGTCTTGACAGTAAAGTATGGTGGCGTAAACCAGGATTTAAGTATAGCCTATATGCCTTATTAATTAATATACTATACCCCATTTTTGTGTTTAACCTAGGCCTAATTGTGGCTGGGCATCTTCTTGGGCCTGCTTTTACCATCCCTGCTTTCTACTTTCTAGTGCTAGGCTATAGTTTACACACAAACCAATGATTCGTGGGTCTGGGGAGGCAGCGCGGGGTTGGGGCGGTATTGGCGAGAATTTTGAGCCGTCACCATCGCACAATAAACACCCGTTACCTAAAGTTGCGGTGATTGGACACTCGTATGTCAATAGATTTGAACCGCCACCATCTCCTATACTCCGTGAAGGCTTCAAGCTGTACTTTCTGGCACAAAGTGGGGAGACAGTTGATTCAATCCGTAATTCGTCAGCCTTCGATAGTCTTGTAAAGTTTCGTCCGGATCTCACATTCTTGATAGTCGGAGGCAACGATATTTTTGGCGATACGGTAGTTAATGAGTTAGCCAGTAAAATAAATGATTTGGCTAAACATATTGAGGATAGAACAGGGGGGCATTGTAAAATCGTGAGAATAGAGTCTCGTACCTCCCCCAGGGGCCTCAGTGAAGAGCAATATAACAGAATAAAAAATGTCGTCAACAGACATTTACGTCAGAAATTCCCATTCTCCAAGTCAAGGTTCAACCCTATGGAGATGGATAAGGAGGACTTGGCATATGATGGCGTCCATTTAGGCCCTTGGGGGACGCACAAGCTCTATAACCTAATCGTCAGTAGGGCGGCGCGATATTTTGGCGAGGAATAGGCTAGCCTATATTTATTTCAGTTTATTAGGCTAATAGTTTATTTTATCGTCGTTCATCGTCCATCCTGACTCGCCTATCTCCTATAAATTTGTGAATTGACTGGTAACAGGTTGGGTTCCCTTTAAACATGGACATCACCAAGCTGAAGAGGTTGAGGGCTGCGGCCAAAGGAGGCATTACTAAATTAACTAAGGATTTCACCACTTTCCTCAACGAAGCCACAAACGATGAAATAGTTTCTAAAAAAGTCAGTATCAACAAGGCTTTACACAACATCAATTCTTTCAATGAGAAAATATATCTATTGTTAGAGTCTGAGGAAGATTTAAATGAAGAAGTGGCTAATAATATGATTTATGAGGAACAGGTACAAAACTTATTAGCCCCTTTGGATAGTAGACCGGTACGTACAGAGGTCTCTCGCAGAGAGGCTATAAAGTCGGTAGTAAAATTACCAGCCTTAACCCTCCCGAAGTTTGGTGGTGATCCTGCCTGGTGGACCGGATTTTGGGATTTATTCCAATGTTCGGTTCATGGGCGTCAGGACCTAACAGATATTCAGAAATTCACATATTTGAGGGGTCAGTTAGAGGGAGAGGCCTCGCAGCTCATAGCCGGATTTAGCTTAGAGACCACAAGTTATACTCCTGCCTCACTTCTCCTCGAGACCTACGGACAGATTGACCGCATCAAGTCTGCCCACGTTGCCGCCTTTTGTGAGATTCCTGGTCCTCGATATGATGCGCAGGACCTTAGATATTTCCATGCGGCTGCTGAATGCACACTAAAGTCGCTTAAATCTTGCAATGTGACGTTGGAGGACTTTTGTGCCGTAATGTTGTATAATAAGATTCCGTCTCCTTTGCGTGAGACTATTCGGCGAGAACTGAAGGATGACTGGTTACAGATTGGTGCGGTCACTCGGACCCTATACGAGGAGATTTGTAATATGGAAGGGGCTGGCCTGCCTCCACAAGAAAAATATAAACCTACTGCTGCTTTTACTATTCAACAAAACAAGGTAGCACATTACAAGGCAGGAAGCAATGGCTCTGATAAGGGCTGTAAGCTGTGTGGCAAGTCAGGGCACTGCTGGTTTAAATGTTTCAAATATCCTAATGCACAAACCAAAATAAAGAAAGCGACGGTATTAAAGGTGTGTGTTGGCTGTTTGGATAGAGATCATGGTCGAAATGGTTGCACCAACCCAAAAGTGGAGCCGTGCAAACATTGTCAGGGCAAACATTACCATAGTCTTTGTCCGAATAGGGGCCAGGAGTCGCCACAAGCTCATTCGGAACACCCAGTTACTATGTCGGTTACTACTAAGAAAGAAATGGCATTACTCCCCACAATTAAGATACCATTAAAAGGTAGCGAGACTTATGTTACACAACTTCGTGCTTTACTAGATCAGTGCTCACAAAAGTCCTTTATATTGAAGTCCTCATTGGAGTTAATACAACATACAGTAGTTGGTAAAGAGACTCTACAATTAAGGGGGTTCACAGGCTCGCTGGAGGATGCAACTTATGATGTTGTTGCGCTAAACTATCGACACAAAGGGCGATGGCGCCAAATGAAAGCCATTGTTGTCGATCAGCTTCCTAGTTACTGTGCTCACAAGGGACTTACTTGTATCACTGACAAACTCACTGCGCAAAAGTTGATATTAGCCGACAATGACTTTCATTCAAACAAACTCGATATGCTGATAGGGGCGGAGAATTATTATAAGTTTGTACACCCAGGCTTTAAAATGGTTAATGGGATAGTTCTCCTGCCCACAATTTACGGGTTTGCTTTGAGTGGATCGTTCCACGCCCAAGGTTCAGAAACCACTGTCGAAGTGGTCACAGTTCTGAAAGTTGCTACCAGCCCGGTGGATACCTACTTACAGGACAGTGGGGACCACTGGGAACACAAAGATATTGGTGCACTATAGGAACTAGACCATATTGGCATTGCTTCTAAGGAAGCAGACTTGGAGGCTAAATTGGTCATGTCAAAATTCAATGAGTCAATACAGTACTCTCGTGTTAATAATCAGTACACTGTTCAGTTGCCCTGGAGAGACAACAAGCACTTACTTCCGAGCAACTATGGGCTAGCCTTGGGACGACTTAGAGGTCTTCAGCGTAAGTTCATACGGGCCCCGGAATACTGCGAGCAATATGGAAGTGTCATTCGGGATCAGATAGCAAGAGGTTTCATTGAGAGAGTGTCAGTAGATAACCTTGACAGTACTAACCAGACTCACTATCTGGCTAGGTTAGCCACGTTTATTAAAGAGGCCTACGCATCTGAGCTGTCAATCAAAGAAACAGTCATCTGGTGTGATAGTCAAATAAATTTATGTTGGCTTGCAAGTAAGAAAGTGTTACCGGTGTTTGTTCGTAATAGAGTTGACGAAATCTTAGCGTCATGTACGAACACTAAGTTTAGGTATGTCCCTACCGACGTTAATCCAGGCGATTTGCTCACAAGGGGAATTACTCATTCCTCCCTACACAGTTCTCGGCTTTGGTGGGAAGGGCCATCTTGGCTATACCATCCTGAACAATGGTCAGATGGGGAGGAACAAGGTCCTGTGGTTCAACAAATGTTTGCGACCTCGACGGACACTCCCTCGAACGAGACCCATGTAATAGAATGGCCTCGCTATAGTTCGTATGAGGGACTAGTATGCATCATGGCATGGGTGAAGCGCTACGTGGGTAATCTGAAAGCCAAATCGAAGGGGTCGGATCAGAATCATGGCATACTTGCAGTACCGGAACAAAGAGCAGCTGAGGTCACTTTAATAGATGTAGCACAGAGGGAAGTTTACCATAGCGAGCGACAGGAACTTGACAATAGCACCACTGACAATAAGGTTAAGAGTAGCATTATCAAACAGTTGGGGTTATTTTTGGATCAAGGGATCATTAAATGTAAAGGGAGACTAGAAAGGGCTAAGATAGATTATAATACTAAGTTTCCAATCCTTCTTCCAAACAAACACAGGTTAACCTCACTGTTGATAGACAATGCTCATAAATTGTGCTTGCATTATGGGGTGGCATATGTGGTTTCGTATCTGAGAACGAGATGGTGGATTCCGAGAATGCAGTAAACAGTGAAGTCAGTAACTGGGAAGTGTGTCGTGTGCAAGCGCTTTCAGGGCAAAAGGTATGGGTTGCAGCCATCTCCTCCACTACCTGATTTCCGCGTTAACAGGGTGGAACCATTTCAGGTCACAGGCGTGGACTACTCCTGCTCACTAGCTGTGAGGGGTGGGGGCGGTACTAATGAAAAGGTTTATATTGTATTGTTCACTTGTGCTGTAACACGTGCTATTCATTTAGAAGTTGCTCCTGATTTATCTTGCGAAACCTTCAAGCACATTTTCCGAAGATTCTGTAGTCGTAAAGGTTATCCCCATTTAATGCTCTGCGATAATGCCATCACATTTGTCGGTTCTGCCAAATTATTAAAATCAAGACTAGATGATCCTCAACTCAAACAACATCTGAGTACGTTTAAATGTGATTGGAGGTTTATCCCAGCCAGAGCTCCATGGTTTGGAGCGATCTGGGAGAGAACAATCGGCACAGTTAAGGCAGGACTAGAACAGTGCAGAATGGTATAGGCAAAAAGCCCTCATTCGTGCATGCTCTACTCTCAATGGCACACAGACTAGAATTTACTCAATCAACTCCAGTTCTCAGGTATGTCGTGCAGCTTTTACCTAAAGCCAGCACTCATAGGAAACAATACCTTACAATATCAGACCTATCAGTCTAGTATTATCTAATCCAGCAGAACACTAATAATTATAGGAAGCGGTACTAAACAATATGAATGCCAACCAATGCTTCGTGATCAACTTATCTTAACAACTAAACATACATAGGTTATATCAGACCTTAACGCACAATACAACTGGCCAGCATGAAGCTGATTTTACAAGGGATAAGATAGATGCGTTCTAGAACCCAGATCTGAGGGAGAGAGTGGCGAGGAACCTGTATATATACCGGGACTAGTTTTCACCGCGCAAAGTACAGCGGTAGCAAGTCCTCTAGACACTAGCAAAGAAGCTAGCAACATGGTAAGGACCTCCCTCAACCAACCCCCACGAGGCAGCCAGCCGTGACATCATCGAGCGGGGCAAAAACACTGCGCGCTCCCCTCTCACTCTGTTCTACTCTCTCTCTCTCTCCCAGATCCCATCATTACTAGTTAATGATAAAACATATACTTTACAATTAAATATAGAAAGCCTTGACATGGGTGAAAACAAAGAGCCTTTCTGGACTGCCCATGACACAAGCTTTCATATGAAATAAAGCACACCCTAATACATAAACGGTAGCCACATCCACTGCCCTGGCGATCCTAGCGAGTCACTGTAGGACAAGCCATGCGGTTCTAACGGAGTGGTTAACGTCACACAACAAAGGTGAGACGATCTCAATTGATCTCAAGGGTTAGGGCGATCACCCTTAGGCTGATAATCCAATCCCTTTACTTGTCTTGTAACTAATTCCTAAATCCATTATACGATCCTAAGTCTTGACATAGGTAATAAGAAGTTAAATGCTTAAGAAATGTTGAAGTAAGAACAGTTTTAAAAACTTTGGAGATGCAAGAAATGAGAGCAATTGGATGATAGTTGGAGGGTTGAAAACGGTCACCGTTCTTTGGGACAGGTTGAATGAGAGCGAACTTCCAGCAAGAAGCGAAAACGTTAGAGGAGAGACAGAGACAGAAGAGTTGGCCTAGGCAGGGTGTCAGCACGGAAACACAGTTTATTAGTACAACAGGAGGAACACCATCCGGTCTGTACACCTTCTTAGTATTAAGCCCAGAGAGGGTGGAAAGTACATCCTTGGAAGAGATAATGATATTGGGCATAAGTAGAAGAGAGGGGGTGGAGAGGGAGGAATAGCACCGGAATCATCCAAAGTGGAGTTTTTAGCGAAAGTATTAGCGAAGAGTTCAGCTTTGTCAGAGGAAGAAGTGACGGTAGTGCTGTCAGAGCAGAAAAGGGGAGGGAAAGACAAAGAAGACAAATTGTTAGTGAGGTTTTTGGCTAGATGCCAGAAGGCTTGGGAAGAGCAAGAGTTGGATAGTTCAGTGCATTTATTTTTGATGAAAGAGTGTTTGGCGAGTCGAAGAACAGATTTGGCTTGATTCCAGGCAGAAAAATAGGAAGTATGAGACTCTTGACTTTGAAGGCGACATTACTATTTGAATGTTTCCTCCTTATTGCAGACAGCAATAGAAGAAGCTTGAGTAAACCAAGATTTTTTTGCATTAGTCTGAGAGAAAGAAAATGGAATGTATGGTTCCATGCCCGAGAGGATTACCTCGGTAATGCGTTCAGCACTCTCCGAGGGTCCCTGGCCACGGAAGCAAAAGTATTTCCATGAGAAATCAAAGAAGTACTGCTGGAGAGCCTCCCAGTCGGCAGTGCCAAAGTGCCACAAGCGCCGCCGGCTAGAAGGATCGGGTGACCGTACTGGAGAGATAGGACAGATGACATATATAAGTTTATGGTCGAAGGCGCCCAAAGGAGAGAACAGATTAATAGTGTAAGCAGAAGGGTTAGAGGGTATAAATAAGTCAAGAATGTTGGGCCGATCTCTGAAGCGATCCGGGATACGGGTGGATTGCTGGACTAACTGCTCAAGGTCATTTAGGATAGAAAAGATGTAGGCTTGTTCACCATGTTGGTCATTGGAAAGAGAGGAGAGCCATAGGCGCTGGTGAACGTTGAAATCTACTAGGATGGAGATTTCTGCGAAAGGAGAGATGGATAGAATGTGTTCCAGTTTAGAAGTTAGATTGTCAATAGAATTAGGCGAGAGATAAACAACGCAGAAATATTTAGTTTGAGTGACAAGAAAGCTTTAACCAGAGAGTTGAGAATTCAGAAAAATCATAGGTTAGAACATGAGAGAAAGCGAGGTTGTTGCGTACGTATATATAACATCCACCTTTGGCTTGAACCTGAGGATAGAGATAGTAGGAGGACACAAAGTAGAGTTTGCTGTCAGTAGTCCCAGACAATTGTGTTTCGGTGAGAAAGAGAAGATCAGGGTTGGCAGAGGAGAAGTGGTATTCCACAGTTCCAATGAGTGGAAGTTAGAGGAAAGGCCACAAATGTTGCAGAACTTAATAGTAAGAGCAGACGGTGGTGGTCCAGAGCATTTTGGCGAGTCGTTTCCAGGGGACAGACCAATGGGGTTATTTCTGGTCCTCCCCCCTGGGGACTCCGAGGCGGGTCGTGATTTTGTCATTATTTTATATATGTTTGGAAAAAGGTATTGTAGTATGTAAGGTGTTTGTAGTATAACGTATTGATAGGAGGAGGTGCTTTGGAGGGCAACCTGGGGCTGCCCTCGATATTGATGAGATACAGAAAGGATCAACTAGGAAGGCCAGGTGGTGAAACAGGAGTTCCAGCTGCCTTTAGCAACCACCTAGCACTCCCCGGGAGTACCGCCCTGTTTGGTTAGTGCCTATAGCCTCATTTGAAATTGAAATTGAATTGAAATTGATTTTTTTTATTTAGCCAATAAATATATACATAAGTTGTGATACACAAGTATAAATATAACCCAATGGGATTATTATGACTGAGCCTTTTAAGAGCACGGGACTCTCTTAACCATTTAACGCATTTATGACGCAGAGGTTGCCAGATTAGCAATAAGAAATAGAGTTCTCTCACTCTTATAATTACCTCTCCAAAATTAGGTTTCTGCCCACAGCTAACTCAAAGACAATTGCAGAGGTTGAAGTAACTAAACTAATGGTTTCTAAATACCCCTGATGGTAACAAAGTCTTTAAAGTATCCCCAATAGGCTCAAAATCGCGTCATATGTCGGAGAGGGTTAAGAGGCACATTGTGTTTAATTACACAAGTGAGTTTCTACATTCATGATGGTTGTGCATACTCAAAATATAGAATCAATAATGTTAATAATGCCCAAATTGACAGTTTGTGGCTATAAAATATCAATGGTATGAACGTATTACATATATGGGAATTTGGACAACATATATACTATATAACTGTTTCCATGCAAATGACTATTTTTTAAGCAAGCTATTAGTTATTGTATTTGGATAATAAATACAATTTGAGGCATTTTTTAAATCGGCTATATTAGATTTATCTCTTATGTAAGATGATAACCTATTCCATATCTTTACTCCATGGTTGCTTATAAATGATTGAGATTGTGTTGTTAACATTAGTACGTGGTATGTGTAAGAGGTTGGTGTTTCTCATATTATATCAAGTATTTGTTCTTATATAAAACATATCATTTTCGATGTGTTTTTTCAAGGATTTATAGACAAAAAGAGCGCAGCAGTATGTATTAATATCTTCAAACTTAAGCAATCCAAATTCGGAGAATAATTTGTTAGTGTGGTAGTACTTATTTGTGTATGCAAATGTTCAAATTATTTTCGTTTGAGTTTCTATTAGTTTTCTTGTTTTGTTTTTTGCAACAGCCCCCCATATTGTATTGCAGTAAAATATGTTAGAATATATTAAAGAATAATAAATATGTTTCATTCCTCTTCTGTTTAGATAATTTCTAGTTAAGTAAAGTATACCACACTGCTTGTTCATTTTGTTTTGTAAATATAATGTATGATCTCCCCACGATAGTCTTTTATCCACGATGACAATCAAAAATGTAGTTTTATCCTCTTCATTTAGTACTGTCGCACCTATTTTAACTGGCTGTCGGTTTCAGGCATTGCTTTATTTCTGTGAAATAATATATAGTGTGTTTTGTCAAGATTTAAAGTTAGTTTGTTACTTACTATCCAGTTCCTTACATTATTTAGTTCAGAGTTTACTATATCTACCAAGGAGTCAAGGTTTGGGTGGCTAACATAGAGGGTACTATCATCTGCAAATATAATACATTTTAACGCTTTGCTAGAATTGTCAATATCATTTATGTAGAGTAGAAAAAACAATGGTCCCAGTATGGATCCTTGAGGGACGCCATGTGATATATTGTTTAGCTCTGATTGGCATTCATTATAAGTAACATATGGCTTTCTGTTTTTAAGGTATGACTTAAACCAGAGATAGTTAATACCTCTTACTCCATAATATTCTAACTTAGTTAATAGTATTTCATGGCCTACGGTGTCAAAGACCTTAGAAAGGTCTACAAATTTAATAATAGTGTAATGTTTGTTATCATGCGATTTTAATATATCATCTGCTTATCGCCCCCTTCTGAATCCATACTGGGCAGTGGATAAGATATTACAGTTTACAAAGATATTTAATCTGTTATACATAAGTGTTTCAATAATTTTACTTATGGCAGGTATAGAAATAGGACGAAGTTTTTTTTAGCAGTCTTTTATCACCAGCCTTATATATGGGTGTAACTTTAGCAATGTTGAGCTTATCAGGGAATTTTCCAGTAGAAAAAGAAGATTTGCATAAATGTGAAAGAACTCGGGAAATGGCAGGAGCTACTTGATCATTTGTATTGATATCTTGTCATTGCCTGGTGAAGTATCTTTGAGCTGTTTGATTACATCTAAAAGTTCCTCGTGTGAGATAGGTGATGCAGTAAATGTTTCTTCAGGTCTGTTATTTAAGTATGATCTAAAATTGGTGTCGCATTACCTATTTTTTTTTGCTAGGGTTTTACCGGTGTTAAAACAAGTAGTAATTAAAATAATTGGCAATTTCATTGGGGGTTGTTATCACTTTGTTGTCTACAAGAAACGTATCACTAAGTTTTCTATATTTTTTGCCTGTTTAAAATATAATTGATCACACCCCACCTCCTACGGCAATCTCCCGAGTATTGTTCAAATGTATTTGTATAATAATTTGATTTTGCGCTTCTAATCGTTCGAGTGACCTCATTTCTTAGTCAATGAAAGGACTCCTCATACTTAATTGGTCTTTTGGCAAATAAACTCTGTAGTTTGTTTTTATCTTTAATCATGACCTTAATATCTTCTGTAATATATGGCTTAGAAATGTATTCTGATATTATTTCCTTAATTATTTGATGGAAATGTTTATCATAGCAAGCATTAAAGATGTTTAAAAAGTTACAATATATTATGTTGGGGTCTTCGGAAGCCAAAACAAGGTCCCACGATACGTATTCCACACATCTATTAACATTAATTATATTTTCATTTCCTTCTAGAAATTCTGGAGGTGGGATTCCCAGTCCCAACCTCCAGGGGCTATCTGCGCCATAGAGTGACGGGCGGAGGGGTCACCACCTCCCTACGCCAGTACTCCTATATCTCCTCAAATAAATGGCCTAACCTAGGTTATATAATACTGTAATATCAGTAGACAGAACTTGCTGTTATCTTGCGATAGGTGAAAACTAGTACTCTCTACACCAAGTGGTTCAGTTTTAATGGTGTAAATACCAGGGAAAAAGATTGATGCGTTTGGGGTAAAATCGAAAGTCTCAAGATATATCTTAGATCTCATGGCCTAACTATTACTCATATCTCCGCAAATAAATGGCCTAATCTAGGTTTTATAATAATATCAGGAGATAGCACTTGCTGTTATCTTGCGATAGGTAAAAACTAGACCTCACTACACCAAGTGGTTCAGTTTTAATGGTGAAAATACCAGGCAGAAGATTTACCATTTTGCCACCAAATCAGCTGACTGAGTGTGTGTGTGTTTATGTGTGTGAGCTTTTTTCTTGTTCGTCAATCGGCCGGTATATCAACAATACAGTACTTTCTCTCGCACTGTTTTAAGTGGTTTTAGGACAAAATCAAGCCTGTGCCTTTTTAACTATTGTGTTAACCTTTAAACAGCAAAGCCTAAGTTTTTTAAAGATCCCGCCATGCGAAGGATCTATTCTGATGAAAATCGTCATATTTACCACATATATCATTATTACTTATCCATTGCGCCTATTTTACTTTTAACCCGGCAAGTGCGGAAACACTAATAAGAGTTTTACTGCTGCGCTGCGGAACTCCTTATATACTCCAAGGCCTAAAATAAAAACATTTAAACCAGCCCAGTATCAATTTTCTGTTTTTTTTATTTTTTTGCCCCATGGCCATGCCAAATATCACTCCTCCACATCCCCTCCTTCCCCCCCCCCCCCCTCCCCTTCAATTATCACCTATTCTCTCTCTTATTCCCTTATTTCGTCGGTATATTTTTGTGCTATCAATAGCGATTCATAAGCAAGCTGTGCTTGTATGTGCTACACAGCGAATGAAAGAGAGAAAGAGAGGGAACTACACAACAGTGTCGCTCCAGTCGTCATGAGGGGTGGATGTTGGCAGGCTGGCTCGCACTCGATGACTATAACTCCCGATCTCATTTGCCGATTTTGACCAGCCAAACGCTGTTTCCACTTGTTTTATTGTTGTAACAGGTTAATATCTTCATAATCAACGTAAAATAGGCGCATATGGAAAAGTATTAATGATATTTATGGTACGATGACGATTTGAGTGAAGGAAACAGTGTAAATACCTCCGCACAGGGAGGGGTGGCCACTACCCCACCTGCGCAGCGGAGAGGTTAATCCCCTCCGACAGATTATGTTTCAATAATAATCTGTGGACAGTTGACACACTATTTGGCACAATTTGGGTGGACTTTTATTTGTGGTACTGCCTGGCCTGGTAGGAAGTTGCCAACTAGCTCCACATTTAGTGTTGCCCTTCACCGGGCACCTGTTAAATTTGCACGCGATTATATACGCGATCGCGTATATAATAACTTTAGTTAACACTAAGTTTCCCAATATATGTAGGAGGTTAGAGTGCAAATCGGTGCTTGGTCTAAACCACTTATACACGCGATCGCGTGTAATCTGACGGACAGGGTTAATATGAACATATGAACATTTAAGAGCAATAACAGAAGTGGGAATAGCATTTGGGGAGTGAAAAAAGACGTATTATTGCCGCCCGGTCGTATCGTGAGGCGAGACCTCCAGCGGCAAATAACCATTCACTCCGAGCTCCAGGGCAGCACTGAGGCCTTGCACTAGAAGTCTCTGTGTTGCAAGGATCTCTAGCTGCCACGCCCATGTTAAAGAGCCCGTGTGAGCGAAATTACCCGATAAAAGGGGGAATAAGAGACAAAATTGCTGATAAATGAGAAGGGGGGAAAGGAGAGGATGGGGGGGGGGGGGTGTAACACATATGGAGAAGTGGTAGCAAGCATTGGAGGGGAATTATCTCAACTAATCACATATTGCTTTGTTTTGACGCGGCCTATGCGGTTTATTATATGTACCGCACAGCGGGGTGTTTTTAGCCAAAATAGGGCTGTTTACGTGATCATTTTCATGCCTAAATAAGACCCAGAACGTAAAACAAGTACCTATCCCTGAAAGGGCATAAACAGAGCTTTCGAATGACACCATAACGATCCTTGTATGATGGATAGTTTTCTTGCAATAACCGTGCAACGCGAGTGCAAAAAGCAGGTAATTCGGTACTTTCGGTACATAATTGAGTATGTAGCGAGTGAGAGAGGGAGGAGGGAGCTGAGATTTGTGTCAGTAGGTTCGCCGCGGTGGTCTGGAGCAGTCATACGCTCGCTAGTCTCCTGCCACCACTTGTCTCTCTCTCTCAGCCACATTACGTGCTGAAATTGCCACTCGACCTATGTCGAGCGCCGCCACATAGTCCAGCTTTTTTTAACTCGACTTATGTTGCTCGCCGCTAATTAAGGGTTAATTACTATGGCATTAATTACTATGACTCGGACATCTCGAAAAATCAGACTTCTCGGAAGTGGCCATCCACCAATTAATCCGAGTTAGCGAGTGTTTACTGTAGATGCATCAACGATATTCTCGTTTGTAATATGTTAGATTTTAATAAAGCCATTAAATTAATATATCCAAAGTCCATCCTCCTCACACTAGGAAATGTAATTGATCAAGTAGAAACATTTGTTAACATAATAATACATATTGATAATGAACAGTGCTCACTAAAGGTCTATCACAAAGTTGACAATTTAAATGTTAACGTAATAAACTTTCCTTTCCCTAGTAGTATTTTGATAATGAAATAATATATAATTGTTATTACTCCCATTTCATCATAAAATATTGTAAAACTTGCAATAAATTACTTGAATTTTGAGCTAGAGCTAGGTTACTATACAGACTATTAGTAGACAGGTATTGATAGAAGTAAATTGTTGCATATAGTTAATATTTCTAAGGTCAATTATTGTGACTTTATTCTTAAATTCGATATCAATAATATCCATCTTACTACCCGTCAGGAACCTCCAGAGCACTATCCCTTATTCTTCAACAATACAAAAATTAACACTCCTTTTCTTCTGCTCTCACTTGGAAAGACCATATTACCAGTCTCACTAAGGCAGCCTCCCAGAAGCTGGGTGTGCTCAACCGCCTCAAGGAGTTCTTTACCCCTGCGCAGCTTCTTGCTTTGTACAGGGGCACAGTGCGTCCTTGTATTGATTATTGTTCACATGTGTGGGGAGGATCCTCTTGCACCGCACTCCTAGATAAAGTAGAAAGGAAAGCCTTTCATATCATCAACTCCCGTCCACTCACCAACTCTCTGCAATCTCTCTCTCTTCGCCGCATCTCTCTCGCTATTCTATCGCTACTACAATAATCAGTGTTCCTCAGAGCTTTCCCAGGGTATACCACCTCCTCTACGTAGGGTACGTTGTACCCGCCTTGCAGCACAATCCCACCCATACTCTGTGCAACTCTCCAACCCAAGAGTGAAACGCTATTCTCAGACTTTCTTCGATTCAACTGCTCAGCTCTGGAACTCTCTCCCAGAATCAGTCTTTCCCTCTTCCTATGAATTAAATTGCTTCAAACTCCGTGTGTCCAGGCATTTTAGCTCGAACGTCCCTTGATTTCGGCCCTGTCACTCTTTGACATCTGGGGGAGGCACTCGCTGCAGGCAGTTGTGCCTTTTGTCTCCCTCATTCACATAGACAAACAAATCAAGCATTATTAACTTGAAGTTTCTTATATAACCTCTGAGTACTGTGTGTTTATGTATTGATTGTTTATCTACCTCTATTGTTATAATTTATTTATATGTAATAATGTTTTATTTTTGTCATTATCTTTGATAAAAGAGTACTCTTTATTTATTCTGTTATTATATCATATATATTCACTTTTGATTGCATCAATTGCTTGCCTTTGTAATGTTCTTATTCTATTCATACTATAATTATTGTAGGCTATTTGTAGGATAGCTGTTGGTAGGGGTCATGTGTCCATGCTATGCTCACAGTCACAGGTACTTACCCGATAGCAATATCGTTTGTGATTACTGTATGATATCCTCAACCTATATGATGAGAGTAAAGCTGAAGATATTATATACCTTGGTTTTCAAAGGGCCTTTGACAAAGTTCCCCACAAACGTTTATTGATGAAACTAAATGCACATGGAATAAAAGACGGTGTGTTGAAATGGATAGAAAATTGGATTAGTGACAGAAAGCAAAGAGTAGTCCAAAACGTTAAAGAATCCAAATGGATCATTGTAAGTAGCGGGGTACCCCAGGTTTCGGTACTGGGGCCAGTTCTTTTCCTAGTTTATATTAACGACATAGATAAGTTCGACATAGATCTCAAAGTTTTGCTGACGATACAAAAATTGCAAATAGCGTACTCTCAAATGACCATGTTGAAATTATGAAACATAATCTAGATAAGGGGAGGCTGAAGGATTGACCCCCAAGTCAGCCTGTGTAAGAGATAGTGTTTTTCTTCACTTATACCATCTTATTACAAATGGAAATACTAAGACTCGCTGAAAAAATCAGCTCTCTATGTGCGCGAGTGCAGAATTTCATTGAAATATTTGTAAAATCCTCTTCTCACTCAAAATTGTTCAAATTTCCCGCTACCTTTGCATGGCGTACTCTACCTGCATCCCCTGCAAGAAAATGAGGTCAATATACAGGAGGCGCTACAATATAGGTAGCAAAATTCTAATGGTAGTTTTGGGTTCCTATCATCATATGCTTCATTTCTATATACTTTTTATCCCCGGGGGAAAAAAAAAAAAAATCTTTCGTGGGTTTTTAATTTTTTTCTTGGATTTTTTTGTTTTGTTATTAACCTAACCAAAAAACCTAACCTAACCTAAATGTATTTGGGGGTTAGCTTAGGTTAGGTTTTTTGGTTAGGTTCATGACCAAAACAAAAAATCCCAAGAAAATAAATGAAAAATCCCAAGATTTTTTTTTTTTCCGGGGATAAAAAGTATATAGAAATGAAGCATATGATGATAGGAACCCAAAACTACCATTAGAATTTTGCTACCAATATTGTAGCGCCTCCTGTATATTGACCGAAAATGAACCAAAGTTACCATATTGCATAGTAGAAGGGGCTGAAAAAACTATATAATATATATATATGTTTTTTTAGCCAACATTTCAACCTAAACAATGTTGAATCTTGACAAATATGTGAGATAATGCCATTATCTCTTCATTTTCCAGTAGCTATATAGTCCTATATGTAGTGTGTGGAAGGGGAATGAATTTGAGGCATAAACAGAAAAGTAGATGATCTCGTAAGTGCCAAAATATCATCTCTGGCAAACTAAAATTGAAATTTTTCACCACAGAAAATAAATTTTGGGCCAGAAAAAATAGTTTGTCCTCCTAAGCTTCCGTTTTCTGTCATAGCGCACACATAGAAGATCGAGAGTAATGGGTAACTAAACAACATTTTCGTCAGGGGCATGGTTCTAAGAATTTATGAGACAAATTTGTACCAAAATCCATGATTTTGGGGCCCCTTTAGGGGGGCCCTAGGGATGTCATATGGGCATTTATGCCCTCATATGATCATTTCTATTGCTTACAGCAGCCCTTTAGACTACAGACACAAAAAAAAAATTGGATGGCTGAAATATTTGTTTTAAGTTTTTCGGGGGTCGAGGGTGAAACCCCGGCCCCGGGGGTTATGGATGCGATATGTTTTTTTGTTCCTTCCTATGCTATTCTCCTATGTTGAAAGGAGCATTATAGAACAAGAACACAATAATTAGAAATTTTGATATCTGGGCTCTGGGAGCCTTCAGCCTCCCCTCCTTTAAATTAAATTAAATTAAATTTAAGTTTCGGTACTAGGGCCAGTTCTTTTCCTAGTTTATATTAACGACATAGATAAGTTTGACATAGATCTCAAAGTTTTGCTGACGATACCAAAATTGCAAATAGCGTACTAATGACCATGTTGAAATTATGCAACATAATCTAGATAAGTTGTCACATTCGGCTCAAATTTGGCAAATGTGTTTCAATGCAGATAAATGTAAAGAACTCCATATTGGATACCGAAATGAGAAAGCAAACTATTCAATGAATGGCACCCAGCTTAACCCTTAATTAGCGGCGAGCAACATAAGTCGAGTTAAATAAAGCTGGACTATGTGGCGGCGCTCGACATAACTCGAGTGGCAATTTCAGCACGTAATGTGGCTGAGAGAGAGAGACAAGTGGTGGCAGGAGACTAGCGAGCGTATGACTGCTCCAGACCACCGCGGCGAACCTACTGACACAAATCTCAGCTCCCTCCTCCCTCTCTCACTCGCTACATACTCAATTATGTACTGAAAGTACCGAATTACCTGCTTTTTGCACTCGCGTTGCACGGTTATTGCAAGAAAACTATCCATCATACAAGGATCGTTATGGTGTCATTCGAAAGCTCTGTTTATGCCCTTTCAGGGATAGGTACTTGTTTTACGTTCTGGGTCTTATTTAGGCATGAAAATGATCACGTAAACAGCCCTATTTTGGCTAAAAACACCCCGCTGTGCGGTACACATGATTAAACCGCATAGGCCGCTCGTAAGGTGTTAAGAGTGTAGACAGAGTAACTGATTTGGGAGTAACAATATCGAGTAACCTAAAACCGAGTCAACAATGTTCAGAAGTTGTTAAGAAGGCAAACAAAATAATTGGCTTTATAGGCAGATCATTTGAGCATAAATCCAAAGATGTAATCCTAACTCTTTACAATTCCTTAGTTTACCCTCTTCTGAAATATTGCGTTCAATCCTGGTGCCGTTACTACCAAAAAGATATAGACAAGCTAGAACGAGTTCAACGTAGAGTTACCAAAATGATACCTTGCCTACAGAACAAACCATACGAGGAGCGTCTTAGAGAATTACATTTATTTCCTTTAACCCAGCGCAGACTATAGGAGGCGATTTAGTTCAAGTGTTCAAAATCATCAAAGGCATCGACAAAATGAACTGTAATAAATATTTCACTATCGACCAATTAAATATCACACGGGGGAATGGTTGCAAAGTTATTGGTAAATCTTTTAACCCGTGGAGCCCCGGCTAGTTTTGTAATGTTTGTTCACCAGAACCCGGCCACTTTTCAAAAAATGGTTTTATTCCAGAAACAATAGCGAATGGGTTAGGAATGAAGGAAAAACCACGAAAAACCGCTCAAAAAGCTTAAAAAATGGTCCTACAGAGCCCCCGAAAACGTATTTTACAAGTGTAAAAAATTGAAGGCAATTACCCCAAAAAACCAGGTTATTGCGCGCTCATGCGCACGCACGTTGACTTTGAGAGTTTTCAACCATCGACACGGTTGCGTGGGATACGTACACAGTTCCCATACAAATCTGAGCCCTCTTGAGTGGCTACACCTGAGGTTACGGTCGGCGCAATTAGGGTGACGCGTCAGGCGCGTCTCTGGGGCTGTGCGTTACATACATCGCCGACGCGTCAGACGCGTCGCTGGGGCTATACGGGTTAACTCACACGATGGGACTCGTTAACCTTGGTCGGCATCCCATCTAGGGGAAACAACCTTATAAAAATCTGGGTGGATGGGACTCGTCAGCCTTGGTCGCCAACCTGTCTAAGGAAGTAAACCTTATACAAATCCATAGAGCTTACTTAAGGGTGAAGCAGGTTAGTGGATGGATTAGCCATACACCACTGTAGACAAATAGTGCTAATAAGATACATAGAAAGCCTCGGAGTCAGACGGACCCTAAATGGAGTGGGCAATCCTATAATTCCTTCAGTAAACTGGAATGGGTTGTCCCTCTTACAGGGAATAGGTCCGCTTGTGTACGGCCATCCTCATTAAGAGGAGTAAGGCGTCCAGCAATAGATAGATAGAGTCTACGAATTTCTTCTTCAATCGAGTTGTTAACTTCTGCAATGGGCTTTCCCGAGATGTCATAGACTGCAGCACCATTGATTCTTTTAAATTTAGCCTAGACAAACACCTTGCCTTAAATCCATGACTGACTGCATTTGTAAAGGAATAGTTTTTATGTTTCAATTATATTAGTAACAAGTGTCCCTTACTAACGTCTCCTAATCCTGCCATGGAAATTTGTCCCTGGGTAGTCTTCCCTTTCCATTTTTCCCATACCCACTCTAAACCACTGTTTGGACACTTGGCCACCAGTGTTTTGGAGGACAAGCAGCCTTGAGGGGTTGCTGGACCTGTTGTTGCTAGATTTCCTTTTTACTCTTTTGTACTCCTTTATGTATTTTCTATTTTGTACTATTGTTAAAATTTTGTCAAAGTGCAAAATTTATTTGTATAATTTATGTATAAATATTGCTCAATATGCAGTATTATCATCCTATAATAAATCTAGTTTGAATAGAATATTTGTACTTAAATTGTAGTTTCTTTATTCATACAGAATTTACCTGAACTTTCTGAACTTCCCAAATTGACTAATTCCTTATATATGCAACTAATTTACTTGGGGAAGCAAATTAACTTACTCATATAGTGATGTACATTCAATTTGGTGGCTTTGTGTTTTTATATTTTAAAAATGTATTGTGCTAAATATTTTTTTTCCGGTGATTTTGATAAATTCTTTTGTCTTTATATTGTTCAGTTCCTGGTTTGGTTTGTTTAATTTGCAAGTTTTACATTTTAATATATATATATACTGTATATATATTTGTTTTTCTATATGTATGAGGGAGACAAAAGGCAAAACTGCCTGTGATGGGTGCCTCCCCCAGAGTTAAAAGAATGACAGGGCCAAAATCAAGGAACGTTCGAGCCAAAATGTCTGGACACACAGAGTTTGAAACAATTTAAGTCATAGGATGAGGGAAAGATGGATTCAGGGAGAGAGTTCCAGAGCTCAGCTGTTGAATAGAAGAATGAATGGAAATAACGTTTCACTCTTGAGTTGGAGAGTTATACAGAGTAGGGGTGGGATTGAGTTGCAAGACGGGAACTACGTACCCTATATAGTGGAGGTGGTATGCACTGAGAGGGCTCTGAGGAACACTGATTATTGTACCATAGCACCAATAGAATAGCGAGAAAGATGCATCTTTGCGACGAAGAGAGAAAGATTACAGAGAGTCGGTCAGTGGACGGGAGTTAATGATACTTTGTCTAAAAGTGCTGTCTGAGAGGATCCTCCCCACACTGTAAACAATACTCAATACAAGGACGCACTGTGCCCCTGTGCAGAGCAAGAAGCTGAGCAGGGGTAAAGAACCCCATGAGGGGGTTGAACATACCCAACTTCTGGGAGGCCGCCTTAGCAAGACTGGTAATATGATCCTTCCAAGTGAAAGCAGAAGAAAAAGAGACACCAAGAATACTGGAAGAAGATGAAGGGTTGATTTTTGTATTGTTGAAAAATAAGGGATAGTCCGCTGGGAGTTCACGGCGGGTAGATAGATGGAGAGATTGGGTTTTGGAAACATTAAAGGTAACAAGGTTTTGTCTGCCCCAATTGGAGATGGTAGTTAGATCAGAAGATAAGTATTCTATGGCCTCATTACGTTTGCTTTTGAGGGATTGCTGGCTGGGGCATTCTGGGAACTAATTAAATAGTGTAAGGTAGAGTCATTTGCATATGAATGGATAGGACTGGAGGTACAGTTGAGAAGATCATTTATGAAAATTAGAAAGAGAATAGGAGATAGGACAAGGCCCTGAGGAACACCAGAGTTGATAGAATGAGGAAGTGAACGATGGCCGTCCACAACCACAGCTATGGAATGACCGGAAAGGAAATTAGAGAAAATGGCACAGATGGAGGGATAGAAGCCGAAGGAGGGTAGTTTAGGCATTAGAGATTTATGCCAAACTCTATCAAAGGCCTTCGATATGACTAACGCAATAGAAAAGGTCTCGCCAATGTCCCGAAAGGAGGATGACCAAGAGTTAGTAAGATATGAAAGAAGATCAACAGTAGAGCGACCCTGTAGGAAGCCATACTGGCAATCTGAGAGTAGATAATGATAAGATTAATGCTTAAGAAATTAGGAAGTAAGAATAGTTTCAAAAATTTAGAGATACAAAAGATGAGAGCAATTGGACAATATTTGGAAGGTTGGTATTGGTCACCCTTCTTTGGGACAGGTTGAATGAGAGCAAACTTCCAGCAAGAAGGGAAGATGTTAGAGGAAAAACAGAGACGAAAGAGTTTGCCTAGGCAGGGAGTCAGCACGGAAGCACATTTTTTTAGTACAACAGGAGGAACACCATCCGGACCGTACGCCTTCTTAGTATCAAGCCCAGAGAGGGTAGAAAGTACATCTTTAGAAAAGATTAGGATATTAGGCATAAGTAGGAGAGAGTGGGGTGGAGAGGGAGGAATAGCACCGGAATCATCCAAGGTTGAATTTCTAGCAAAAGTTTGAGCAAAGAGTTCAGCTTTGTTGAAATGATGGTTGTGCCATAAGAGTGGAAAAGGGGAGGGAAAGACGAGGAAGACAAATTGTTGGAGATGTTTTTGGCTAGATGCCAGAAAGCTTGGGAAGAGCTAGAGTTAGATAGTTCAGTGCATATATTGATGAAAGAGTGTTTGGCAAGTCGAAGAACAGATTTGGCTTGATTCCGGGCAGAAATATAGGAAGAATGAGATTCTTGAGTTTTAAGGCATCGGTACCATTTGAATGCTTTCTCCTTATTTCGTTCAGCAGTAGAACAAGCATGAGTAAACCAATTTTTATTTGCATTAGTCTGAGAGAAAGAATGTGGAATGTATGCCTCCATGCCAAATAGGATTACCTCGGTAATGCGTTCAGTACTCTCCGAGGGTCCCCGGCCACGGAAGCAAAAGTCATTCCATGGGAAATCAAAGAAGTACTGCCGGAGAGCCTCCCAGTCGGCAGCGCCAAAGTGCCACAAGTGCCGCCAGCTGGGAGGATCGGGTGGCCGTACTGGAGAGATAGGACAGGTGACAGAGATAAGTTTATGGTCAGAGGAGCTCAAAGGAGAGAAAAGATCGACAGTATAAAAATAAGGGTTAGAAGTTAGAAACAAGTCAAGAATATTGGGCCGATCTCCGAAGCGATCAGGGATACGGGTGGGTTGCTGAACTAACTGTTCTAGGTCATTTAGGATAGAAAAGACGTAAGCTAGTTTATCAGGTTGGTCATTAGTGTGAGAGGAGAGCCATTGGCAGTGGTGAACGTTGAATCTCCTAAGATGGAGATTTCTGAGAAAGGAGAACTGGATAGAATGTGCTCCACTTTAGAGTTTAGATAGTCAAAGAATTTGGGAAAGTCGGTAGAGTTAGGGGAAAGACAGACAGCACAGAAATATTTAGTATGAAAATGATAGGATAGTTTGAGCGATAGATAGATAGAGCGAGTGAGTTTGTTGTGCACATGTGCACAACATCCGCCTATGGCTTTGAAACTAGGATAGAGAAAGAAGGAGGATGCAGAGAAGGGGCTGCTGGCAGTTGCTGCAGACACCTGCATTACGGTGAGGAAAAGAAAATCAGGTTTGTAGGAGGAGAGATGGTGTTCTACAGAGTGAAAATTGGAGTAAAGGCCGCAAATTTTGCAAAAGTTGATAATAAGAGTGACAGGCCGTGGTCCAGAGCATTTATGTATATATCATTATATATATATATATAAGTGTCAAGGATGTTAATTGGATGGTCAAGGATACGAGTAGGGTACTGTACTAACTGCTTAGGCTATTTAGATTATACCAAATTTAAGATTGTTCACTAGGTTGGTCAGTGAAATGCGAGGAGAGTGATTGGCAGTGGTGTACATTGAAATCAAGTTAGATGGAAATTTCTGATAAAGGAGAGGCTGATAGGATTTAGAATGGAGAAAGTTAAAGCACTTGGGAGAGATAGATGAGAGATACACAGGATTATAGGTTTGACTCCTGTAAGGAAACCTAATATTTAGTAGTGGCCCCGTAATCATTGACGATTATGCCTATTACATAAGGCACCCTCTTCAAACACTCATCCGCCGTAGTTTGAATCTACCGCGCAGAGCATTCAAAATTTGAGGAGCCTTCATGATGAGCGCACGCAACCTCACTCATGGTTCAGTCATTATGAAATTGGGTTCTCACTACGAAAAAACTTCGTAAAAAATAAAAACAAAAAGAAAATAAGAATAACTATTCAATAAGCTTTCCATAATATCGTGGATGTACTTGTGTGGATCTTTGACCAGATGCTGACTCAGGCGTCATTCTTCCTTCACTGACATATCAAGTAAACCAAAATCCTTAATACATCAACGAATGGGAAGGGGATGGTCGGGAGGGCCCCAGTCGTCAATGATTACGGGGCCACTACTAAATATTAGGTTTTCTTTATCTCCTTACAGGAGTCAAACCTATAATTTATTAGTGACCCCTCCATCATTGACGATTATGCCTGATATCTAAGACTGGAGGGGGACATTCGTAATCATATCATAACTCTAGTAAAAGCAGATAATCAAACAACCACATAGTATTCTTACTTCAAAAAGATATATATTTATTGGCGCAGCACATATATACAAAAAGGGGTACAAGCAGGAGCGTGCTTCAAAGAAGCCTGCTTGATAAAAAAGGGTTAACTCTTGAGACTCAGTGAACAGATCTGTAAGTTAAAAAGGCACCCCACTCAACATAAGTGGTGAAAAATAACAAACTTATAAGTTTACATGTGCACATATAACCCCATAATACTCGTGGATATATCTTGCAAAATATATCCAATGCTTAAAATTACATTGCTTTCACAGCTAAAACTACTTATAACAACACTGTTGTTTGTACTACCATTGTACTAGCACAATTTCCTGCACTGAATAGTACAGATTTTTTTTCATATCACAATACCCATAACTAGTATCACAGCTCTTATACTCCGGCGGGGTCTAGGGTGTCCTATGTTACACTGACTGCACCCCCCCCCCCCCTTTTTCTTGAAATTAAACAAGAAGTTACTTTTAGGGCCACCTAGACCCTCTGCCTTAAAGCTATACATGGCAAGGAAGGTTTGTCTAGAGCTACTGACAGGTATCGCGTCAAAAACGTATGATTAGAGGCCCACAAATGTGTGGACGTAATATCTTCAACAGAAAAATTCTTAAGGAAACGCAAAGAGGCTGCCCATTTGCGTAAATCGTGGGCCCTACCAACAACGCTGGGATTACTCTCTTTAATGACCTCGACCAAGAGAGAAGCCAATCTACGTTTCAGCAAGCGCTTACCCGTACTTGCTATCCATAAAGCACCCTGGGGATTTAGAGGAGCTACTCTCAAATATTTGGTTAGAGCCTGCACTGGACATAAATTATGGTGCACCTTTCCCCTTTTCAACGCCGGCACCGTGAACTCTGAAAACACGTGTTCACTGTGCTCATTCTTGGCTATGAACCCTGGGGAAAGTGCAATGTGAATACACTCATTAAGCCTACCAAACCTGAGGCAATTAGGTGTGTTGCTCATCGCCGCCAGCTCAGATACTCTGTTCCCGGTGGCCAAAGCCATAAGGAATACTGCCCTTTTTAAGAGTAATATAAAATCTGCAGTATTTTGGTACAGACGGGAATGAAGTAATGACAAAGCTTTGTCCAGAGACCAAGTAGGCATGAGCTGACGGGGAGGTGGGCGGAGTTTAAAACATGCTCTCATAAAACCTGTTTCCTCCGCGACTGGTATGGTGAGACCGGTAAGGTCCCAAAATGGCATCCTAATCACTGTTAAGTGATTTTTTAACGTTACCGCAGATAAACGTTTCTGCTCGAACAGATAATTTAAATAATTAAAAACCAAAGCCACCGAGGGCTCAGTTTGTTCTGTCCTAAGGATCCAAGAAGTAAAGGCTTGCCAATGTGATTGATACTGTCGTTTTGTAGACTGGGTATATTGATTCATGAATTTATTGGTCACGTCTCTACCATACGGTGCTAGCCACTTGGCCTCCTGAATGTCCATAATGCAAAAGTCAGCGAGGTCGCTAGGTTGCCAATCGTGTCTAAGTGGAAAAACCCGACCGGGAGCGACACCGGGTGCGGGCACCACGTTTTCAATTGCTGGTACCACAACTGCGCCGGCCACAGGGGCGCGATTAACGAGACTACGCCCCTATAATCTCGTAGTTTGTTTACTACTTGGCACATTAGAAACGCGTCTGGCGGTGGAAACAGATAAATGGAACTCCACCTGTTCCAGTCTGTCACCAGGGCGTCTGGCCCACCTGCCGGCGTTATCGTCCGGCGGGTGAGGTACATTGGGAGTTTGTGAGTCTCCTTTGATGCAAACAAATCCACTTGTGGATGGTAAGGCTCCGCAATCATTTGGTTGAAAATGGTTTGGTTGAGCGCCCATTCTACTGTTGTGCTCTGTCTCCGAGACAGAGCATCTGCCCAGACGTTTGCTACGCCTGGGAGATAAGATGCGTGAAGATGAATGTCCAGCCTGTTGGCTAGAATAAAAATCTCTTCTGACACGTTTAGCAACTTTCGAGATCTCGGCGACCCTTGTTTCTGAATACAGTGAACCGCATTCAGATTGTCCATTCTGAAGGCCACCGACTTGCCCAACAAAGTAGAGCCGTGAGCCTGAAGGAAAAATAAGGGGACTAGTAATTCTTTGACATTGATGTGGGAGATTTCTAAATGGGACCAAAGCCCTTGACCCTGGTGCCCTTGGTTTGACTGAAAACCCCAACCTATCGTGCCTGACGCATCCGTGTCTACCCATACCGTCGGCGGAGGAGAGGTCCATGACATTACTGAGTGCAACATTTCCCTCTTCGCCCAGACCGCTAGTAAGTTGTGGATTAATTTTGGTATGGGCCATAATTTTTCCACCGGCAATAGCGGAAAATATTTGTTGCCCTCCAATATTAAACGCTTTACTTTCAACCGCCCAACATTACAGTTAGTTGAACCCAGTTGAGAGAGCCGACCAGAGACTCCCAGATTCTCTGTGTCGTAGTCAGACTGTGAAGGAACCGGAACAGTTTCCTGCGAAATCTGTCTCGATTGTCCACACTCTGACTCAGAGTGAGAGCAGCTGTGTCCCAAACCAGCCCTATCCACTGAACTACTCGTGAGGGAACAAGGTTTGACTTTACCAGATTTACCTTGAACCCTAGAGTTTTGACATGATTTAATGTTATGTTGACATGATTTATGCATACTTGCTCCGTCTCTGCCACCACTAGCCAGTCGTTTAGGTACCACAAAATCCTGATCCCTTGTTTTAACAATGGCATCAGGGCTTGCCGGACTAATTTCGTGAATAAGCAGGGTGCCAGGTTCAATCCAAATGGCATCCTCTGAAAAACATAATTTTGATGCCTGATCCGTAAGGCCAGAAATCGTTGAAATCTTTTGTTTACCGAGACGTGCCAATACGCGTCTGTCAGGTCTAAAGAACACATCCATCCTCCCGGCGGAAGTGTTAGCCTGATTTGATGCACTGTCAACATCCTGAATGACACGTTGTGAATGTGAAGGTTCAGATAAGACAGGTCTATGACGGGTCTCATCTGAACACTGTCCCTTTTGGGTACCAGAAATAGGTTGGATGTGAAGACTGGGTAATTTTGAGGGACCGGGATGATGACATTCTTGGCGATCATTTCCTTGATCAGTGACTCCACCTCTAGTGAAACTAGATTCGCCGTTGTCGGCTGACGTAAATGAGGTCGCCGGAGCCACTGCCAAGTGATGCCTTTGCGTGCCACCATCCTTGCCCACGTATTTAACGGCCATGCTTGGTGACACGTTCGGAACGACCCAGTTAGCAGACAAGGGTTCGCCGGCTGTACTACCCTCGGATCCACCCGCCTTGAGACCGGCCCCGGGAGTGAGAGAGACTTTAGTTTTTTTATGGTGGTGGAGGTGGTGGTGGTGGACGCTTAGCCTGCTGGCCGGCGTTGGCAGAAGACGGGCCCTGACCTAGTTTGTTATAGCCTCGTCCTTTCTGACCTGTAAACTTACCCTGTCTATACCTGTACTGACCTTGGGGGGAAGAGGACTTAGGTAGGTGAAAGGGCTTAGATCCCCCCGGCTGCGCTTTTGCGACTGGCTTGGGTTTGGGAAAGTTAAAGGCAGGTTTCTTAGAAGGGGTGGGACTATGTTTAAAGGCCTGAGCCATATTAAAAACAGTTCTCCACACATCTGGGGACATTAAAGAGGGAGTAAGCACTGGTGACATGACCACCTGATTCGCAATTCGATCAGGAAGTTTCCTAACCAGGGACATTCTGAGATCTTGTCTCGCTCGTACCGCCTCAAGCAAGGCTGTGCGGATATCACCCAACGACTGAATCGACGTCTGAAGGAGCAATCTCCGAGATAGTTCAACCGATCTTCTGGCATCCGCGTCTGCGATTGCCTGAGTGGATCGTAGCATCGATTTCGCCACCTGGTGCGTCACAATGTATTGGGAGAAAAGTCTATACGCTTTCCCCCGTAGCCTAGATTCCCGGTCTAGGTGAGTTAGGGAAGGTGTAGTGAAAGGGCCCTTGAGTTCACATAGATTGATTTTGGGGGCAGCTAAGAAAGCAAACAAAGCAGATGGGACACCGCCAGCAGCACACACTGGCATAGAGAATCAAGAATGACTGTCCTGAGGAATTTGGTGGGAAGATTTTGAGGTGAAGGTGGTAGCAAAGTTCTGAGCCTCCGTCTCCCATTCCACCCAAGGTCCCGGGACCAACTGCCCCACCTTCATTGCTGGATTAGCGGCTGTGTCTGTGACAGTTTGCAAATCTAATTCTGGAGTGAGAGCTGACAGTGTTTTTATATCATTAAAACCATCATTCTTGGACCAGTCAGAAAACAGTTTTGAAGCTGAGGCAGGGGGCAGGGCAGGTGTAGCAGTATATACAAAATAGTCCTGGTGATAATAGTTAGGAATGGCCTTAACATTAACATCTAGTACATTACCCAATATATCCAAGGCTCGTAACTTTTTAGATTTATTGCCTTGGATTACCCACTCTCGTGGCATTGGAAGTTCCCCTGACAAGGTGGGCTGTGCGACCTCTGGTTTAGTGGGGATAAATTGTACCCTGACTCGTCGGGACCGTATAATAGGGGCATCGCTACCTTTCTTAACGGTGTTTTATCTAAACGGGGCGGATTCACATCCGTTACCACCCTTACACTAGAAGTAGTCAGTGCCGCCGAAGCAGGCCTAGCGACCACAGATGGTGATATAGAGGGAGGGTGAGGAATCTTAGTTAAGGTAATGGAAGCAATCAGAGGCCGAACATTGGAACTTGTCATGGAAGCTCCCAGGTCTACTGTAGGAGTCTCCGGCTGTTAGCCAACTTTTTTTGTTAGAGCATTAACCAATAACCCATCTATTTCTTCTGCCGTGACAAGTTTAGTTGATGACGAACTCAGAGGTGAATAATTCCGATCCTGTGCGTCGTCTAAAACTGAACCCGACTCCTGCACCTCCATGTCCGAGATTACAGACACCTCGTCTTTGTCATCTGGCTCCCCGTGAGAGGATTCCGCCGAAGCCGGAATCCCGTCGTGTTGCCAAGTCAAGTCCGGAATGGATGATGGGATCGCCGCTTCCCGGTGGACATCAGCCACTGATTGTGTAACTTGAGCCAGACGTGGGCTTTCAGTCCCTGGTCGAGAATACCGACATACCCCCAGGCCTTGGCCTGCACTCCCTTGGGAGTCCGATACTCCCTCAACCATGGAGCCCCCACTTGACCCTGCTAGAGGACGATCACTGTCCACCGAACTCTCCAATTCTAAGGTTAGAATACTAATTGGTAAACTGTCTTTTGTTGCTGACACCACACTAGCCCCATGAGAGTGAATACTAGATCTGTCGGGAGTAGAGGCATGAAGAGAGGCACTAGACTCCGGTGAACGCCGGGAGGCCTTTCGTTCATGCGAATCTTTCCTGGAAGACTTGTGGCTACGGTGCGACCTAGAACTGCCTTTGGACTTTGTAGATTTCTCACTATAGCTACTTGTGGACCCCTCTGTCTTGCTCTTCTTACACCGGCGAAGAAGAGAGACTAGGCGGCTGCTGTCTAAGAGGTGACCTGGACCTGGATCGCGCCCGTGACGAGGAGGCTGCCACCGGGGGCGTAGGTTCTCGCGGTCTCTTAGATGTGCCTGGGGCTGGAGAAAGTGTAATACCCTGTCCAGTCTCTGCTGACTTTCGTACAGTTACTCTAGAGGGACGTTTAATAGGGGGGGTGCTCAATTAGTAACTTATCCCAAAGAGTTACGTTATCGCATTGAAGTGACTTATGAGCCAATGTGGTAGTATAAGTGGTCATCTGCTGCCTAACCTCCCGTAAAGCGACCGCTGCGGTCTTATCATTGTCTTGCAAAACTTTATGGCTTAATTGAGAGCAAAAGGTACAGTTCCGCATCACCCACAGACCCCTTGAGCGGTCGAGACATTTAACACATTTAATGCAAAGGGTGTGTGCAAATATAGGGATACCTGAACAGGAGGGCGTAATGCACAAAGCAAAAACAGGGGCAAAGGTAGCCATGACAGAGACTGGTGGGAAACTTACTCCAGGTTCTCTATAGACCCGCCGGGACCCAGCTCTGGAAAAAAAGAAAATTTCCAGGAATTAATGCTCATAAGGTTAACCCAACATGTTCGCAAACAAGTGTTAAATAACCCGCCGGGTAACGAGATGCAATACACAACGACTACAGCTCGCTACGCGGTGGGGTTCCTTAGTAAAGATTTCAGAATATCTTAACCTATTCAAAAGATTTATGAATACCCTCTGACATGATATAAAGACCAGCATGGCGTTTATAACTGATTTAGTCTTCCCGGTGGTGTTTGTTTCAAGATGTTATAGGAAAAAAAAACTAAAAAGACGCCGGCCCCCGTATTATCTCGCAGATCAAAAACTGGGAAGCCTGACAAATACGAGATCTGACTTCTCCCGAAGTGTTTTTTAGATCGCCGTATGTTGAAGGCGGCGATACAAAACGTATCCCTCAATTGTCTGGTCAACTATACTGAATTGCAAATTCGTTATTCCCACCCTTCCAGGGAGCACCCGCCGGGTGTGAATTTAAGTTACAAAAAGTTAACCCCAATTGTGCCCTAAATCGCCGTATGTTGAAGGCGGCGATACAAAATGCATCCCTCCATTGTCTGGTCAACTAACCTGAATTTTGCAAATTCGTTAATCCCACCCTTCCAAGGTGCACCCGCCGGGTGTGAATATAAGTTTATAACGTTAACCCCAATTGTTCCTATCCCCACTTCTTTGTAAAAGATCGCCGGGGAGGAAAACCAAACAACAACAGCTTAGCTTTCACTGGCTTTGCAAAACCGGGAAAAAACTACACACAACACGTGTCCGCATGAACACTGTTAGATGGGTACAGCCATCCCGCCGGGAATCATAGGGAGCCTGACACAGACCCCACCAGAGACGCAGTCCTGGAGAGCCTCAAACACCCACTCGCCGGGGAACACAAGCCTGTTTTTTAAAACCACGCGTGGCTAAACCTCGGCAACCAGCCGGGTTTTTCACGGTGTAACCGAGAAAAACCCGCCGGAAAAGGCAACCCACCCCGTCCAGATACCATCTGAACGCATCACAAGACCGTGGAGTTAGCCAAGCACAACTAACCCCGGGCCCACACAATAGCCCGTGGAATTAGCCAATACACAACTAACCCAGGACACATAAATAGTCCGTGGATTTTTTTTTTTTTTTTTTTTTTTAAGAGACAATGAACGGAGGAAGGAAAAACACAGATAAAACAAAAAGGTCCATGTACCTAAAGGCATCCTCCATTCATAAAATGTTTGTAACAACTGGATTTAAACTTTTGTAGATTGTAAGTTTGTGGAAAGCAACTCGAGGGAAGTGAATTCCAAAGGGTAGTAGTTCTAGGGATAAATTAATTTTGATAAGCAGAAGTTCTGCATTGTGGAGGAGAAAGTGTAAATTAATGGGCGCTCTCAGCTGCCCTAGTTCTACAGGGAAAGATGTGGAGAGGCGGCACAATTGCAGCAAGTTCCTCGGAACAATTGCTGTGAAAATATTTGTAGAATAATGCAAGGGATGCAACGTTTCTTCGTATGGATAATGTAGGAAGGTCCTGTGTGATTGCAGGGTTATTGATTAATCTAATAGCTTTATTTTGAATTTTGTCCAACTGCCTCAATGCAACCACTCCACTTCCACTCTACAGAGGTGAACAGTAATCCATCTGAGAACGCACATGACTTTTATATATTACGGCCAACTGCTCGTCAGTGAAGAATTCTCGAACTCTGTACAGGAGTCCCAGTTTTTTAGAGGTATTCTTAGCAATGCCTCTAACATAATGTGTCCAGCTCAAGTTAGTAGTTAATGTTACACCGAGAATGTCAATACTAGGGGAAGTGGGAATATTTACATCATTAAAAAATATATGGGAGTCAGTGAGATTCTGTCGGTTAGAAAATTGAATGTACTTGGTTTTCTGTGCATTAAAGGAAACTAGATTCTTTTGTCCCCATTCATTAATTCTAGAAAGGTCCTGGTTCAGAGAAATTGCAGTGTTTATTTTTGAATTTATAAGATCGGGTTGGGTGAAAGAATTGGTAAATGTGAAGGAACTGTGGAGTGTTGAGTCATCTGCGTAGGAATGTATTGGACTATGAGTGGTAGATAATTATGAGATTATTGATATGAATGAGGAACAGAGTTGGGGCCAAAACTGATCCTTGGGGAACACCAGCATTTATTGAGTGAAATTGAGAATAAAGGCCATCTACCATTACACATATTTTTCTAAAATTAGTGGAACTAATGATGCAAGGCCGTAGTGTGACATCTTCGACAATAAGGATTGATGCCAGACTCTATCAAATGCCTTTGATATATCCAGTGCTATTGTATGGGTTTCACCATGTTGGTCTGTAGCTTGGTTGATTTGATGCGTAAGAAGGCAAAGAATGTCTGCAGTTGATCGACATCGTCTAAAACCATATTGCCTATCACTGATTAATTTATTATTCTCAAGATGCTTAATTATGTGATTATTTAATATAATTTCAAAGACTTTACCAAGAGTGGAAGTTATAGCTATTGGTCTGTAGTTTGATGGATCTGAAGAGGCACCTTTTTTAGGAACTGGATGGATGTTTGCTTCTTTCCAGGGTACTGGGAAGCATGAGGTATGAGTACACAGACGGAATTTTTTTGCCAATACAGGAGCGAGCACCAAGGAGCAATTCTTAAGTACTAGTGGAGGAATTTCATCTGGACCAGGAGCCTTATCTACTGAGAGATTCTGAAAAATAGTTTTGACATGTCTGGTGTGGGGATCTTAACCCTTAAAAAGCGGCTCACCACATAAGTCGTTTTTAATAAAGCTGGACTATGTGGCGGCGCTCGACATAGGTCGAGTGGCAATTTCAGCACGTAATGTTGCTGAGAGAGAGAGACAAGTAGTGGCAGGAGACTAGCGAGCGTATGACTGCTCCAGACCACCGCGGCGAACCTACTGACACGAATCTCAGCTCCCTCCTCCCTCTCTCACTCACTACATACTGAATTATATGGGGAAAGTACCGAATTACATGCTTTTTGCACTCGCGTTGCACGGTTATTGCAAGAAAACTATCCATCATACAAGGATCGTTATGGTGTCATTCGAAAGCTCTGTTTATGCCCTTTCAGGGATATATACTTGTTTTACGTTCTGGGTCTTATTTAGGCATGAAAATGATCACGTAAACAGCCCTATTTTGGCTAAAAACACCCCGCTGGGCGGTACATATAAATAAACCGCATAGGCCGCTAAAGAAGGGTTAAGTGAGGGAATTTCAGGCGAATTAAAATTAAGTACAGGGACATCTTGATTGATTTCATCTAAGGTTGAGTTGGTGGAGAAAATATCCGCAAGAAGGTTAGCTTTACCTCGTGGGTCACTTACAAGATTGCCAGTCGGAGATTTTAATGGTGGAATGGATGAAGCAGTAGTGAAGTTGGATTTGAATGAGTTAAGAGTAGACCAAAATATTTTGTTATCATTTGGATTATTTAAATGTTTATTTGCCTGCTTATGGAGAAAGTTTGATTTAGTTAGGTTTAATACAGTTTTGGCATGATTTTTGATGTTTCTAAAGTAATTAAAGGCTTCATGTGTTTTTGATCTTGTGTATACATTGTAGGCTATTGCTTTTTGTTCAGTTACTCTAGCACAATTATGGTCAAACCATTTAGGTGAATTAGATCTTTTACTGTACTTTTGATGAGGAATACAAGTTTCCATTTCAATTTTTACAAAATCTTGTATGTGGCTCAAGGTGGTGTGTGCATCATTAGAAAAGAAAGAGGTCCAGGGAATATCAATAAAGAATCCTTGAAGACCCTCCCAGTCTGCCCTATCGTAATACCATTTAGTCACCAAAACAGGTTCAGAGTGGGAAGGTGTGGTAGGTGATAGGCAGGTGGCCTGTATCAGACAGTGATCAGAAGATCCAAGCGGGGACCTCACTGTAACATCATAATTTTCTGAATTGGTTGTTAAAAATAAGTCCAGTAGGTGGGAATTATGATTAGGATTATCTGGTACACGGGTGGGTTGGTTGACTAGTTGAGCGAGATTAAACGAGTCTGCAAATAGCTCACATTCAAGACCAGCATCATCAGTCCTGGCTGAATGAGTGAGCCATTCAACATTATGGACATTAAAATCACCCAACACAGTGATTTCAGAAGAAGCATTTAAGTTGAGGACACTGAGTTGTGAGGACAGAAAATCATAAAGACTTTGCTCTGGAGGAGTATTTGGGGAACGGTAGATGCAACATATGTATTTAAATTTACCAGCAGAAATTAATTTGTATATAGCATAATCAAAATAGGGACTAGTAACCTCCTCCAGGGCAATTTCAGATTTTGCGAAGCAACATAGGCCTACACCTCCTTTAGGTCTGAAATTTTGGAGCAGTTGATAACCTGGAAAATTAAATCTAGACGTGTCAGATGTGGATGTTACTTGAGTCTCTGTCAAAAAAAGGAGACTAGGGGATTCTGCTTGAAGAAATTGATGTACAGAATTGATGTTAGAGTGAAGTCCCCTTATATTGCTAAAGAAAAAGCTGCACCGACTGCAGCTTTGGGACGTTGCAATGCTCTTGACACAGTCGCATGATGACGACCGGGAGGGCCCTGTGTCAATGACCCAACCCTGCCGGGGGTGGATATCCGAGGGACCACCAGGTTTGCTCTTAACAATTGTACTGCCATATTTATTTGGTAAAGGTGTATGGTGTTACATGTATGATATGTAGTGGGAAGAGTAGTGTTTTATGGATAGAGGATAGCGATGTAGGTCAATGTCGTGAAGTTGGATGTGTATGTTATATAAAGAGGATTTTCCTGATACCCCTAATGTGTGAGGCAGCAAGATATGTATCCAGCTACCAAGGCCTGGGAGAGAAAATGGAATTCAGGCTATTCCCTGAGTCTCCCGAAACCTTGGCGGTAGTACTTCCCTGGGCGGGGCTGCCTACCCCTACTACCTATGAATTAGCCAATACACAACTAAACCAGGACACACATGACACAGTAGTACATATTTATAACATAAATCAATAACACTTGTACATGTGGCAAAGCTACGAGAGGCTGGCTAGGCCTAGGCAGACGGACATAAAAGTAAACATGTCGTAATATAAACAAAAAGCACTGAATTATATCACAACAGGAACCACCGTCAACACACCACTGTAGCAAACACTTCCGACAAAGGGAAGAACTGACTCGGGACCCAGAAAAAAATTCACTAAGTGAAGAAAAATACGCTGGGAACGTCAGTAAAAACAAGCTACCTCATCAGAAAGATAAAAGGAAGCAATAATAACACGTAATGAAAGCCGCCTGCATCACAAAGCTAGCTAACTGTGAAAAAGTTCACATGTCCACAACAGGACCACGAGGGTACACCCGAAATAGATGCCCCCAAAACACGAACCAAAATACACTGCACTGCGGGCAACCCGCCCAGGACACTCCTGCTACGCATATCCTAACCTTACTCGATACATCCCGGAGTAAACAAATGAGAAAAAACTCACTTGGGACGCAACAAATGCGGAACCAGCGGAGCGTGGGGAGGCACGTCCGGGTCGGTTGAGCGCAGAGCAGAGAAGGAAGAATGACGCCTGAGTCAGCGTCTGGTCAAAGATCCACACAAGTACATCCACGATATTATGGAAAGCTTATTGAATAGTTATTCTTATTTTCTTTTTGTTTTTATTTTTTACAAAGTTTTTTCGTAGTGAGAACCCAATTTCATAATGACTGAACCATGAGTGAGGTTGCGTGCGCTCATGATGAAGGCTCCTCAATTTTTTAATGCTCTGCGCGGTAGATTCAAACTAGTGCGGATGAGTGTTTGAAGAGGGTGCCTTATGTAATAGGCATAATCGTCAATGATGGCCACTAATAAATAGAAATATTTAGTTCGAGAGTGACAGAAAAGTTAGAACCTGCGAGTTGAGAATTTATAAATGTCTTGGTCGGGAACACGAGAGCAAGTGAGTTTGTTGTGCTCACACGCACACAACATCCACCATCAGACATTCATCTAAAAGTACAGTTATCTAGCTCAAATCGACCTACTGTAAACTATCCATGTTAAAAAAAGGTACATGTACAGCTTCAATACTGCGCTCCTCTAAAAGTGCTGAATATTAAATGCACATACTAATTTTAATTACTCCTAGAAACTAGTTCAATTTCTTTTGATGGTCTATCTATCTGCCTATCTATTGCCAGATGCCGTGATCCCCGAAGGTGTGTCTACGAACGAAATGCCCCCATGCACCTCTGTCCCAAGTCAGTCGAATACCCTTCTCCAGCACCGCTTTCACGAATATACTTTTTTAACACCATCCTTTCACCTCTCCATCGGTTTACCTCTCCCTCTCTGTCGTTCCACCTCGCTCTCGTACACTCTCTTAGTCATTTTATTGCTTCCCATACGTTCTAAGTAGTCAAACCATCTCAAGGTGTTCCTTTTCACAACTTCCATTCACTATTGCTCATCAGAACTGTATCGTCGGTAAACAGCAGTACAGGCAACTTCCACTTGTTTTCCTTCCCTTATCAGTGGTATACCAACATCCACTGCTCTTCCTTGTATTTCTGTTGTGACTCCATCCATATATACAGTAAACACCCACAGAGACATCACACACCCCTGTTCCATCCCATTATTCAGATAAAAGAACTCGCTCTGCTTATTCTCCACACATACTGCCGCCTTTGCACCCTCATACATGCTTTTCACTGCTTTCAGCTACTTGCCATCTACTCCGTATATTCTCAGTACTTTCTAAATACCTTCTCTATCCACTCTGGCATACGCCTTCTCCATGTCCATAAAGGCAGCACACAACTTTTGTCTCTTCTTCTGATAATTCTCCACAACACATTTCAAGCAAAAATCTGGTTTACGCATCCTATTCCCTTCCTAAACTCGCCCTGCTCGTCACCTACCCACTTCTCCATTCTCGCTCTCACTCTCTCGATTACTACCCTACTGTACATCTTCCCTACTATGCTTAGAAGACATATCCCCCGGTGATTACCACACACTCCTCTTTCCCCTTTACCTTTATCTATCTATCTATCTATCTATATGCTCAGGCCCAATCCCCATTTTGGGGGTAGCCGACTCAAGACAGAGTAAGAACAGGAACAACAACATAAAACAAAAAATAAACACAGATAAAAAACACAAACTCTCACACATCCAGGTCACCCAGGAGAAGACCCAGAGACCAAGGTTACCAAGGTCGCTCCAGCACTCCCCCGGCCCCTGACCACCCGGAGAGGTTCCGATCTCGGCAGGCAGACATGCAGCGGAGCCAAAGCCACAAGCCCTCCCACCACACTTCCAGGCACACCCTTCATATTAATCGTCTCCCCGGGCCAGGCACCTGATGGACTATTATCTAGTCCAACTTGCGCCCGACCCCTTACTCCAAATGACCACGTGTTTACTCAACTATTCACAAGCATTCTCCATTCACTCCTGTCCACCACCACTTCCCCTGCCTGATCTATAGTCATTCCTCTATCATCCAAAGCCTTTCTTACACAGTCTCTCCATCTCAATGGGGGTCTTCCTGCCCTTCTATCTCCCCTTGTACCTGACTCACATATTCTCTTTGTAAGCCTTTCATCTCCCATTCGTTCAACATGACCATACCAGCTCAGCACCCTTCTGTCCACTCTGGCTGACAAATGTTCTTGCTGCCCCACTCTCCTACGTATCTCTTCATTCCTCAATCTGTCTCTACGAGTAACTCCACACATTTACCTTTATACAGGAGGACTATAATGCGTGTCTTCCAGTCATCAGGTGCCCTTCCCTTCTCTCATGCTAGTTTACACATTGTCCATACCCATTCGATCACTATCTCACCACCATACCTGGTCACTATGATTATATTGTTGTATTATAACCATGACAGGTTGGCACTTGATTAAGGAAGCTTTTATATCATTTGATATGCATATATAAGTCATGTTATATAATATATATGAGAATGGGGTATTGCTATCCGTTTAATTTATGGGGAGACTCCAGGATGATTTTTATCTCAGCTTCTATAAGAGATTCATTGCTGGTCTTTTGCCACATGTATGGTAATGGTGTAACACTGACCCGATGAGAACATCAGCTCTCTATGTACGTGCGCACGCGCGTGAGTGCAGTATTTAATTTCAATATTTGAAAAAGGTTCTACTCACTGAAATTTTTTCAAATTTCCCGCAATTTTCGCATGGCGTATCCTACAAGCATCCCCTACAGAGTAGCATCAGCTTTTTCCCCTATAAATAATAGAAGGTGCTGAAAAAAAAAATATTATACCATTAGGTTGGGATGGAGATGAAATTTGACTTCCATATGATCATATCTCCGAAAATTACGAGAAATCGGCCATAAATCGACGAGGGAATGTTCTTTTATAGGCCTATATGCTGTGGTTAGAAGGGGAATGCATTTGGGCAATACCAAATCCAGTTAATAGACTCGTTAGGGCCAAAAAATGATTGCTAGCAATTTAATTTCTTAGTTTTAGAAAATGTAAAGTTCGTTTTGGTGGCATATTATTGTTACCTCTCCTAAATCAATGTTTTCTGGGGGGAGCGCTACCTATAAAAAATGAACTTTGATGGCTAACTAATTTAAAAGTTCGTTTTCAACCATGGTTTAGCAATATTATACATTCAATTTTGACCAAATTCCTTGATATTGGGAACCCCAAAGGGGTACCTTAGGGATGTAATAAGGGTGTTTATGCCCTCATATGATCATTTATATTGCTTACAGAAGCCCTTTAGACTACAGACACAATTTTTTTTTTTGGGGGGCTGACTGAATTTGTTTCAGTTATTGGGGGGTCGTGGGTGAACCCCCGCCCCTGGGGGTTATGGATGCAATATGTTTTTTTGTTCCTTCCTATGCTATTCTCCTATGTTGAAAGAAGCAGTTTACAGAGAGAACACAAAAACTTTAAATTTTGACCAGAGCCAAAAAAAAGCCTGGAGTCTCCCCCTCTGAAGCCATGTCACTCATTAGAAGCTTAATGTAGCACTCTTGTAGAGATACAAATTAACTGTACCAGTTCTCTATATCTAAAACTTAAATTAACATACACAATTAACGGGTCACATACCTGGTTGACAGTCATCTCAGCACCATCAGAAGTATTGAATGTTTTTCCGTCTTTACCATGACTAAGAATGCACACCACTGCAGCGTCAACATTGTCCAGATCTTTATTGTTGCAGAAACTATCTATCGCTTCTTCAGTCTCCTCCTGGTTCAAATCTTTATGGGTGATCATCTTGTACCCCATCTGGAAGTGGCAGAGTCTATTATTAAAATATTAATTACTATTTTTTGTTGTATTATACTCGTAAGTACTTTATTATAATGTAAAACTTGCAAAATAAACAATCCAAAACTGGGACGACACATAATAAAAACAAAAGAACTCACCAAAAACGCTATGTGGAAACAACGCTTAATAAAGAACATAATTCACCACATAGGGTGTACATCACTAAATGACAAAATAATTTAATATGGTGTGTTATATATGCAGTTATTCACTAAAATGTAGGCCTACAATAATTACACATTTGAATTTGAGGAGGTATTTAACCCGTCCAGCCCCGGCTAGTTTTGTAATGTTTGTTCACCAGAACCCGGCCGGTTTTCAAAAAATGGTTTTATTCCAGAAACAATAGCGAATGGGTTAGGAATGAAGGAAAAACCACGAAAAACCGCTCAAAAAGCTTAAAGAATGGTCCTACAGAGCCCCCGAAAACGTATTTTACAAGAGTAAAAATTGAAGGCAATTACCCCAAAAAAACAGGTTATTGCGCGCTCACGCGCACGCACGTGGACTTTGAGAGTTTTCAACCATCGGCACGGTTGCGTGGGATACGTACACAGTTCCCATACAAATCTGAGCCCTCTTGAGTGGCTACACCTGAGGTTACGGTCGGCGCAATTAGGGTGACGCGCCAGGCGCGTCTCTGGGGCTGTGCGTTACATACCTCGCCGATGCGTCAGGCGCGTCGCTGGGGCTGTACGGGTTAATCTAATGCACTCTTATTTCTGCCAGAGACTCAACTCATCAATATATCTAGCTCAATTCACCTTTGAACATATTGATGCCTTGGTTATTTTTGCATATTCTATTTATCTTATATTCTAGTTAGGGTTATACCAACGAAAGGACAGTTTGGATGCAAATGGATTACCAGTCAATTTGAAAGGAATATTTGATAAACAAAGAGAAGATTTGCATACCCCATTGAGAATATAGTCAAATTAATTCACGACTTAACATATACTGTACAAGGAATTACTGAGAATAAAACACATGATCATCATACATTTTTGAAGACATAGTAAAGCTTCTTGACGTCTCGATGTGAACCAATACGGTAGGAGAGTAGATCATTAAAGTCAGCATAGTTAATGACGATCACTTGACCTCTGGGATGAGTGAGACACTTATATACGTCCACATCAGGAGATACAGGTTGACCCGTCACCACGTACGGACCAGTCTATTAAAGTGCGGTAGGAATGAGTTACACATACATATCCACTGTCTAGCACTCGCTCTCACTCCTAATCTCTGTCTTTTTCTCTTTCTTACAAACACACACACGCACACACAGATACAGTCACATATACAGTATAATTTAATAGCATCTCAATCAATGGCGGACTGGCAATATTCATATTTGGCACCTTTGCTGACCCAGGATGCCTTCATAGAGAACGTCTAGCTCATTAGCACTGAACTACCAACTCCATAGGTGACAACGTTAACCCCTTCTGTACCGGCAACGTATATATTATTTGATTTCAGCTACTATTAAACGATTTTATTCAGTTTAAATAGCGCTTCCAGCAATTAACAGGCTTCGAACTATCCCACTTAACCCTTGTTACTACCACAGATCCTTCTTAGACCGCACAAAATCGTCTAAATATAGCTAGAATAAACTTAAAAAGACGTCGCCGTAGAGAAGGTGTTAAAACTAAGGAACGTCATTTGAACCGGATACACTATGAAGTAATAAAATAATATTAAACAATATAAAATATTAAGCGTCTGTTTAGTGGCTACGCATTCCTCACTTGTTCCGAGCTTTAACGTGCCGCGGCGTCCGAGTAGACAGCACGCTCATGTGTGAACTTAATGCTTCCAAAACCCAATTTCTCCATCTATCTACCCGTCAGGATCTCCCAGCGGACTATCCCTTATTCTTCAACAATACAAAAATCAACCCTTCATCTTCTCTCAATATTCTTGGTGTCTCTTTTTCTTCTGCTCTCATTTGGAAGGACCATATTACCAGTCTTGCTAAGGCAGCCTCCCAGAAGCTGGGTGTGCTCAACCGCCTTAGGGGGTTCTTTTCCCCTGCACAGCTTCTTGCTCTGTACAGGGGCATAGTGTGCCCTTGTATTGAGTATTGTTCACATGTATGGGGAGGTTCCTCTCACACCGCTCTCCTAGACAAAGTTGAAAGGAAGGCCTTTCGTATCATTAACTCACGTCCACTCACCAACTCTCTGCAATCTCTCTCTCTCCGCCGCAATGTTGCATCTCTCTCGCTATTCTATCGCTACTATAATAATCAGTGTTCCTCAGAGCTATCCCAGTGCATACCACCTCCTTTACGTAGGGCACGTGGTACCCGTCTTGCAACTCAATCCCACCCCTACTCTGTGCAACTCTCCAACCCAAGAGTGAAATGTTACTCTCAAACTTTCTTCTACTCAACAGCTGAGCTCTGGAACTCTCTCCCAGAATCAGTCTTTCCCTCTTCCTATGACTTAAATTGCTTCAAACTCTGTGTGTCCAGGCATTTTGGCTCGAACGTCCCTTGATTTTGGCCCTGTCACTCTTTCAACTATGGGGGAGGCACTCGCTATAGGCAGTTATGCCTTTTGCCTCCCTCAATCACATAGAAAAAACAAAAAAAAATTGACTTGGGTTTGATCCCAGCCTTTTATTACCAATTGATTTCTCGCACTATCGTATTTGTTTGTATATTATAATTATTGTACTTATGCAATTGACCCAGTTACTGTGCAACATGTGACTATTAGTACGTTAGGCTCACAGTGCTGGTGGTGGGTCACACTGATACTGATACGGACTCCCCAAACTGCCAAATATTTAGTAATGGCTCCGGAGTCAATGATGCAATGATCCATTCCCCCTCCATCCCCTTCCCATTCTTCTGTTATTGTCTTAATATAGCATTAGACGGAAGAATCGAAAGCTTGGGAGAGACTCTAAAGCCCTGAACAAGTGAAGAATGTAAAGCGCACTCAACAGAAGCTTAACTGTCTTAATAGCGTAATGCATAAGTGCTCGGAATTTCGGTGTGACTATCCTAGGTTCGAGTCCTCGGAGTGCCACATGTATTTGTTGATTTAATTAATTGAGTGTCGAAGTGAAGTTGGTTGGTGAAAAATATAATTACATTATAACGCAAAAGTGGTATCCAATTCAAATGACTTTCCTCAGGTATTTTAACGATGTCACATATGAATTTGGTCTCTGGGTCTTCTCCTGGATGACCTAGATGTGTGTGAATTTGTGTTTTCTTTGTGTGTTCATTGTTTTATGTTGTGTTGTCCCTATTCGGGCTCTGTCTTGAGTCGTCCACTCCCCCTTCCCCCAAAAAAACAAAAAGAGAGAAACAAGAGGAAAAGTGGGGGTTGAGCCTGAGTTTATAGATAGACAGATAGATTGTTGATGAGCAAGACGTTCCCTATGAATGGCTTGCTGACTCGGCAATGAACCCAAATATGAATATTGGCAGCACGGCATTGACTCCGGAGCCACTACTAAATATTCGGTTTTCAAACTTCCCTTCAGGAGCCAAGCCTATATTCTATGAAGTCATATCTGAGTCACAACCGATATTGAATTACAAAGAGTTAAATGTGGAGTGTCGACGAAAGGCAACACTCCTTTACACATACGCGCAGACTCTCTTTCATACACACACACACAGATAACATTGAATGCTGTAGCCAAATTCTGACGAAATCGGCATTGCTTTGCTTAACTTAGGTTTCATAAGTTCATAAGTTCCTCTATTATATTATTAACATATTTTTGTATTTATCCATATACTAAATTATATTATGTACACATTGCACAGTTGTTGTCATTAATTCTGATAAATGTTGAAGACTCAAACAATTTACACGAACCTCTGAAATACAAATAGCAGGGAAAAAAATAATAAGGAGTTTCAATTCAACCCGAAAAAGCATTAATAACTGCAATTGTACTTAGTAAAGCTACCTCTTAAATACTGTTGATACTGTTGGCATTATTAGTGCTAGTTAAATGTTATCATAACTTTACTTTATATTGAATACATAAAGTCTGAAACTAAAATAATATCTTACTTCTTTTTCCTCTGCCTGAGGGTGACATGAAGGTTGAGATGTGGTCACGTCCTCTTTATCACTAATAACACCAAGCACTGTGGCCATTTCCTTGTAACCATACTTCAGTGCCACCTCGTAAGGAGCTTGTTTATTAACATCCTCCGGGTATTCATAACACCAACTATCACTCAGCAAAGTCTTAGCCACTGTGATGTTGTTGAAGCGAGCAGCATAGTGCAGTGGTGTGGACAGACATTCTTTGGTCTGAGCGTTGACGTCAGCACCATTGTGGAGTAGAGCAGTAACAACGCTGGGGTTGGTGGAATTGGTAGCTAGATGGAGGGCCGTCTCCCCGTTACTGCGGGATCTGTTGGGAGCTGCAAGGTAAGCCAGGATCTTGTTAACCACATCACCGTGACCATTGAGCGCTGCCACCATGAGAGGAGTGTAACCTTCATGGTCCTCATGATCCACCAGGGCACCATGTTCTAACAGGAGGGTGACCAAAGGCACCAGACCTTTGAGTGCTGCCGCGTGGAGAGGTCGGGAACCAGTCAGGCTGCTCACGTTCACTTTAGCACCGGCTGCCAGGGCTATTTTTGCTGCAATTACGTTACCTTCCAATACAGCCTTGATTAGATCCTGTAGTATATAATTTGTAATAGATTACAAAACCACTACAGCACATACGATTTTACATCGGAAAATATTGCATATTGCATGAGATATATCAAATTAAATTATAAAAAATAATATTAATACATAAGGTTCAGTAAAAACAAAATCATAAACTCCTTGTCCATCTTAATACAATTCCAGCTATATATTTAATCATTGTATGGTCAAATTCCAAGGTAAGGAATTACCTTCAAAGTTAACCAGGCAAGGAACATGGATTTACAAAGGACCTGCTTAATATTGAAAAAAAGCTCATTATTTGATTTCAAAAGTAGTAGATATGTGTATTTATTTATTTGTTTGTCTATGTGAATGAGGGAGACAAAAGGCATAACTGCCTGCAGCGAGTCCCTCCCCCAGATTTCAAGGACTGATAGGGCCGAAATCAAGGGACGTTCGAGCTAAAATGCCTGGAAACACGGAGTTTGAAGCAATTTAAGTCATAGGAAGAGGGAAAGACTGATTCTGGGAGAGAGTTCCGGAGCTCAGTAGTTGAATAGAAGAAAGTCTGAGAATAGTGTTTCACTCTTGGGTTGGAGAGTTGCACAGAGTAGGGGAGGGATTGTGTTGCAAGGCGGGTACTACATACCCTATGTAGAGGAGGTGGTATACACTGGGAAAGCTCCGAGGAATACTGATTATTGTAATTGTGATAGAATAGCGAGAGAGATGCAACATTGCAGCGAAGAGAGAGAGATTGCAGAGAGTTGGTGAGTGGGTAGGAGTTAATGATAGGAAAGGCTTTCCTTTCTACTTTATCTAGGAGTGCGGTTCACTCATGTGAACAATACTCAATACAAGGACGCACTGTGCCCCTATACAGAGCAAGAAGCTGCGCAGGGGTAAAGAACTCCTTAACTCGTAAAGTGCGCAGCCCCTGTAGTATACACCGTACCCCTGTGCGTAGGTATTCTGATTAATTCCTCACTAAAGTTGTTAATTTACCATAAATATAATTAAAACTTATCCATAATCGCCTATTTTACGTTTAATATGAAGATAGTAACATGTAACAACAATAACACAAGTGGGAATAGTGTTTGGATGGTCAAAATCGCGAATTATTACCGAGCGGTTCATTCATCAAATGTGAGCCAGCCGGCCGTACACCCTCTCCTCTCGAGGGTTGAAGCCTTACTGACTTACTCCCTCACACTCTCCCAGTCTCTCCTTTACGCAACACACTCGCTAGTCACATGACAACACCATGGAACCGGCTTGGAGATGGTGACACGAAAATATACCAATGAATAAGGGAATAACAGGGGAAAAAAGGTGATAATTGAATGGGGGGAGGGGGAAGGGGGGAAAGAGGGGACTTTGACACATGTGAAGGAGTGATTGGAGGTATGGACGGGAATTATCTCACTTAAACACAATTTTTTTTGTTTTAAAGTGCCACTGGGGTGTTTTAAATGTTTTTTTTTAGGCCTAGGATCTTAACTCTTTCAGACTCATATGACGCTACCGCGTCATATGACAGGGTGAACCAAAAACTCATATGACACTACCGCGTCATATGGACATATCTTCATAATTCTAGAATAAGTTATATGACGCCCTAGCGTCATATGGAGCTCAGTAAGTCTGGTAAGTTAGATGAAAATCTGTCGGTTGGTGGCAACCCCAGGTTTCTCCGACAATTCTAACTGTCAGCAGTGTGGTTTTGACAGTTGTGTGGTGCAGTGGCAATGATACCGGGCTCCCGCCTCCGTGGACTTACTGGAACATAATATGTCTGAAGGAGTTAAGAGTCTTCCCGCAGTCGCCCAGTAAAACCTCTTAAGAGTCTCCCTGCAGCTGCCGGGTTAAGGCGGTTGTGCACACCCAGCTTCTGGGAGGCTGCCTTAGCGAGACTGGTAATATGGTCTTTCCAAGTGAGAGCAGAAGAAAAATAGACACCAAGAACATTGAGAGAATAATTATGAAGGGTTGATTTTTTGTATTGTTGAAGGGATAGTCCTCTGGAGGTTCCTGACGGGTAGTAAGATGGATATTATTGATATAAAATTAAAGAATAGACTCTATCAAAGGCTTTCGATATGTCTAGTGCAATAGAAAAATTCTCACCGAAATCCCGAAAGGAGGATGACCAAGAGTTAGTAAGATATGAAAGAAGATCACCAGTAGAGTGACCCTTAAAGAAGCCATACTGGCGATCTGAGAGCAGATTATGAGAAGAGAAATGCTTAAGAAATTTGGAAGCAAGAATAGTTTCAAAAACTTTAGAGATCCAAGAGATGAGAGCAATTGGACGATAGTTAGAGGGTTGAGAGCGGTTACCCTTCTTTGGGACAGGTTGAATGAGAGCAAACTTCCAGCAAGAAGGAAAGACGTTAGAGGAGAGGCAGAGACGAAAGAGCTTGCCTAGGCAGGGGGTCAGCACGGAAGCATAGTTTTACAACAGGAGGAACACCGTCCGGACCGTACGCCTTCTTAGTATTAAGCCCAGAGAGGGTAGAAATTACATCTTTAGAAGAGATTAGGATATTAGGCATAAGTAGGAGAGAGGGGGGTGGAGAGGGAGGAATAGCACCAGAATCATCCAGTGAGCATTGATAACTCAAAGTTGGTAGGATAAACAGATAATGGAATCCCCAACATCAAAGCAGCAGTTATTTGGAAGGCCCCAGCTCCACCACCATATTGCCAACTCTAGAATTACCACCTTACGAGCGGCCTAGGCAGTAACTTCTACATACCGCCCAGCGGGTGGTTTTACCCTAAATGGCCTTGTTTCTGTGCTCTTTTTCATGCATAAACAAGAGCCAGAGTGTAATACAATTATGTATCCCTGAAAGGGCGTTAATTGAGCTTGCCAATGACACCAGAACCATCCTCCTACGACCACGCGTTCTCTTGCAACGATCGTGCAACACGAGTGAAATATCCCTAAAATACGGTAATTTCTGTACATAATATCCTGTGTAGTGAGGGAGGGAGGGAGGGTGGATGTGTGTGGAGTAGACCTCAGTAGTCGCGCGGCTGCCGTGCCGAGCGGTCAGACCCGGACCTATGCTCCTCCCACCGCTCGGCTCTCTCTCAGAGCACATTACGTGCTCAAAAATGCATGCGACTATAGCCGGGCCCCGCTCTTTAGGTTGGGGTTCTCTTGTCCGACTATAGCCGGGTGCCGCCAAAGAGGGGTTAATGTGAGAGTGTTAGGACCATATAATAAACCACCTTAGCATAATGCTTTCAAGTGTAACTGGTTGACTGACCTGATATACAATTTTCAGCAGTCAGTAATATAAGGAGAAAAATACAAGTAATTCATATGCTGACCAAGACCTCTCATATCTAATCTTCATGACGGTCTAATCATATTTTAAAATTTTGAGTACCTCACCTGGTTTTGTTTATTGTCTAAATCAGACATATCAAGATGACGAGCCAAGCTGTTGTTCCCGCGTTTCATGGCCACCTCGTAGGCAGTCTGTTTTTTCGTATTCTTGATCTGAACATCACAACCTGCGTGACCCAGTAATGTTTTGGTCACGGCGAGGTTATTGAAGTGGGCGGCGTAGTGCAGTGGTGTGGACTGCCAGTCAGTTGTCTGGGCGTTAATGTTAGCACCATGATGGAGTAGAGCAGAGACCACATCCGGGCTGTGGGTGTTGGTGGCCAAGTGGAGAACCGTCTGACCATTATTGATGGTTTTGGTGATGTCGGCACCGTGTTCCAGCAGCACCTTAACTGACTTGCTTTTACCATTTAGTGCAGCAACCATAAGAGGCGTGAACCCTCCATCGTCCACCTGATCCACACAGGCACCTTGTTTGATCAGAAGGGTAATGATAGAGGGTGATGCTATGAGGGCCGCAGCGTGGAGGGGGAGGGACCCAGTAGGACTACACTGGTTGATGTCACCACCTCCAGTCAATGCTTTCTTCACAGCCTTGTTGTCATCCTCAATGATCCCCCACAACAGAGACTGTAAAGGCATATTTGAAAATGACATGTAATGTATCTACTTTACTTCGAACTAATGTCAACATACGATATGTAAACCTTGTTATTTTATATACATTTATAAACTTTTAATTGTTGTAGTAGATAGCTTAGAGAGAAATACATAGATACTTATAAAGACTGAGCTAGTGGTCCACACGAGGTGCAAATTCAGTCTCACATTGTAATGACTGCGTTCCAGGCAGCCCTGTTTTAAGCTGCCTCAATTGGAAGTTGTTTAAAACTGAGGTAAGATAGTACGATACGATCCTATATCTTTCTAGGTATACCACTCGGTGCAGCTTCTTACATGGTCACGAAGTTAGATCTTCTCACCCAATTTAAGTAATCCATCCTCTCCACAGAGTCAAACCATCCAAGCCTTCTTGGCAATGAGAATGAGAAATCAACTGACCTCTTGTGTTTCTAGCGTTTTCTAGTTCTTCCCAATGTAAGTTTTTTTGGGGTGTATCATTAATTTATAGTCCGTTCGATGAAGTAAATATCTCCGAGACATAGAGTAATAAATTTAGACTAGGTGAACGTGTTCTTGTCTCAAGCCCTGGTGTTCCACTTCATTACACACACACAAACACACACACATACAGTATATATATATAAAGAGTAAAACCAGCGTGTGATGAACATCTTTAATTGGAACGCGTTTCGGCTTAAACTAAAGCCATCATCAGCCTAAAAGCAAATAAAAGCCTACATGAAGACACTTGAAAAAAGTATACTAGGAAGTATAATATCAACTCGTAGGGGATACCAATAACACATTAATTAATTGTTAAAATAATACAAATCTTGTAGTAAATTCTAAAGAAAATTATGGTGATTACAAATTGTTGTTCCGGAGTGTACAATGTGGGAAGCGAGTAATGCGTGAGTTTAGAGAGTCATGAAAACAAGTAACATTTAATAATAAATGCATAATGTATGGAGAGCTAACAGTACGAAAAATATGTAGTATATTATCCTAAGCTACTTGGGGGGTATGTACAGTTGTCCACAGATGGAACAGACACCCTTAGTCTGTCCAAGACCTCAATAGAGGGCAGCACAATTAGTGACCATAAAATATCTGGTAACAGTGATGGTGTGGGGGTAGTAGGTGAAGGTATGGGGTGGAGGGAGGGGAGAGGAGGGTACAGGAGTGGGAGGGGTAACCAGCGGCGAAGAGCTCCTACTGAGGTGTGATATCGGGAATATGGAATTGTGGGAGTGTCAGATACATCTGAACTACCTGTTGGTTACCTAACAAGGGGAAATATAGTAATTGTTATTATTTGTCAGTTGGTGAGTCAGTCAAACTTCAAATATTATAGTTAGAGTTTCAGCATAATGGTGAGTGTATAGGTCATAGTAGTAACGAAAGTATGCAATGCATATACTGTATGGTACATATAATACGGTATCAATGACATGCCAATTAAAGTGTTTTCCAAGTGTACCGGAGGTGTTATCAGTGTTGGCAATGCCACGGGTATATAATCACTTTTCATTATACAAATTTAAACTATATATTATTATAAAGTAATACAAAATTATTCAATACATTTATAAAAAATATATTTTTATTAATTTCACTCTAAAGCAGAAACCAGGCAACAAAGGATGACTAATATTTATTTACATAGCAATACACCTGTTCAAGAAAAGCAACCAGTTATTATATAATGTGTCAATACAATCCTCAACGTTTCGGTATAGAGGTGCAAAAGACCATGTCATAAAATAATATCCCCACATTGAAAACTAAGTTATATATATTGGTCAAACCTCGTGGTAGATATGCTCAACAATAATGACGCAAGGGTGGTGTAAGCTTAATATCAAATGAAAACACGATTATGCAGAACCTTTCCGGTATACCAGTTATTTTTTTATACATTTTGACCGCATCAGTAGAAGTGAAAGCGTTAAATGAGATAGCGTTAGGGCCATTCCTTGCTACGGGTTCTAAGCTGTATACAGTTGGTTAGTGCCTCAGAGATATGAGGATACGCTTCTTCACTTATTATGGCATATAGTAAATGAGTTCATTATTTTTTGGCGGGACGTGTTGTAGTTGGAGGAGTAATAGAGATAGCCATTACCGATGTTATAGATAAATAGCATTCCAAAACTGAGGAACATCCAATAATGATCTTGAAATTAATGTGAAAAAGCTTACACGTATTAAGAAAGGGTTGGGAATACATTAACATTAAAATACTGAGTAGGATTGGAATAATTATGGTGAACAAAGATGCAAGGTAAATACAACTAGTAAAACGAAAATAATGCATTTTGCTGCTCTATGATATATAATTGTGCTAAAGATAATTAGAGAAATTTATAATATCATGACATAGGCAAAAGTAGACTTCGAAGGTTTGAGATATAGCTACTAACAATCTAGAGAAAGATGAACCAGGAGAGATACATAAAGCTTGATAAATTAACTTTAACAGATTATAGAAAACAGGGAGAGATTAAAGGCGCAAAAGAGAAACGGGAGCAACGAATTATCAGTCCTCTTTAATAATTTAAATCCGTTTTCATAAAACAGGGTGAATGTTCATTTATGTGAATATATGACCTGTGATTTCGTATCATATTTAACAGTAAATTGTGAATAACACAAAGCTTAACAACAAGGTCAGTATCTAAAAGATGATTGAAAAGGAGGAGTTGCAGAATTTCCGTTTTAAATGTTGTCAGAATTTTTGTACGAAGAAACACACTTGGTATGGAATATATCTTAATTCAATATTTCTTTAGGTTACCAATAATACAATCTTGACAAATATTGCCAATCAATAGTATAAGGTCCATTGATTTCTTAATATATTTAGTTACAAACATACTTTACAATAGCATTTTGGTAACTCTAGATTTTATACATCCTTATTTACCAATAACGAGGGTAATCGTAATCTTACTATATAATTGACTCGCATAAAACCAGTAGAGCAAGACTGAAATCAAAAGCATGGTCATTTTATAGTTAGTAGATAATTTTTCTATGCGAGCTAGTGAGACTAAAGGCAGAACTGCCTTTGATGAGTGCCACCCCCATAGTTAAAAGTGTGACAGGGCCAAAATCAAGGAATGTTCGAGCCAAAATGCCTGGACACACAGAGTTTGAAGTAATTTAAGTTATAGGATGAGGAGAAAATTGATTCAGGGTAAAGCTTTCCAGAGCTCAGCTGTTGAATAGGAGAAAGATTGGGAATATTGCTTCACTCTTGGGTTGGAGAGTTGCATAGGGTAGGGGTGGGATTGTGTTGGAAAACGGGTTCTATGTACTCTTCGTAGAGGAGGTGGTATACATTGAGAGAGGTCTGAGGAACACTTATTATTGTAATATCGGTAGAATAGCGAGAGAGATTCAACTTTGCGGCGAAGAGAGAGAGATCACAGAGAGTCAGGGAGTGGATGTGAGTTAATAAGACAAAAGGTTTTCTTTTCTACTTTGTCAAGAAGTGCTGTGTGAGAGGATCTTTCCCACACATGTGAACAATACTCAATACATGGACGCACTGTGCCTCTGTACAGAGCAAGAAGCTGTGCCGGGGTAAAGAACCCCCGGAGGCGATTGAGCACACCCTGCTTCTGGAAAGCTGTTTTAGCAAGGGTGGTAATATGATCATTTCCAAGTGAGATCAGAAGAAATGGAGACACCGAGAATACTGAGAGAAGATGAAGGGTTGATTTGTGTATTGTTGAAGTATAAGGGAAAGTCCTGTGGGAGTTCTTAATGGGTAGATAAATGGAGAAATGGGTTTTGGAAACACCAAGACCAACAATATATTTTCTGCCAGAATGGGAATTGTTGATAGGTCAGAAGATAAGTGTTTTATGGCATCGTCACGTGACTTTATGAGGGATTGTTTGCTGGGGGGTTCTGAAAATATAGTTGAATAGCGTAAGGTAGAGTCACCAGCATATGAATGAATAGCTGATAGTTGATAGGTTGAGGAAGTGAAAGATGGCCATCCACAACTGTAGCTATGGAACGGAACGGCCAAGAAGGAAAATAGAGATAAAGTCACAAATTGAGGGACAGAAACTAAAGGATAGTTTAGATATTAGAGATTTATGCCAGACTCTATTAAAGGCCTTAGATATGTCTAGGTTTCATCGAAATCATGAAAGGAGGATGACCAACAGTTAGTAATAAATTAATAAGATATGAATGAAGATCACCAGTAGAGCGACCCCTAAGGAAGCCATACTGGCGATCTGAAAGTAGATTACTGAATAATGTATATGGGCAGAGAGATGCTTAAGACATTTTGAAATAAGAATAGTTTCCAAAACTTTGGAGATGCAAGAAATGAGAGCAATTGGACGATAGTTGGAGGGTTGAGAAAGATCACCCCTCCTTTGGGATAGGTTGAAAGAGCAAACTTCCAGCAAGAAGGGAACACATTAGAGGAGAAACAGGGACGGAAGAGTTTGCCTAGGCAGGGAGTCAGCGTGGAAGCACAGTTGTTTAGTACAACAGGAGGAACACCATCATGCCTTCTTAGTATTAAGACCAGAGAGGGTAGAGAGTACATTATATAAGAGAGATTAGGATATTAGGTATAACTAGGAGAGAGGGGCTTGGAGAGGGAGGAATATCACCGGAATCATCCAAGGTGGAGTTTTTAGCGAAAGTTTGGGTGAAGAGTTTAGCTTTGTCAGAGGAAGATGTGACGGTAGTGCTGTCAGAGTGGAAATGGGGAGCGAAAGACAAAGAAGAACATTTGGTGGAAAGGTTTTTGGCTAGATACCAGAAAGCTTGGGAAGAGCTTAGAGTTGGATAGTTCAGAGAGAGGTAACCTGTTCAAGATTCGAGCCCACTCACTCCAGGTACATTTGGAAGAGCACCATAACCACTCGGCCATGAGCATATGGCTGAGTGCTTATGGTGCTCAGCTCTTCCAAATACAGCTGGAGTGATTGGGTTCGAGTCCTGGTCAAGATACCTCTTTCCCAACCTGTCCGACATTATCATTAGATATTGAATAGTTCAGTGCATTTAATAGAATCGATGAAAGAGTATTTGGTGAGTCGAAGAACAGATTTGGCTTGATTCTGGGCAGAAACATAGGAAAAATAAGATTCTTGGGTTTGAAGGTGTTGGTACCGTTTGAATGCTTCATCCTTATTGCGGAGAGAAGTAGAACAAGCGTAAGTAAACCAAGTTTATTTTACATTAGTCTGAGGAAAAGAAAATGGAATGTATGCCTCCATGCCTGAGAGGATTACCTTGGTAATGCGTTCAACACTCTCCGAGGGTCCCCGGCAAAGGAAGCAAAAATAATTCCATGGAATATTAAAGAAGTACTGCCGAAAAACATCCCAGTCGGCATCACCAAAGTGCTACACTTGCCGCCGGCTGGCTAGTTCGGCTCAATCGGGTGGCCGTACTGGAGAGATAGGACAGGTAAGGGGAGCCCAAATGAGGGAATAGATCGACAGTATAGGAGGAAGGGTTTGAAGTTAGAAACAAGTCAAGAATGTTAGGCCAATCTCCGAAGCGATCTGGGATACGGGTGGGTTGCTTAACCAAATACTGTAGGTCATTTAGGATAGAAAAGATATAGGCTTGTTCACCAGGTTGGTCAGTGGAATGAGAGGAGAGCCATTGGCGGTGGTGAACGTTCAAATCTCCTAAGATGGTGATTTCTGAGAAAGGAGAGATGGCTAGGACGTGTTCCAGTTAAGAGTTTAAATACTAAAAGAATTTGGGAAAGTCAGTAGAGTTAGGGGAAAGATAGACAACTCAGAATTATTTAGTATGGGAATGATAGGATAGCTTGAGCCATAAAGTGGAGAATTCAGAGGAGTCAATATCGGGAATATGAGTGCCAGTGAGTTTGATGTGCATGTATGCACAGCATCCGCCTTTTGCTTTGAAAGTAGGATAGAGAAAGTAGGAGGATACAGAGAAGGGGCTGCTGTCAGTTGCATACAATTATGTCTAACAAAATGTGGTAGCATTTATTTTACAAAATCAAGGAACTGCACTGCAAATACAAATAGTGTAGTGTGTAAATATAATCACGGTCGACCCAGTTTGCTATAACAGTAAAACTGCAGACTAAAACATACAATAAATATAGCAAAGATAAATAGGTAGATCAACCTTCTTCATTTACTGTAATGCTGTGTATATATATATATATATATATATATAAGGGCAAGCAACACCAAGGTAAACACGAACATCTTTATTCTGGTACCGGTAACGTTTCGACATTAACATATGTCATCATCAGACCTAAAGCAATAAGAAATCAATGTATTAATACATTATGTTGTCATTTAAAGCAAATATATTTTTAATAATAATTTAGAAAAACATAAAAAGTTAGAAATCGCGAAAAAAGAGATAGAAAAAAACACAAACAACAGAAACAGCTAAACCATATGTGAACTACGTGTAGATATTGTAGGCTAAAATATACACAATACCTTAGAAACATAATAGGTTGGAGGAGAATTCGTGGGTGCCCAAGGTGGGCTTAAGATGGTGAGTGAGGAGTCGATCTTATAGAACTGGACTTCCCATTTCTAAACCATCCTTTTCAGCCATTCGAGACCATTGTGAACCTTTAGGCCATTCCATTAACAAACAAGATTTGTCAGTATTTTTCAGTTGTTCTGGTGACACCACCCGGTTAATAGCAGAGTCCCTCCTCACTCACCATCTTAAGCCCACCTTGGGCACCCACGAATTCTCCTCCAACCTATTATGTTTCTAAGGTATTGTGTATATTTTAGCCTACAATATCTACACGTAGTTCACATATGGTTTAGCTGTTTCTGTTGTTTGTGTTTTTTTCTATCTCTTTTTTCGCGATTTCTAACTTTTTATGTTTTTCTAAATTATTATTAAAAATATATTTGCTTTAAATATCAACATCATGTATTTAATACATTTATTTCTTATTGCTTTAGGTCTGATGATGACATATGTTAATGTCGAAACGTTACCGGTACCAGAATGAAGATGTTCGTGTTTACCTTGGTGTTGCTTGCCCTTATAAGACTCCGCTTCCCCCGAGGAGAATCTATTGCCACTACTATATATATATATATATATATATATATATATTGTTTTAAAGTACATTAGATATACAACCGACAAACAGTTTGTGCTTATGTTCCAATAGAGAGAGAGAGAGAGAGAGCGAGAGAGAGAGCTAGCGAGAACAAGTTGCCAGCCTATAGCGCGTTTATCATACTACACACACCTCTACCTAATCTTATCAAGGTTTATGGTATTATGAGGCTCTGCGAAGATGTTTTTTCATAGTTGAATATTTAATGTATAAGAATTCGTTATATTACTATCACAATCGAAGGTAGGTAAGTGAGATGTTAGACAACTTATTTATTATGTCATTACCAAAGTTTAAATTAATTGTTCTTCATATAATAATTCACACTCCAGCTACATTTTTTTTTGTAATCCACCACCACTTGACCTTATCCTGCACTACTGCTAGGTTGCCCTCTATAGTTTGTCACCCCCACTTTGTATCTTGATCTCTTTATGCATGTTCTGTCTCGTGCTCGTCTTCTACCTTTCATGTAACGTTTTTTTCCCATAGCTTCGTATCTTTCTTGAATTTGCCTAGCTTACCTCTGCCGTTTTAATCATGATTTTTAGTGTCACATAGTTGTCATGGGCTTGGTGCTAGTCCTTATAATAATTAAAATTAAAATAATAATAATAATAATAATACCCTCTTCCCACCCCCATCAAAGATTCTCGAGGTAAACACACTCATGTCTTATTGAGGATGTCTCTGTTTTAATTTGCTACAACTTTAGCAGTATTATGTTTCATTAATACCAGCAATCCAATAATTTGCAATCATAATACCACAGAATATTCAAAACATAAACTTCTGTTTTCACAGTAAAGTAATTAGCCACCCACTTCCCTCCACCCCCACCTGGTCCCTCCTCGCCACTGGTTACCCCTCCCACTCCTGTAACCCCCTCCCTCGCCTTCCTCCTTCCACCCCATATCTTCACCTACTACCCTCACACCATCACTGTTACCAGATATGTATGGGCACTAATTGTGCTGCCCTCTATTGAGGTCTTGGACAGACCAAGGGTGTCTCTGTTTCATCAGTGGACAACTGTACATTTATTGAAGACTGCAAGACTAACCAGTTAAAACTTAAAAGCACAGCAAGGGTGTAGATAATTTATGTGACCCCAGGCTAGGCCGGAGTTTCTAGGTAAAGAGACTCTCGACAAGGAGGCGTGTTGCGTCGTTGGGCGACGAGTGAAGAATAGTGAAATCATTTGTTTTTAATCGGTGGTTTGATGAATCACAATGGTCTCGAACAGCTGAGAAAGGAGGTTTGGACAAGGGAAATCCAGTTTGGTAAGACTTACCTTGATGTTCCGCGATCCTAGCGGTTAGATGGCGTTTAGTTTGGCCAATGTAAATGGAATTGCATTCACTACATTTGAAATTTTACACCACTGAGGATCTTAGAGATTCGGGGATTCGGTCTTTGAACTTAAAGAAGCTAGATCATGTGGTTTGGGATTTGAATACAACTCAATTTTATTTGTGGGAAACATTCTCGAAATTAATTATTGACTGTGCTTTTAAGTTTTAACTTGTTAGTCTTACAGTCTTCAATAAATGTAACATAACCCCCAAGTAGCTTAGAATAATATACTACATATTTTTCGTACTGTTAGCTCTCCATACATTATGCATTTTTTATTAAATGTTACTTGTTTTCATAACTCTCTAAACTCACGCATTACTCGCTTCCCACATTGTACACTCCGGAACAACAATTTGTAATCACCATAATTTTCTTTAGAATTTACTACATGATTTGTATTATTTTAACAATTAATTAACGTGTTATTGGTATCCCCTACGAGTTCATATTAAGCTCGGTTCACACATGCACGAATTAACGTCCCGTCCGTCCCCGACCCTTAATTCGCCGTGCCTGGGCGGCGTCCTTTTTATGTATGCATAAAATGGTCCGTATGGGTTGGGGCAACTGCCAGGAAAATTGTTATGTCGGAGACACCCAGGGGACACACACGGACACACACGGGAGCAATCGTCGTCTAGGCGCAGCCTAGCGGCGTCTAGACGACGAATATAACGAGATGAGAACGGCGGCAAAAAAAAGTTGGAACGTTGGAATGGAACATTCCAGATTGATGCCGTCCTGCCTATTTTCTTGGTCGGGGACGGACGTGACGTTAAGTCGTGCATGTGTGAACCGAGCTTTATACTTCCTAGTATACTTTTTTCAAGTGTCTTCATGTAGGCTTTTCTTTGCTTTTAGGCTGATGATGGCTTTTGTTTATGCCGAAACGCGTTCCAATTAAAGATGTTCATCACAACGCTGGTTTTACTCTTCATATTGCGCCTCCGCTTCCCTCGTGATGAGAGTATTGCTTCTATAATTATACATATATATGTATATATATATATACCGTCTAGGGGAGACAACCTTATAACAATCCGGGTGGATGGGACTCGTCAGCCTTGGTCGGCAACCTGTCTATGGGAGTGAAGCTGATACAAATCGGTACTGCTTACATAAGGGTGAAGCAAGTTAGTGGATGGACTTGACGAACACCACTGTAGAAAAATAGTGCTAAAAAGATACAAAGAGGGCCTCGGGGTCGGACAGGGCCTAAATTGAGTGGTCAATCCTGTAAGTCCTTCAGTAAACTGGCATGGGTTGTCCCTCTTACAGGTGATATGTCCACTTGGGGGCCTTTTGTGTATGGCCACCCTCATTAAGGGGAGTAAGGCGTCCGGCAATAGATATATATATATATAGAGAGAGAGATAATTTTTTTTTTTCTATATGAATGAGAGACAAAAGGCAGAACTGCCTGTAGCGAGTGCCTCCCCCAGAGTTAAAAGAGTGACAGGGCCAAAATCAAGGGACGTTCGAGACACAATGCCTGGACACACAGAGTTTGAAGCAATTTAAGTCAAAGGAAGAGGGAAAAAATGATTCTGGGAGAGAGTTCCAGAGCTCAGCTGTTGAATAGATGAAAGATTGGGAATAGCGTTTCACTCTTGGGTTGCAGAGTTGCACAAAGTAGAAGTGGGATTGTGTTGTAAGACGGGTGCCACGTGCTCTACGAAGAGGGGGTGGTATACACTGAGAGAGCTCTGAGGAACAATGATTATTGTAATAGCGGTAGAATAGTGAGAGAGATGCAACATTGCGGCAAAGAGAGAGAGAGACTGCAGAGAATTGGTGAGTGGACGTGAGTTAATGAGACGGAAGGCTTTCTTTTCTACCTTATTTATATATATATGTGTGTGTGTGTGTGTGTGTGTGTGTGTGTGTACATTTTCAACCTAAGAGCACAAACATATCGTAGACGAGGACTCAAGGCGGCTTACATGAAAAACGAAAGTGAGAAGAAATACGCTTATGATGAAATCATTTTGAACAGGGATCATAGGGGCTTTACTCCTCTGGAATGGGACCTTCAGCAAGTGTCTTTTATGCCAGATTAGCGGAACAAATATCGGAGAAAAAAAGCCAGCATAGAAGCCAAGTCGTAACTTGGATGAGTTCGTGGTCGTTCTTCTGTAAATACATAATGGGTTACTTATGAATGGGAAAGGGGTAGGACCTTCTATTGTTTTTGTATTACCGTATGTAAATGCAGTGCGTGTGTGCGTGTGATCGAAAAGTCTTTTTGTTATTATAAAGGTGGGCAAGATGCACACACACACACAATCTCACTCTCTATCACACGCACATACACTCACTCACACCCGCACGCACACAATCTTACTCACACAAAACACACACACTCTCTCATTCACACACACACACACACACGAGCACAAGTGTGTGTGTGTGTTTGTGTCAATTCCTTCTCTAATGACTAATATTTCGCTCTAGCTCTCTCTCTCTCTCCAATATGAAATGTTAAGAATGAATACATTGCCTTAGTGTATACATGTTATATACTGTATTTGTATGCTCGCTATCATGTATAATTTATTACTTCATATATATGCACACAACATTTCAAAATATACTTAGGTTGATGTATTTCAATGTATTGTTGTGTCCTGTTTCATTATATATGACGCATATTTCAATAGAACACAAAGACAAGGTGTCTTAGACGAGGGGTCCAGTGACCCTATATTCTCTGGACTCTGCTACCCCTGGTGCACGTGCTACCCATGGTGCACGTACTACACATGGTGCACGAACTACCCATGGTACACGAACGACACATGGTGCATGAACTGCCCATGGTGCACGAACTACCCATGGTGTATGTACTACCCATGGTGCACGAACTACCCATGGTGCATGTACTACCCATGGTGCACATACTACCCATGGTGCACGTACTAGCCGTGGTGCACGAACTACCCATGATGCATGTACTACCCATGGTGCACGAACTCTCCATTGTGCACAAACTTCCCATGGTGCACGAACTACCCATGGTGCACGAACTACCCATGGTGCACAAACTACCCATGGTGCACAAACTACCCATGGTGCACTTACTACCCATGGTGCATGAACTACCAATGGTGCACGTACTACCCATGTTGCACGTACTACCCATGGTGCACGTACTACCCATGATGCACGAACTACCCATGGTGCACGTACTACCCATGGTGCACGTACTACCCATGGACTACCCATGATGCACGTAACACACATGGTGCATGAACTACCCATGGTGCACGTACTACCCAGGGTACATGAACCAACCCTTGTGCACAAACTACCCATGGTGCACGAACTACCCATGGTGCACGAACTACCCCTGGTGGACGAACTACCCATGGTGCATGAACTACCCATGGTGCACGAACTACCCAGGGTGCATGTACTACCCATGGTGCACGAACTACTCATGGTGCACTAACTACCCATGGTGCATGTACTACCCATGGTGCACAAACTATCCCTGGTGCACAAACTACCAATGGTGCACGAACTATCCCTGGTGCACGAACTACCCATGTTGCACGAACTACCCATGGTGCACGTGAAGGGGTGAAAAACTTACCGTATTGGGGTCACACGTTCTTCCCATAGTGCAGTATAACACTACAGGTCCACAAAATTAGCCAAAATAATCCAAATAAAGGTGACACTGGAATAGATGCCCGCAGCTTTGGGTAGTGTTCAGAGACTGATGATTACCAATGCAATTACTCACATTATTTTAAGCTCAACTTAACGCTCTTATCGTTATCTTTGACTGCCACATTGATAACAAGGTTTTTATCATGTCCTTTAAGAGAGTACAGATAAGTCATTTGTCTATACATTTATAAGGTGCAGATTTTTGTTCTGTGAATGAAAGAGACAAATGGAAAAGCTGCCTGTAACAAGTGTCTCCCCGAAAATTATTATTGTATCCCACGACAGTCAAAATAGATGGGAACATGATCGCGAGCGTCCGTGTAGTGTAAACAAGGCGAGCAGTACGCCCGAATACTACATCCTTGCCCAGAACTGTCTGTAACAAATGTAAAAAAACAAAAAGTAATTCAGAATACAAGGTACGTTCCGGTCGAAATGCCTGGTTGAACCTGGCTTTGTTTAGGTTAGCCTATGCAGGTCATGTTCAGGTTATGCAAGATATGCCTTTATTTAAAATACATTTGCATCATTCTACTGGTAATGCATGATTATAGGCTAGCCCATATCATAAGATGCGACCATAGGTCCATAGCATTAACCCTTAATTAGCGGCGAGCAACATAAGTCGAGTTAAATAAAGCTGGACTATGTGGCGGCGCTCGACATAACTCGAGTGGCAATTTCAGCACGTAATGTGGCTGAGAGAGAGAGACAAGTGGTGGCAGGAGACTAGCGAGCGTATGACTGCTCCAGACCACCGCGGCGAACCTACTGACACAAATCTCAGCTCCCTCCTCCCTCTCTCACTCGCTACATACTCAATTATGTACTGAAAGTACCGAATTACCTGCTTTTTGCACTCGCGTTGCACGGCTATTGCAAGAAAACTATCCATCATACAAGGATCGTTATGGTGTCATTCGAAAGCTCTGTTTATGCCCTTTCAGGGATAGGTACTTGTTTTACGTTCTGGGTCTTATTTAGGCATGAAAATGATCACGTAAACAGCCCTATTTTGGCTAAAAACACCCCGCTGTGCGGTACACATAAATAAACCGCATAGGCCGCTCGTAAGGTGTTAATATATCGATACCTGGTGTAACCAACCTAACCTGAGTTAAGTCCTTGAGTAGGTTAGCTCACCCCCCCATGACTTATTGTCATCATGATCTATATTGCCAGCAGAGGGCAAATAACAGAAACATAGCCGTCAAAATAGACGGGAACTTAACCACGAGCGCGATCGACCTATGTAAACATGACGACTGTATGCCCGGATACTACATCCTTTCCCAGTTCTGCCTTTGTCCCCTTTAACCCTTAATTAGCGGCTCACCACATAAGTCGAGTTAAATAAAGCTGGACTATGTGGCGGCGCTCGACATAGGTCGAGTGGCAATTTCAGCACGTAATGTTGCTGAGAGAGAGAGACAAGTGGTGGCAGGAGACTAGCGAGCGTATGACTGCTCCAGACCACCGCGGCGAACCTACTGACACGAATCTCAGCTCCCTCCTCCCTCTCTCACTCGCTACATACTGAATTATATGGGGAAAGTACCGAATTACATGCTTTTTGCACTCGCGTTGCACGGTTATTGCAAGAAAACTAGCCATCATAAAAGGATTGTTATGGTGTCATTCGAAAGCTCTGTTTATGCCCTTTCAGGGATAGGTACTTGTTTTACGTTCTGGGTCTTATTTAGGCATGAAAATGATCACGTAAACAGCCCTATTTTGGCTAAAAACACCCCGCTGGGCGGTACATATAAATAAACCGCATAGGCCGCTCGTAAGGTGTTAAGAGAGATTGTTCTCAAAAGGCGCAGCCATGATATTATTTTATTGTAAAATTAACATATATTGTATGTTAGATTGGCAAAATAAAAAAAATCAGTTTCAGTTTCAGTTTCAAGCATAGACTATAGAACAAAAATATATATAGCTTTGAACTAAACCAAATGCTAAACTTAGCTACTAAAGAGTCAACCTTACCGGTAATTCTGCATAACAACAACTCCTGTTATTTTAGGTTTTATTTATTTTATTTTTGTATTTTAATGGTTTGTGCGTGTGTATTACATTGTTAGTAAGTGAGGAAAGTACTATTTATTAGCATTTACATTGTTAATTGTAATTCCGATAGGCTACCCCAACAATGCAGGAGAGAGTTTGGGAATGCAGGGTTTCCGGTGGGGTAAAAATAGGGGTATTATGGGAATAATTCTAAAAAAAATAATAAAGAAAATTGAAAAAAAAACCCAAATGTAGAAATCCGAGCCAAGTTTTGGCAAAAGTTGGCTCGGATTACCCCATTATTCAGAGTCAAAATAAGGCAAAATTGTAAAAAAAAGTTGGCTCGGATTTGACCAATATTCAGATGAAGAAAACCCAAAAATTAGAAAATCCGAGCCTACTTTTGTCAAAAGTTGGCTCGGATTTCACGGGGTGGAGTGGAGTGGAGTGGAGTGACTATTATAAAAATAGTCAACTTTGAGGAGACATTAGCCTAACCTAACAACCTTACCTAACCTATCCTAGCATCATGGGTGGGGGCTGCCGCCCCCACACCCCTGTTGGTTGGGTAAAAGTGCTAACGGTAGAAATCCAGTTGGGGTGGAGTGAGTAATAGCCTATGTCATAATAATCAAGTCAACTTTAAGAAGATATTAGCCTAACCTAACAGCCTTACCTAACCTATCCTAGAATTATGGGTGGGGGCTGCCGCCCCCACATCCCCGCTGGTTGGGTAACAGTGGAAAAAATACAGTATTATGGGACATACCTTACTTCGGCAACGAGATGGCCGAGAGGTTCACAACAATAACATGAGGGAGGCGGCGGATGTATGTTAAAATAAGAAATCCTCGTGTTTATTACCCATTACTCTGCGGAAGTGTAAGCCTATTCGAAAAAACTTCATCTCTATGTTACTTTGCTATCACCCATTAACCTATCCGCGGCGAGAGACTGATTCGTTAAACGTCGTGAGGGGCGAAGCTATTACATTAATTTCTGACAAAAATCGTCATTATCCGATAAATATCGTTATTACTTATTCATATGCGCCTATTTTATGCTTAATATGAGGATAGTTACATGTTACAACAATAAAACAAGTGGGAATAGTATTTGGGGGGTGACAAACACAAAATATTGCCGAGCGGTTCATTCATGGAGTTGACAGAGAGGGAAACTGCACCCTCCCTTCAAGAGCTCTCGAGCGAGACTGGAGGTAGTGTGGGCTAGTCTCTCTCTCTCTCCTCCCTCCACACCCCTCCCTTTCGACCTTGAAACCGGGTAGGGAGTTTTGGCGCCATAAATAAACCAATAATCACAGGAATAAGAGAAATATAGGTGATAATTGAGGGGAGGAGAAAAAGGGGGGTGGGTGGGGAAGGGGGGAATTTGGACACATGTGGAGTAGTGATAGGATGTATGGAGAGAAATTATCTCACATATTTACGCATTCCTTTGTTTTGAGTGACAGTGGGATGTTTGGAAAGTTTTTATTAGGCCATGGCTCATATGAGGACGCTCACCCTCCTAGGGTTCAGACTCATATGAGGACGCTCGCCGATTATGGGTTAAGATTGCGCTACATTGTTGGGGTATCGGAATTACAATTAACAATGTAAATGCTAATAAATAGTGCTTTCTTCACTTTCTAACAATATAATACACACTTACATTCAACACATGCCACCGCCATGATGATGTTATCTGTCAGTGTCAGGTGCACAAGGACAGGTGTTGACTGTGGGAGGGTGATGGAAGTGGGTGAGGATATGTCCCTAGATAATGGCCGAAATTGCCCATTTTGACAGGGAAATGGCCCTGTAATCCAAGACCTAAGGGTTTATTTTCTGTTATGTATTGAAAAAAGATTGCCATACTCACGAAATACCGCCAAAAATAACCCTAAATGTGAGGTAAAGTGACCTAAATGTTTTTTTTTGTTTTTTTAACTGACGTCACAGTGTCACAGGCGAAGTGCATTGTGGGTAGAAGTGAAAATGTAAATTTTTCACACAAATAAGTGAATATCCAAAAAAGTAAGATTTGTGTAGAGAAATGATAAAGTAATACATGCAAACAGTATGTCAGGAAATGGGTGTCATAAGGAAGTGAAAGTTGTAAACGCAATTAATTAATTGTTTGGAAAATAAAAATGTAGGCTACTGCCATCTTGTAGGTGAAGCTCCACTCTGATTGGCTAATGAACAACAGGGAACATCTGGGAGGAGCCTAGATTGTAAACAAATTGTCCTGGACTGGCTGGACAAAAATAACTCTGAAAATGTTATAGGGGAGTGAAAATAAAATTGACAAAATAAGAAAAGTAACACTTATCCGCGCATCTGTAGGGTCCCTTGAGTAAGGTAAGATAAAAAAAAACATTAATTACATAAGACAGGAATCCCGTAATCAAGGAGTTGCAGTGATGCAGAACACCCAAGACAAACAGCCACTGCCAATTTTCTGCCTCCCACTCATCATTGGTACACTTCCCTTTCACCTGTGACTATGCTATGTTATATAAATTGATCGTGGAACTGACAGAAACAGTCATTGAACTTATTGAAGTGGTTAATGTACTCAACATTCATAACAAATAACTCCAACTTACAGAGCACTTGCAGCGCCGAGCGAATGTCAACAATACCAGCATTCGATATATCGGAGAAAACAAAAATTGTAATTGTTTTTTCCTCAAAGTTGTTATTGCATACAATTCAGAAATAGAAATATTTAATTGTGTATTTTCAGCAACACAGGCTTAATAGTATAGCAATTAATATAAAATATACGATTCATAGAAAACCAGATGTTCATGAATTTCAAGGGATTAATAAAAATCCGTTAGAATTGTTTTATCCTGATGTTTAAACAATATTTTATATATAATTAAACAAATACTAAATATATAAATAAATAAATATATAAATAAATACATCTATCTATATATATACTGTATATGAGCATATAGATAGATAGATAGATATATAATTATACTCAGGCCCAATCCCCACTTGTCCTGTTTATTATTGTATTTACTTATTTTTTATTTTATTTTTTGTTCTATTTTATTATATTTTTATTTTTATGTTTATTTTTTAGTTTTTTGGGGGGGCTGACTCAAGACAGATGAATACATAAATAAATAAATATTGAATATGTGGGGGCCTCCACAGCATGGGTCAAACTGGGGGCCTCCACAATGTGAAGGCGGCCCCCAGTTTACAAAGGAAATCAAGCAACAACAGATCTAGTGACCCTTCTAGGTTGCTTGTCCTCCAAAACACTGAGGATCAAGTGTCCAAACAGTGGGTTAGAGTGGGTAAGGGAACATTGGAAAGGGAATTACTGCCCTGGAACTAATGTCCGTGGCAGGATTAGGAAGTTAGTAGGGGACAGATGGGTTAGTAACTGAGGGGGGGATAAAATAAAGTTATTCATTTACAAACGCAGTCAGTCGCGGGTTTGATGCGAGATATTTGTCTAGGCGGAGTTTAACACCTTACGAGCGGCCTATGCGGTTTATTTATGTGTACCGCACAGCGGGGTGTTTTTAGCCAAAATAGGGCTGTTTACGTGATCATTTTCATGCCTAAATAAGACCCAGAACGTAAAACAAGTACCTATCCCTGAAAGGGCATAAACAGAGCTTTCGAATGACACCATAACGATCCTTGTATGATGGATAGTTTTCTTGCAATAACCGTGCAACGCGAGTGCAAAAAGCAGGTAATTCGGTACTTTCAGTACATAATTGAGTATGTAGCGAGTGAGAGAGGGAGGAGGGAGCTGAGATTTGTGTCAGTAGGTTCGCCGCGGTGGTCTGGAGCAGTCATACGCTCGCTAGTCTCCTGCCACCACTTGTCTCTCTCTCTCAGCCACATTACGTGCTGAAATTGCCACTCGAGTTATGTCGAGCGCCGCCACATAGTCCAGCTTTTTTTAACTCGACTTATGTTGCTCGCCGCTAATTAAGGGTTAAAGGAATCAACGGTGATGCAGTCTATAACGTTTCGGGGAAGCCCATTCCACAAGTTGACAACTCGATTGAAGAAGAAATTCTTAGATTCGTGTGAGTTAAAAGATTTACCAATCATTTTGCAACCGTTTCCCCGCGTGTAATTTGATTGGTCGATCTCTTAATCTGCGCTGGGTTAAAGGAAATAGATTTAATTCTCTAAGACGCTCTTCGTATGGTTTATTCTTTAGGCTAGGTATAATTTTGGTAACTCTACGTTGAACTTGTTCTAGCTTGTTTATATCTTTTTGGTAATAAGGGCACCAGGATTGAACGCAGTATTCCAGAAGAGGGCGGACTAAGGAATTGTAAAGGGTTAGGATAACTTCTTTGGATTTATGCTCAAATGACCTGCCTATAAAGCCAATTATTTTGTTTGCCTTCTTAACAATTTCTGAACATTGTTGACTCGGTTTTAGGTTACTCGATATTGTTACTCCCAGATCGGTTTCTCTGTTTACATTCTTAAGCTGAGTGCCATTCATCGAATAGTTTGCTTTCTCATTTAGGTATCCGATATGTAGTACTTTACATTTATCCGCATTGAAACTCATTTGCCAAATTTGGGCCCAACATGACAATTTATCTAGATTGTGTTGCATATCGTCAACTTGTTCTTTTGAGAGTACGCTATTTGCAATTTTTGTATCGTCAGCAAATTTTGAGATTGTACAGGTGAGACCCTCATCTATGTCGTTGATGTAAATTAGAAAGATAATTGGTCCTAGTACCGATCCCTGGGGTACCCCGCTACTTACATTGGTCCATTTAGATGCCTTACCGTTTATGACTACTCTTTGCTTTCTGTCGCTGAGCCAATTTTCTATCCATTTCAACACACCATCTTGTATTCCATGCGCTCTTAGTTTTAGCAGTAAACGTTTGTGGGAAACTTTGTCAAAGGCCTTTTGAAAATCAAGGTATATAATATCTACAGCTTTACTCTCATCGTAGAGGTTGAGGATATCGTGGAAGAAGTCTAAGAGGTATGTTAAACAGGAACGTTTTTTACGAAAGCCGTGTTGAGTATCTTTAAGTATGTTATTTTCCTTTAAGTGATTTACGAGTCTGTCTCGTATGACCGTTTCTAGCATTTTACATACAACTGAGGTTAAGCTAATTGGACGATAGTTACTGGGTAGGGATTTGCTGCCTTTTTTTAATATCGGTGTTACGTTGGCTAGCTTCCACTGATCGGGCATAGTTCCAGACTGCAAGGATTTATTGAATAGTAATGTCAGTGGTTTGGAGAGCTCATCCTTAGCTTCCTTTAGAACTCTAGGTGAGATTGTATCAGGTCCAGGCGTTTTATTTACCTTGAGTTTATCTAAACAATTCAATACTTCTCTCTCTGTAACGGTGATATTGCTTAGAACATCTGAATTATCAATCTGAATCGGCGATGGTGTAGGGATATCACTGAGGTCTTCTGTTGTAAAAACTGATGCAAAGAAGGTATTGAGGGCATTACTCATTTGTACTTCGTCTTTGGTGTATTCTCCATTGTCATCGACTAACGGTCCAACAGTTGAAGTAACTACTTTTTTCTTTCTGATATAACTATAGAATTCTTTCAGGTTTGTTTTACTTTGATTCGCAATATGTAACTCTAAGGTCTTTTTACTTTGCTTAATTAACTTTTTGGCTTTGCGTCGTAGCTCTACAAATTTCAGCCGTTCTTCGTCATTTTGTGAGGATTTTAATCTATCATTAGCAAATTTTTTAGCAAGCAGGCAGTTTGAAATATCTGTATTCCACCATTTGTGCTTATTATTATGGCCTGGACGCCGTATTTTCGATGGTATGCAGTCTTGCACTGCTTTTAGGTAAGTGGCTTCGAATAACTTCCAAGATGTATTTATGTCGTTATTGTGAATTAAAAAGCTCCAGTCAGTTTCTTTAAACATAGCTCTAAGTTTATGGAAGTTTGCTTTCTTGAAATTAGGGACTTTTTCGATGCTACTATTTGGTTCGTTACTAGTAAACTTTAAAGTGAAAGTTATCGTACGATGGTCGCTGTTACTGAATTCATCACCAACATTCAAATTCTCTATTAATTCTTCTTTTGTTGCAAGTACAATGTCAAGAACGTTATTACCACGGGTCGGCGTTCCAACAAATTGATAAAGCGAACTCTCTTGCAAGTTCGTATACAAGTCATGTCCGGAGTGTGAAGTAAGAGTATCGCCCCACTTGGTCACAGGTAAATTAAAGTCGCCAAAAATTACGGTATCTTGTGAGTTACTTACATCTGCAATTTGTTCGTAAATTTCTCGGTCAGTTTGCACTGATTGAGCTGGAGGTCTGTATATTAATGCAAGTATTATTTTTGTACCTTTATTATTCTTTATTAGCACAAAAGATGCGTCGACGTTCACAATTTGAGGTTTTGACAAGAGGGTAGGGTTAAGACTTTCTTTGATATAAAGTAAAACGCCACCTCCATTTCGATTTATTCGGCTTTTCTCAAACATTACATAACCGGGAAGTAAATACTCTGCTAAAAAGTCTCTATCTTCTGTATTGAGCCAAGATTCTGTTATGCCAATCTCATCATAATTTTCTGTAAACACTAGCTCCTCTAAATCTGAAAATTTATTGCGTATGCTACGAGCATTTGCATAGAAAACCTTTAAATTTGTTATTTTAGAACTCACGGAACGCTCAGATTTAATAACATTTTTGGTTCTTGTCGGATCTACATTTATGTTCATGGCTGTCCTCGGTCCTCGCTGTCTTCGGTCCTTATCGCTGGTGGTCCTCGGTTGCCTCTGTTTTTTTCTTGGTGTTGGATGATTTATGTCACTGCTGCTTCTTCTCGGATGGCGTTTTTTTATCCATGGCTGCGGACTGCTTCGTGTAGGAGACGACCCATGCGTGCTGAACCCACAGGGTTTAGATGAGTGCCATCCTTGCGGAACAGAGTAGGCTGGTTGTAGAAGTTGTCCCAGAGGTTGATGAATTCAACTTCTTCCCTCAGACACAAATATTTTAGTCGGCTATTTATGCTGAAGGCCTTGTCGTAGAATTTGTCAGGTGCGTCGATCTTGGGGAGAATGCCTGAGATGATGATATTCCTTGACTTGTTTTTGTAGTGCTGGATCATCTTGCGATATTTCTCCATCAACTCTTCGGATCTGGTGCGCATGACGTCATTTGAACCAGCATGGATGACAAAAAGGGTATTTTCATTTACATCCTTTGTGGTATCTTCGAAGGCTTCCACAATGTCGTCCAGTCCAGCTCCTGGGATGCAAAATCTTTTTCGTTGATTTGGGACTCTGCCGCAGAACTCTTCGACCTGTCCTCGTAGGATGGAATCCCCAACGAGCCTGGTCTCTTCTGGTTCGTCTTCCATCTCTACCAATATCTCAAATCTGTTTGACATTGTGACTGGTAGATGAGACCTTTTCTGCGTTGGCCGTGCACCGTTCCTCACTGGTGTAAATCCAGAAACCTGTGGTGGCGGGACTCTATGTACAGGTCGGGGAGAGGAGTGGTTAGAACGGGGGCGAGGGGTTGGTACTGTTCGTGCTAGCAGGCTTCTTGCACGAGGAGTGGGGGAGAGACTAAGGTGAACAGGGCGGCTGTCCTGGTTTGATGTCGGCTCAGGTTCGTCAGAAGCATCTGCTGCAGTGTCTACTGCAGGTGTTGGAGTGTTGGCAGATGACGTTGGGGCGGTGGTGGATGCTGGAGTTGAAACAATTGGAGTTAGTGATACTCCAACGTTGAGTGCTACAAACTCTTGGAGTGATTCCAGCTTCCTGGTGAGGGCGTTGATCTTGTTGTGGGCTTCATCCAATTTTGCTGTCAAATCCTCTCGTTGCTGGCAGAGTCGGCAGACTTGTGAATCGGCAGGAGCAAACATGGAAGCACCAAACCTACCGGCGCAGTTCGTACAGGCACGAGGCATGGTGACGATCACTTTCTTCAGATCACTTCACTCACTTAAAAACACTTAACTCACTTTAAAAACACTAAACTCACTTTAAAAACACTTCACTCCCTTCAGGTCGCTTCACTTACTTAAATAGGCCTAACCGAAAACAAAAATGTTGAAATACATACCTGATGGTGGAGGGCCCTGGAAGCTGACCCACTTTACCCACTCATAAATCCGGCTCTGGAGGGAAATCAGGAACAGGTGGGTGAAGGTATTAACCTGACAAGCGCTAAATAGACCTAGGGGCTAGGGTAGTTATTTGTGCATTTCTAGCCTTGGATTCTGACAGAATTCGTTATATTTACAATATAGAGCATTATTTGTTTTCGGTATGCTTTTATTTTACATATATGATGTATATATGAACCTTCAAGAGTGCTAAAATAAGTGGGAAAAGCATTTGGGTGGTGAAAAACGAAGATATTGGCCACCCGGTCATAATCTCAGGCGAGAGAGATCCACAGGCAACCCTCCTCTCTCGCTGTCTGTGAGGTAACTGAGACGAGCGGGGCGGTGTGGGCCGGTCTGGGTGTTGCATAACGATCTTTTCTGCAACCCACTTGTGCTACATTATCGCGGGAGAGAAAAATAACCGATAAATGATGATAATAGAGGAAAATAGGTGATAATTGAGGAGGGAGGGAGGGGGGAATAAGGTGGGGAAGGAGGGGAGGGGGGTGGGTGAGATTTACATGGATGAGTACTGGAGGGGAATTATCTCACCTAGAGACAAATTCCTTTGTTTTGATAGTCCCTTTTTTTTATGGAAGGCTTTTTTTATGGTCTTGCTTCCGTGAGGCCTATCGCGTTCCCTATAGGAAGCCTTCCGTGAGGCCTATCGCGCTTGCCGGGTTAAAGGATAAACCTTTATAACGGCACCTCGTATCTACATTCTTCTTTTCCTACTTTTCTGAAGAGTGTAGAGAGGGGAGAAGGGGTGTTGGAGAGAGAGGAAGCTGTTGAAGTGGCTTTGTTATGTTTTATATTAGTCTGCATGGCAGTGTCCACCAACCTTTAACTGTCTTCGTGGTGCGATGTATAAGGTATTAAGGTGTTGATTTTCGGTGTGAGCATCCTGGGTTCGAGTCCACGGACTGCCACATGTGTTTGTAAATTTCATTAATCGATTTTAGGAGTATGGTTGGTTGTTGGAAGGAACATAATAATATAGCAGAAGGTAGGCAGGTAGGTTAGGGGATAGAAACAAAAAATAATGGTTTGAATTATTAAAGTGAAGGAACAGTATTATCCATTATTTATTCCTGTTTGTTCGTGTAACTTATTTTCTTATAATAGTATAGCCTATAGCATTAAACAAACTTAAAATAAAATATTGTAGAAAAGTAATTAAGATACTGCTTCATAATTATAGTGGAGAAGTTTGTACAAGAAGCAATAGGTAGTTCCAGGGTGTCAAACCCGAGCAATTTTGTTTGAAGACTTGAATGAATATGACAAAGAATACAGGCAAATGAACATAAGATAGCATTGCTTGGGCCATTTTATCACTTCCAAAGGCATATATTTAAGCTATAAACCACAATTTTATTTTTGCATATACAGTAATAATGACAAAAAAGAAAGGATTCGGCTTTCGTTTGACACCCTTGGTCATTCAACAGGAAAACTATTACAAGAATACAAGAATACACAGTACAACATCTACAAGGTGTATTTAGAAGGGACAATTCACACTAGAAACTTAACAAGGCTCACAAAGATTATGAATTTGGGTTGAGAATGCATACAAGATGGCAGCTAATTTATAATGTGGATGCTGAAGGCTGTAAATATCTAAGATGCTGAAGGCTGAACAATACATAATATCAGATAGTGATATGTCTAGGCAAAATATAATTATAGAACAGATAGTCAAGAGCCGAAATGGGCTAAAACTGAAGCTGAATATGATAATTAGTTAAAGTCAAATATAGAGATGCTGAGAGCTGAGTGGTTACATAAATAGCATGAATTAATTACAATAAATGGTGTTATACTTTAACACCTTACGAGCGGCCTATGCGGTTTATTTATATGTACCGCCCAGCGGGGTGTTTTTAGCCAAAATAGGGCTGTTTACGTGATCATTTTCATGCCTAAATAAGACCCAGAACGTAAAACAAGTACCTATCCCTGAAAGGGCATAAACAGAGCTTTCGAATGACACCATAACGATCTTATGGCTAGTTTTCTTGCAATAACCGTGCAACGTGAGTGCAAAAGCATGTAATTCGGTACTTTCCATATAATTCAGTATGTAGCGAGTGAGAGAGGAGGGACTGAGATTGTCAGTAGGTTCGCCGCGGTGGTCTGGAGCAGTCATACGCTCGCTAGTCTCCTGCCACCACTTGTCTCTCTCTCTCAGCAACATTACGTGCTGAAATTGCCACTCGACCTATGTCGAGCGCCGCCACATAGTCCAGCTTTATTTAACTCGACTTATGTGGTGAGCCGCTAATTAAGGGTTAAAGAGTGAAGACATAAGCATACGTGTGCGAGATATATCTGAAGTGCAACTAATGTATTGTACTGATAATTGGCAAGGATTATAAGACGATGACTAAGAATAAATTAAGAGCCTTGGTACAATCAGAAGACACGGGAAATATATATACAATTCCTAACTAACATTTATACATAAAATGAGCAAGTGTATAGCTAGCTGAATCTTAAATGCTGTGTTGTAACTTGCAAAGCAAGAAGGAAAATCCCTGAATCAAGTACAATTTACGGAGCCGTAAGAGTATCGTATGTGTAGTTTACATTTAAGATAGAGTGTGTTCTGTAGGTTGTTATATTTGGTACATTAGAACTTGAAGAATATCAAAAGACGAGAATTTGTAAATATCTTGAAGTCCAATGAGGAAGGTAATTGGTTTCCCAAGAATCTTGGGGCACCGACTAGCCGTGTTCTTTTATCGTGGGCGTGGTAGCGAGGGCATTCGGTCTGGTTTTTCTACTTTTCCTGGGAGATTTTTTTTTGCTGTTCTTCTTTGTTGACGTCTGAAAGTAAAGTTGGATGCTGGCTACAACTGGTGTGCCAGAAGGGAGAAGAGTGACTGCAACTGTCATTTTACTGATTTTGGCTGCAATTGGCGTGCCAAGGGAGGGGGTGACTGCAACTGGTGTGCCGAGGGAAAGGATTTTGGCTGCAACTGGCGGGCCAAGGGAAGGGGGTTTGACTGCAACTGGGGTGTTAAGGGAAGGGGAAATGGCTGCAACCGGCGTGCTACAAAAATACAATAGCTGGGTATGTCTGCATGGCTTGTCAGATTGGTTCATGTTTTGTTTTTGTTTTTGTTTTGTTTTTCTATGTGATTGAGGGAGGCAAAAGGCATAACTGCCTATAGCGAGTGCCTCCCCCATAGTTGAAAGAGTGACAGGGCCAAAATCAAGGGACGTTCGAGCCAAAATGCCTGGACACACGGAGTTTGAAGCAATTTAAGTCATAGGAAGAGGGAAAGACTGATTCTGGGAGAGAGTTCCAGAGCTCAGATGTTGAGTAGAAGAAAGTTTGAGAGTAACGTTTCACTCTTGGGTTGGAGAGTTGCATAGAGTAGGGGTGGGATTGAGTTGCAAGACGGGTACCACGTGCCCTACGTAAAGGAGGTGGTATGCACTGGGATAGCTCTGAGGAATACTGATTATTATAGTAGCGATAGAATAGCGAGAGAGATGCAACATTGCGGCGGAGAGAGAGAGATTGCAGAGAGTTGGTGAGTGGACGGGAGTTAATGATACGAAAGGCCTTCCTTTCAACTTTGTCTAGGAGAGCGGTGTGAGAGGAACCTCCCCACACATGTGAACAATACTCAATACAAGGGCGCACTGTGATCTGATTTAGGTAGACTATAGGTAGTTTTTCTGTCCTTCTTCCTTGATGGTCAGTTGAGGGCAAGAAGGGCTTGTCTGGGCTGCTGATGGGTGCTGTTAGATCCCTTCTCAAGTGATATGTTAATTCGCCTACCTGGGTACCCAGACAGGTAAGTAGTGATGGGGGTGTGGCGGCCATTTTGTTTGTTTGGTTCCATATTCTCACTAGGTCTTGTAAAGTAAAATGGGGACATTATTGGGGTCACTGTTCGGAGATTTGTTCTATTCTCCTCGCCCTTTGTTCTTTTCAACTGACGGTAAATTGAAAAGTTCCCATCAAGATTTCTCGGTTATTTTGAAGATTTTGTAGTGAAATATGGTGCTAATTATATAAACTTGGTGTTAATATGTTGCAGAGACATGGTGGTATTTTATTTGTCCATTAAGTATCGAGAAATTAGCTGCTAAGGGATTCAATTTACCGTCAGATGAAATGAAACTGAGTATAGGTTGGTATCGAGTTTGGGTACTCGATCGTTCTTCCTTCTTGCTCTTCTCCTGTATTGTTTATGTTTCGTTTTGCGATAACACAGTAATAATTATTTCAATATTACAGCTCTGAGAAGCTCAAAGATATAACAATGTGTGTAATTAGCATATTAGGTGTAAGATAATGGAGAGGAAAGTAACATTTACCTATATATAGATATGACACTAACACATATAATAGTGCAGTATTGGTGGAGAGAGAGAGAGAGAGAGAAAGAGAGAGAGAGAGAGAGAGATAAAAAGAGAGAAAGTTGTGAGAAACAAAATGAGCTAACTAAAGAAATATGATAATCTTTCTCGCATTCACCATGACCGACTTATTATTATCTATAAAGTGAGATAAGACTTAAAACCGGTGATCAACCAGGCGTATTGTAGGTGTGGCAGCCCCCCCCCCCCCCCTTCCAAGAACCAAAGGAGGGGATCAACCAGATGTGTGTTAAGTGTGGTACCCCCCCCCCCCCTCTCCTCCTATGAACCAATGCTGGGGATCAACCAGGTGTACTGTAGGTGTGACATTCATGGCATGCAATGTATATATATATATATATATATATATATATATATATATATATAACCGGTATATATATATATATATATATATATATATATATAATATATACTGTATATATATAAATATGTATATTATATATATATATATATATATACATATATATATATATATAACCGGTATATATATATATATATATATATATATATATATATATATTAACCTTTCTGTACCAGTGACGTCTTTTTCCTTATATTCTGGCAACTATTGGTCGATTCTAGTCAGTTTAAAAAGGGGCTCCAGCAATTGACGGGCTTCGAACTACCTCACTTAACCCTTTTCACTACCACAGATCGTTCTTAAGCTGCACAAAACTGTCTAAATATAGCTAGAATAAAAGGAAAAAGACATCAACGGTACAGTAGGGTTAATATGCAATCACAATAATAGCCACAGTGGCAGCTGTTCACAGAGTCAGGCAAGAAGGGCACAAGAGACAGCACTCCCCGCACCCCTCTTCCACTGAAACCATCACAACGGGCAGCCGCAAGGACCAGAACGGTTACCCACAGACCCAGTATGCCGCACCAGGACCACTAGGGCGTTCTAGTCTGGAACCAAAGCAACCAGGACGCCTCAGCATATAGAAAGACCACCGAAGGCAACAATCCAACATCAATGGTACATTGGCTATTGTTCGGGGCGTAGTCACAAGTCCTGTTCAAGCCAAACTTGGGGAAATTGTTCATGACTGCTTCCATGTAGGTACTTAATTGTTCACTGTCCTAAAAACAAGTGAATCACTATTGTTCAGGGTTAGCTGCAAGTCTAGTTCAAGGCAGACTGGGGGAACCTATGGATAACTTCTCATTCAGTTGGGCTTGAGATAAATATTTGCGCTGGAAATCCTGAACTTGTTCACGACTGTTCACCCCAAGATTACATTAAATCTAGCCACTGCTCAAACAGACAGCTGCAAAGTAGCACTTTTAGTCTTGTAAAAGCTTTGGGCAAGAAACCAAGTCGTCAGGCACATACCACATAGCTGTGGGTGGCCGACTCGAGACAGAGCCTGAACAGAAACAACATTTAAAGTTCCAATTCTTAGGGTCTGCGACCACTTTCACGTTCCCTCACGACCTCGCCCTTTAGTCTGTCTCGTCTAGTAGGTGCATTTTACAAGGGGAGGATGATTCCTAGCCCCCTGCCCCTAGAAGGAAAACTAGGACAGTAAAAAGAGACAGACAGAAACAGCTAAGGTTGGGTAGAGGATGCCAAATCTCACTCTGGATAGGACCAGCCCTCACCCATAACTGCACATGTACAGATTTAGTAACAAGGCGAAACATGCATTCAGGACAGGACATACGTTCATTTATACACAAGAATAAAATAGGTCAGTCTGTGGTAATAAATATTTAGACTCAAGTTTTCTATGTGAAACCTAAAGGGTAGACATAAATACACAGGTAATAACTACTGTATGCAAATAGCAGCAAACAGCGTCACACTCAACACACTGCCCGGAGGGATACCACGATCCTGGACGAAGAGGTGTGACAAGACAGAACCCGTCCGAACCCTGAAAGTGCGGTTGCCGTAAAAAAATCTGAATAAAAACAGAGAGACGACCCCCCAGACCAAATGAATGCAATTGGTGCAAAATACCATACCTCCATTCAGTATCGTAGGCTTTCTCAAGATCAAAGTAAACACACACAAGATTGTGTCAGCAGCTAAAGGCCTCACACACAAAAGCCTCAAGCCAAGCTAGGGCATCAATAATAGAACTCCCATGACTAAAACCAGACTGACGTGGAGAGAGGAGGGAATGCTTTTCGAGGAAGTACATCAACCGCAAGTTTACTATCCATTCCAACACACTAGCCCAAGGGAAAGACACCTTCCAGCCAAATCCAGTAATAAAGTGCCAAATGCAAACAATCAGTTCAGAAATTCTTAAGCATGGAATAGTTAATATTATCTCCAGTGTGCAACTCCTGACGTCATCACCCACTGGCCAATCACAGACCAGGAGAAGTGCCCGCATAGCGAACATACCATCCACCAATGACAGACGATAGCCTGCCTTCACCTCGCCCCCTCAGCCTTCCCAGCTCCTATATAAGCTCCTATTATTCTCTATACCTTTCATAGAAACACCAGGCCTCGATGGCATCACACGAAATATGTTGATAAATTTACCTCCAAATGCAGTAAAATCACTACTAGAAATTTTAAATGCTTGTCTTGCAACAGGATATTTCCTTAATGCCTTCAAAACAACACAAATTATTTGTATTCCAAAGCCCAATAAAGATGCAACATCAATAAACAATGTTACGACTGAGGTTTAAATATATCAGGGCTCTTATTCATTGGACTAGTAATGGCATAAATGCTACAACGGAAAGCGCTATATCCGACCTCTGATGTATATTCCCAGTGAACAAAGAACACAAATACTCTACAGAGTTCTATATGCAATAATAGGCTATCAAACTCTCAATAAATGTGCGTCTACTCTAGGCTTAATGTTATGTGAAAACAGCCTATTACTACCTATTACCGAAGGTGCTTGGTTATGGTATGCAAAGTAAGGTGGTAAGAGAAGTTACAGCTTACGTTACTTTAATCAATAAATGGCAGGCACTCCTGCATGAAAGAAAGTGCACTAAAGTCCTTCAACACCAACAAGGAATCTTCTTTAAATGTTAGATGCTATAAAGATGCTCGTATCGGAAATGGAACCCAAAAAGGCAGGCAGCGGAACAATGCTCGTGCAGGTGTGACGTTAACCACTCCGTTAGAACCGCATGGCTTGTCCTACAGTGACTCGCTAGGATCGCCAGGGCAGTGGATGGGGCTACAGTTTATGTATTAGAGTGTGCTTTATTTCATATGAAAGCTCGTGTCATGGGCAGTCCAGAAAGGCTCTTTGTTTTCACCCATGTCAAGGCTTTATATATTTAATTGTAAAGTATATATTTTATCATTAACTAGTAATGATGGGATCTGGGAGAGAGAGAGAGAGAGTAGAACAGAGTGAGAGGGAGCGCGCAGTGTTTTTGTCCCGCTCGATGACGTCACGGCTGGCTGCCTCGTGGGGGTTGGTGGAGAGAGGTCCTTACCATGCTGCTAGCTCCCTTGCTAGTGGCTGGAGGACTTGTAACCGCTTTTTTCCCACGCGCCTCGAGCTAGTGTGAGTATATATACAGTTCCTCGCCACTCTCTCCCTCAGATCTGGTTTCTAGAACGCATCTATCTAATCCCTTGCTACCTGTCACCCGCTCCGCACCTGAGAATCTTTTCCTCTGCCTACCTCTCTCTTTTTTCATATCTTTCACCACCTTTTATTAATATTATACCCCCTCTGGTTAACTCTGCAAAATCAGCTTCATTGTGGCAAACTATCAATGGAAGTTAAATATTACTAAGCTATAATGAATCAAATAAAATCAATCTAAATGAATACTCTATATCTAAATTGAATTCAATCTGAAACAAGCTAATTTATATCCAAAGGTCTCACATAATAAATGTATATAATTATAAGGTAAGGTTATAAGGGTTAATATTAGCCAGGAATTAACTCACCAATAGTTCCACGTGGCAATGAGGCAAGGGAGAACGTTTTACCCAATATGGCGGTGGACAATGGGGAACGAGACTTCGGTCCCAAGACACGAGTCAAGTTAAAGAAAGAATAAATGATTACATGGGAATGGACATGAATAATATGCTTATCTATCAGTCAGTCATGATGTCGATGAGAGCGTCGTGATGGTGTAGTTGTGTGTATTGCTGTATGTGTATTGTGATTAGAGGCACAAAAGCACGATCAACTGAGGGCGGAAAATTAGATGTTAACTGGTTGGTGTTCGTGAAGGCTCTGGCGTACCTCAAAAGCACACCTTGCTGCCTTGGCAAACCGCCAGGAGCCCAAATTATCGTACCGCATTTAGGTTGCTCTATACGATAAATTATATTAATATATACGATAAATTCATATATACTACATAAGACCATGGCAATATTGCTTAATAGCATATTAGGCCTTTTATAACTTAACTTATTTACAATCTTATAATATTCGATCTACTCGTCCTACGTCGTGCTGTAGGAGAGATCGTGACGTCACAGAGACATACAAGATCACAAAAGAGTCATATTCTATCGTATTTATATGATACACTCCCCCCACAAAAAAGACCTGAACCCCACCTTAAACCTAAAGTTGCCCAGAGGCTATCTTCTGACGCCACAAGTCGACAGCGCCAGCAGCAGCGCGTCTGGGACGCGTCCCGGTCCGAGAATGATCACCATCAGTATGAGGTGAGTCGTTCCTTCGAGAATCCTCGGACCAGCAATAACAGGTGGAGCCTCAGATTGCAATGCGGAATCTAGCTCCAAAGCGTACAAACGTGCGATAGGACGAACAGTAGTTCCAGTGGCTGTCTTTAATAGCGCCACCCGCTCTACAGAGTCTGCCCCCTTGTATACCTCCAATATGCGGCCTAATTTCCAGTATAAACGAGGACTATCTTCTTTAATTAAAACAACGTCACCAACTCTAGGGGCCGTTGGTCTACCAGAGGGAGTAACACTCCTTTCCCTCAATGCTAGCAGATATTCACTAATCCACCGTTTCCTAAAATCCTCGATTATCCTGGATATATACTGGTATCTCCTAGACACCGCTACCGCAGAGTACAACGAGGGATCCTCTAACTCTACTATGGACTGAAAATCAGATGGAAATGCAGTCAATGGTTTTCCATATAGCAAGTGAGCTGGCGTTAATGGTAGTGGTTCTTGCAGGTCGGTGTACACATATGTAAGCGGGCGATCATTCACGACTGCCTCTATCTCTGTGAGGACTGTCGTCAACTCACTCTTCTTTAACACCTTACGAGCGGCCTATGCGGTTTATTTATATGTACCGCACAGCGGGGTGTTTTTAGCCAAAATAGGGCTGTTTACGTGATCATTTTCATGCCTAAATAAGACCCAGAACGTAAAACAAGTACCTATCCCTGAAAGGGCATAAACAGAGCTTTCGAATGACACCATAACGATCCTTGTATGATGGATAGTTTTCTTGCAATAACCGTGCAACGCGAGTGCAAAAAGCAGGTAATTCGGTAGTTTCGGTACATAATTGAGTATGTAGCGAGTGAGAGAGGGAGGAGGGAGCTGAGATTTGTGTCAGTAGGTTCGCCGCGGTGGTCTGGAGCAGTCATACGCTCGCTAGTCTCCTGCCACCACTTGTCTCTCTCTCTCAGCCACATTACGTGCTGAAATTGCCACTCGACCTATGTCGAGCGCCGCCACATAGTCCAGCTTTATTTAACTCGACTTATGTTGCTCGCCGCTAATTAAGGGTTAATAGAGCACGTCCTACAACCGCTCTTAGTCCTGACTTTACTATGCCGACACATCGTTCCCACATTCCACCAAACCAAGGTGCCTTAACTGGAATGAACCTCCATTCGCACTTCTTCTCTCCCAAAAAAGTGATGATAGTAGGATCACTACTCATATCCTTTAGATATTTTGATGCTTGGACATAAGTGGGAGCATTGTCGCTAAGAATGAGTTGAGGGAATGAACGACGGGCGCAAAACCGTCTGAACGCCAGCATAAATTCTTCGCTAGACATATTATCACATAGTTCTAGGTGTACTGCTCGAGACGTCGCACAGGTAAACAATAATATATAAACCTTCTCACTCTCCCTCGTCTTCAATGCCCCTGTGTAATCTAATCCTACCGCTTGGAAAGGTTCTACATGCTTTACACGGCATTCAGGTAGGGGTGGAGCTGGTCCAGTTGCATATGGTTTACCCTTTAGTCTCTGGCATATTACACACTTTCTCACTACGCGTCGAGCTACTTGTCGAACTCTGGGTATCCACCATGTGAGACGTATATTTGATATAATATGACATACCCCGTAGTGTTTTACTTCCCTATGTGCACGTATGATCAATAGATCAGTAACGTGATGTCTTGTTGGCATAAGTATAGGTCGGTTTGTGCCGTCTGGTACACCCGACCACTTCAGGCGACCCTCACACCTGATGAGGCCATTGTCTAGGTGCAACCTTAGTTGACGCACTATATTAGGCATTAATGTCTTATTCGAGCTTTTCAAGGATTCTAATTCATTGGAAAAGGTTTCTACTTGAACCCATTTGATCAAAGTTACTTCAGCTGCTTTAAATTCACGAGCACCAATGTTGTGACCCCTGTTGCAGAGTTGGCCCGTTACTTTAAGCTTGAGATTGGATACATATCGCAACACCCAAGCTACAACCCTGACTAGTTTATTATAGTCACCGAATCTTGCCCACTTTATGATAGGACCCGGTGGCTCATTTGGTTGGGCTGTAACTGCCACTGTTTCCAGTGGCAGAAGTCCCTCACCAACAGCATGCCATATCGTCCATTCACTTTCATGGAGCAGCCACTTTGGACCATTCCACCACAATTCGGACTTCATTAACTGGCTAGCCGTTATACCCCTAGTTATGAGATCACTAGGGTTTTCCTTTGTATTTACATAATGATAAGCAACGTCTGGCAAAAGGGCTCTAATCTCATCTACCCTATTCCGCACATAAACTGGCAGAGACTTCTTGCTATGTATCCCGTTGAGTGCGACCTGACTATCGCACCATACGTGAACGATTTCAATATTTAATTCGCTCTCGTATGCTGCGCGTACATGTTGCACCAGACGTGCTAATAGCAGCATGGCAGTCAATTCCATTTTAGGGATAGTTACCATTTTAACCGGGGCTACTTTGGCCCGGGCTGTAACTAAATGTGCCCCAAATGAAGTAACAACATATATGGCTACCCCGTATGCTGTGGCGCTAGCATCGCAAAACGTGTGTAACGTAACGTCACCGAACGCCGCCACTTTACGAGGTATAGGTTTAGTACATAGGATGGCATATTCATTCAACAACAATGTCCCTTGGTCATTCAGGTCCTCGGGCAAACTGTCATCCCATCCTATTTTACGTCTCCAAACTTCCTGCATTAGAATCCTAGCTCTTATGGTAACAGGTAATGCTAGACCCAAAGGATCAAAAAATTGCGCAACTTTGCTCAACAGACTTCTTTTTGTGTGCGCTCCTGTCTGCTGAGCAAAAGACCTTGTTTGAAAAGTTAGTATGTCATGTTTAGGTTGCCAGATCATCCCCAAATTTCTGGACTTTTCCTGGTTAAGAGATGCCGTACCATCCACCTGTATTAAACTCTGAAGATCTTCACTATTAGTAACCCACTCGCGGAGAAATAGATGTGCATCCGCAAACAATCTGCGTGCTTGCCAGTATGCATACAACAAATCATCTTGACTATCGCTAGTACCCTGCAAATTGTCAATGTATAATCCGCGAGATAGTTTACTTGTGTCCTCATGAGTGTCAGCTAGATGTTTTCTGATTGTGGCATTTAACAAAAATTGCGAGCAAGTGGCCCCAAAGAGTACAACCCGAAAACGGTATATTATGATGGGACTTTCAGAGTCGCTAATGTCGCCGAACCAAAGAAAGCGGGTAACATCTCTATCTTCCTCCTTTAGCTTGACCATCAAGAATGCTTTCTCGATGTCACTGGTATAGGCGTACTTTCCTAGCCTAAACCGCAATAGATGTTGGGACAGGTGCGACACCATGGACGGACCTGTCAACAGGCAGTCATTCAGACTGGGTTGTTGACCTTGGTGGGCAGAACAGTCATACACCACCCGTATTGGTGTGGTGACGCTGTCTTTCTTTACCCCATGATGGGCCAGATAGTGAACCCTACTCTTCTTACACGGTTCCTTGACATCGACTCTCTCAATAAAACCCCTATCCTCATAACTCCGAAATACATCGTCATACGCCTGGCGCGTGCTCGGTTCGTTAGACAATTTCCGCTGCAATGCGCGCAAGCGACCTAATGCCAAACCATAGTTGGTAGGCAGGCTTATCTCACTGTTCTTCCAAGGTAAACTAACTTTATATTGCTTGTCTGAGGCACAGTAGCACACAGACTCGTCAAACCTTTGTAGCGCAACTTCCGAGTCATAATCAGTCTCCATAGGATTAATGCCTATGTGATCCAATCTCCACAGTCGTTCCAGGTCGAACTCGGCAGCCATCTTAGGGTCACTAGGTTGGGAATCCTCCCTTCCCAACTCCTCTGCCGCGGTTACATTGACTCTATATATCGAGACCGTGTCGACCAGGACCTTTGACTGTGTAGTATGCACCTTTCCGCTCATGTAGTATCCAAATTTAGTGGGGATTAAAATTACACCACACATCTTTTTAAATCCAGGGTATACTACTTCATAATAATGATCCACACCAAGTAGAACATGCACCTCACTCTGATTTCCCATGGGATCTGACAAGTTAACCCCTTTGCTACGTAATGCGTGTTCCACCTTCTTCACACCCACAGATACATATTCTAGTAGGGTGTCTACTACGATACAAGTCATAAAGTACCGTTTTTTACGATAGAAATATGAAATCTCCGCTATCTCGTAGTCTTGTTTATCAGTAACCCCTGTGAAGCCCTGTAATCGAAGAGTCTCAGCCCCTACGATTCGGTGCTTCAGTCCCACTAGTACGGACCTCTTTATAAAGGAACGTTGAGACCCTTGATCTAGAAGTACCCGACAAACTTTGTTACTGTCATTACCTTCCATGGGAATCTGTATTGTGGGCAATATAGTGGTGTCTTGCGTGCTACCTAGTGCCACAGTTGTAGTACCCTCATTTTTGACGTCTTTGACTTTATCTGCTGTAGGACACAACTTATCAAAGTGATGTCCTTTGCAGTGGCGACAGGGCCTTAAGTATGTAGCAGTACATTGTCCCTGCTTACCATGTTCTTTACTTAGACAACCTACACATAGCTTCAATCTTTTCGCCTGTGCTAGTTTTGTCTCATTTGTTGGGTATTTTAAGCAGAAACTCCATTTATGTTTGTTGTTACATAGCTTACATAGAATCTGAGCAGGTTTCTTATACACACCCTCTTTCTTTACTTTAGTCCCCACTGTCATGCTTACTGTTCCCCTCTTCTCCACATTCTCACTCCCTCCCGACTCATACATTCTCCCTTTGTTCAACTGTAGATTATTGATCTCCTTACTGAACTGAGTTTTGAATTCCCCCAGCTCAAATGATCTTACCTTATCAAGTATTGCCATAGGAAGCTTCTGACGCAAGATAATGACTATCATTTCCTGCGTGGTAAGCCCTAGGGTATCTAGCGATCGAGTATGGCACTCCATATTTGCCCTGAAGTTTGTCAACTCATCAACCTTATACTGTAGTTCTGCGAGCCCCAACAAGGCAACGACATGGGCTATCTTCAACTGCTCTCTATCCCCGTATGTGGACTCTAATAAGTGTACCGCTTCAAGATAACTACCACCTACTACTGCAAAACCCTCTATTAAATGTAAGGCCTCTCCTTCCATTTGTCCCTTCAGATAGTGAAACTTGCGGACATTATCCAAAGAGGATTCATGAACCGTAGATCGAAATACGTCCCAGAAAGCTAACCACTCGGTCAACTTGCCCCCAAATGTAGGAAGATTGAGCTTTGGGAGGTGTACAGTATGTTTTGGGTCAGCCCTTCTATGGGCCTCATTATCGCCTCCCTTCTTACTCGCAATTGCACGCTGTAATAGGTACTTCGCTCTAAAGACAGGTTCGTCATAGAGGGCGCGATTATCACACTCTGTAACAATCTCTTCCTCCTCTGTCATGGCAGCCACAATCACCTCACTCAGAGCCGTAATACGACCGTGGGTAACCTGGACGTTTTCTAATCTAGCCTCCAATTCCTCTAGTTCAGCAGTAGTGATGAAAGTGTTGACGTCCACTATTAGCCTATTCATTACTCCCCGAAGTCCCGCCCTTTGATTTTTAGGGGCTTTGTTCAGCACCCCACTAGACGGTGTCTCTTTACCGTTTTTATCCATTTTGCTTGCGAGCCTATAGGCTATGTATCTAAATATCACGTTACAAAAACAACGGCCAAATAATAGGCTACTTAAGAGACGCCAACCGGCGGACTTCTATGTTATGGAGAAAAAATAGTACACTATATAGCAATACCTACTAATGGATCATATTGAACAAGAAAAAATGTTAGGTCAGGTCATATGTCACAGGAAGTCTGAAACTGAAAAGAACATTACTGGGGAAAGACGATGGGTGGGAAGCAGGACTTAGGCAGGCGCAATGACACAACCCCGGCGTCCCTCTCTAGCCAACGCTTCGTTAGCCCTACAATTTTGTTATATAGGACTTGATTGGTGTCTAAGTCGAGGTGGACACCATCCTGGTCGAGGTCTCGGATGCTGAGTGTGATGGAAACAAAGCGGTGCTTCGTTTCTATTAACCGACACCTCAGGGCGCGGTTAACAGAATTTTTTATAGCCTGAAATTCCGCAGCTGAGAACCCTCGGACTTTCGTCCGGCTCTCAATTGCCACGATCTTGCAGCTTCCTCCGGACTCATGCTCCAGATCCAGCGCCACCTCTTTAATTGCGTCAGCTAACTCGCGGGGCACTGTACCGGGGCGTATATCATTGCCGCCTATAAACAAAAAGATCATATGTGGCCTAAACCGTACCACTTGCCCCCACTGGGGGGAGGCTTTCAGGGTGTCAACGGTTGCTCCCGGTACCCCGAAGTAGGTCAGCCGGAAAGTTCTTTCCCCCTCTGACGCCCGATACGACTCAGTACCTCCGTCAGCTGCCCTTAGCCTAGTGGCATAAGAATGTCCCACTATGGCTATTCGCTGAGGTACCGGCGCCTGAGGTACAGGAAGATAGCCAAGCCCTACCCCTCCGGGGTCCTTGCTCCTGCATCCCTGGGCTAATCCCTTGCTCATTGCCTAAGATCCCTTACTGGTAGCTAGTTCCCGGGTCTGGGCACCAATGTGGCAAACTATCAATGGAAGTTAAATATTACTAAGCTATAATGAATCAAATAAAATCAATCTAAATGAATACTCTATATCTAAATTGAATTCAATCTGAAACAAGCTAATTTATATCCAAAGGTCTCACATAATAAATGTATATAATTATAGGGTAAGGTTATAAGGGTTAATATTAGCCAGGAATTAACTCACCAATAGTTCCACGTGGCAATGAGGCAAGGGAGAACGTTTTACCCAATATGGCGGTGGACAATGGGGAACGAGACTTCGGTCCCAAGACACGAGTCAAGTTAAAGAAAGAATAAATGATTACATGGGAATGGACATGAATAATATGCTTATCTATCAGTCAGTCATGATGTCGATGAGAGCGTCGTGATGGTGTAGTTGTGTGTATTGCTGTATGTGTATTGTGATTAGAGGCACAAAAGCACGATCAACTGAGGGCGGAAAATTAGATGTTAACTGGTTGGTGTTCGTGAAGGCTCTGGCGTACCTCAAAAGCACACCTTGCTGCCTTGGCAAACCGCCAGGAGCCCAAATTATCGTACCGCATTTAGGTTGCTCTATACGATAAATTATATTAATATATACGATAAATTCATATATACTACATAAGACCATGGCAATATTGCTTAATAGCATATTAGGCCTTTTATAACTTAACTTATTTACAATCTTATAATATTCGATCTACTCGTCCTACGTCGTGCTGTAGGAGAGATAGTGACGTCACAGAGACATACAAGATCACAAAAGAGTCATATTCTATCGTATTTATACGATATTCATGCTGGCCAGTTGTATTGTGCGTTAAGGTCTGATATAACCCATGTATGTTAGTTGTTAAGATAAGTTGATCACGAAGCATTGGTTGGCGTTCATATTGTTTAGTACTGCTTCCTTTAATTATTAGTGTTCTGCTGGATTAGATAATGCTAGACTAGGAGTCTGATATTATAAGGTATTGTTTCCGATGAGTGCTGGCTTTAGTTAAAAGCTGCACGACATACCTGAGAACTGGAGTTGATTGAGTAAATTCTAGTCTGTGTGCCATTGAGAGTAGAGCATGCACGAATGAGGGCCTTTTTGCCTATACCATTCTGCACTGTTCTAGTCTCGATTGTTTGTCTTTGAGGTACGCCAGGAGAACGCTTAATACTTCGGTATTAAGGTTTCTCAAGAGAGCTACCCTTCCCTATAACGTAATATTTGACGCACAGACTTGAGATTTGCACTAGGCTATGCGGCATGCCATGCGCACCCGTATCTCGTATCATTGACTCTAGCTAGACTTTATCAGTCAAAGTAGACATTAAGTATATTAACCTAATTACTCTTTTTATGCATACCCATTTATGATTACACAAGCATTTCGCAGCCTAGTTTGATGTATTGAGACACAAACGACTTAGGCTCTTTTTGTTGATAGGAATACTGCATTGTTGTGGCGATTATTATTATTGTTGTAGTGTTTAGAATATTCTTGGCTCCGACGGCATTATATATTCTGCCTTTTTGTGTGCATAGCCTGCACGAGCATTGTTCCGCTGCCTGCCTTTTTGGGTTCCATTTCCGATACGAGCATCTTTATAGCATTTAACATTTAAAGAAGATTCCTTGTTAGTGTTGAAGGACTTTAGTGCACTTTCTTTCATGCAGGAGTGCCTGACATTTATTGATTAAAGTAACGTAAGCTGTAACTTCTCTTACCACCTTACTTTGCATACCATGACCAAGCACCTTCGGTTATAGGTAGTAATAGGCTGTTTTCACATAACATTAAGCCTAGAGTAGACGCACATTTATTGAGAGTTTGATAGCCTATTATTGCATATAGAACTCTGTAGAGTATTTGTGTTCTTTGTTCACTGGGAATATACATCAGAGGTTGGATCTAGCGTTTTCCGTTGTAGCATTTATGCCATTACTAGTCCAATGAATAAGAGCCCTGATATATTTGAACCCCAGTCGTAACAAATGGCGACCTTACTTAGGATTTGGTGAACCTACATTTATTAGCAGGGAACATTTGTTGTTTTGGAGAATATTTTGCGGGGATCAGCAAGAATATTTTTTTTTGCAACATAGTATAGCCCTTGAGTATTTCCGAGAATTTTTGTGTGTATATTGAGGTATAAGAGTTTGGAGTACTTCTTTTCTGAATATTGAGGTGGGAAATTTTTGTGAGCATCATGTTTTATACCGGATCAGAGGAGAATGGAAACACAGTACGTAATGTCGAAACTGAGGAACAGCAGTATGATGATATGGTTAATCAGGTGAACTGTGAGGAGGATGCTAGGATATTTTTGCAATGGCCTGTTACTGCCGAGCGGTTGGAGGGTATGGAGCGGTACGGTCTTCAATGCCTGGCCACAGCTATCGGTCATGCGGTTACTAGCAGCATGACCAGGGATAACTTGATAACGTGTTTACTGGGCAGGGTGACTGGTGAGCGAGATGGGTTGAGTGCTCAGAGCCCTTCGGCCATGCTTCCCCTACACTCGACTCCCAGCCATCCCAGTGGTTTGCCAACCCCGAGTACGCTTCCACAGTTGGGTGGTGACTGGCAGGGTTGGTTGCCCCTGGGGGGACCACCTGTAATTTCAAACATTGTAGCACCTTCACCTCCTCAAGGGTTAACATCAGAATTATGTTTTCAGCTCGAATTAGCTAAGATCGAAGAGAGAAAGGCTATCAGGGTATCTGAGGTTCAACAGCAACAAAGGGCATGTGAGCTTCAGCAGCAACAAAGGGCATGTGAGCTTCAGCAGCAATTAGAATTAGCCAAGATAGAAGAGAGAAAAAGTCACCAGCACATAGAGCTAGCAAAAATCCAAGCTGATTTAGAGTCGACTAGGTACTGTGCCGACATGGACATAGAGAAGTCGCGAGTAGAGACAACGGGACAGCGACTTGGGGCTGGTAACCGTGTTCATGAGCAGTCTCTCTCGCACTTATTGAAACTGGTTCCGGTGTTTGATGAGAGTGGTGTAACATAATTTTTCACACGCTTTGAGAAGAAGTGCCAGGAACATCAGTGGCCAGAGAATAAATGGGCAGCACTTGTATCCTCTAGATTAATAGGCAAGGGTCTTAAAGCTTACGATGCGTTACCTTTGGAGTCATGTATTGTGTATGAGGATCTCAAGGAGGCTGTCCTGAGGGCTTACGAACTGCAACCAGAAACGTACCGTTTGAAGTTCCGGGGTGTAACTAAGGGAAGAGATAGCACCTTTTTGGAACACGCCCGGGACTTGTCCGATGCTATGGGGAACTGGCTCCGATCTGAGAAGGTCACAACATTTGATGAAATTAAGCAGTTAATAATGTTGGAGCAGTTCTTTAAGAGCACGGGCGGTGATCTAACTTTGAACTTAAAGGAGAAAAACCCAAGAACTCTAGTCGAAGCAGCAGAAATGGCTGATCGACGGCTGTCGTTGATTCGGGGTTGCGGGTCCTCACAGAAGTACGATGTAAGTGCTAAGGACCGTTATCTTCCCCCTCCCCGTAACAATGACACATTTAAACAGAAGAGCCATGAAACTAAAACTGAATCCAAATCTTACACCACACCGTATGTGAAAAGTCAGGAGCCTTTTACATCACAGTATAAGCCGAAACCGAAATTTATGTGTTTTAGTTGCCACCAGGAGGGTCATAAGGCAAATGAGTGCCCTAGTCGACCTCCTCCGGCAGCCGTGTCTTTTGCTCACGGCATTGGAGTGTTCAAGAGGACATCGGAGTTTGTTAGAGGCATTTCTTCCGAGGTAAATACACTGCCAGTGCAGAAGGATCCGGAAGGCTTATTCCCTGTCCGTGATGCCTTTAGTGACCACAGGGGACTCGGTTGTGTGGAGTGGGGGGGTAGAAGACATGAGGTGAGAATTTTGCGTGACACTGGGGCATCGCAAACACTGTTGAGAAATTTCACTGGTAAACCTGTATATACGATGCGGGTGGTTGTGGTTCAGGGAGTTAATGCGACAAGGTCATACCCGCTTGTAGGAATGAAGGTGGAAGTTGATGGTGTGACTCGTGACCTGGATGTAGGAATTGTGGAGAAGTTACCTGTTGGGGGCGTCGACCTCCTTCTTGGCAACGACTTTGCGGGGCCTACTTCTGAGGCTCCACCCTTAGTCGTTGTCAAGAAGCCGGCCGACGTGAGTAGGGAGGAGCAGGAGTGGGTTGAGAAGTGTCCGGTGCAGCCTATGGCGTGTGTTGTCACCGGAGATCCTGCATCCAGGGAGTCACATTCTGGTCAGCAATCTTTAGATCAGCGGAGGAAGGGTACCGAGAAGGGGTTGAAAGTTGATGCGGTTGAGAGTTTAGTGTCAACGGACCTTCTCGAGGACTCATTATTAGGACCACATTTCGAGTCTGGAGAAGACCCAGTAACTGTTCCTGAAGGGGCAGAGGATGGGCTTAAAAAGACGAAAGAGTTGAAGGAGGACAGTGATGCACAGTCGGGAGATGTAGCAACAAGGTACCCTGATGCGTTCCCTATGAGAAATGGGTCGGCGAAGACGGTGGTCCGAAGCTTGCTAGTGTATTTTTCCCGGTATGGTTACCCGCAGGGGATTCAGTCAGTCCAGGGACCCAACTTCACTTCTAGCCTCTTGGTTCAAGCAATTGCAATGCCTCTCTGGGCTTAACACTAATAAGGCGTACGGTCCGGACGGTGTTCCTCCTGTTGTTCTCAAAAACTGTGCTTCCGTGCTGACTCCCTGCCTAGGCAAACTCTTTCGTCTCTGTCTATCCTCTAACGTCTTCCCTTCATGCTGGAAGTTTGCTCACATTCAACCTGTCCCAAAGAAGGGTGACCGCTCTCAACCCTCCGACTATCGTCCAATTGCTCTTATCTCTTGTCTTTCTAAAGTTTTTGAAACTATTCTTGCTTCCAAATTTCTTAAGCATTTCTCTTCTCATAATCTGCTCTCAGATCGCCAGTATGGCTTCCTTAAGGGTCGCTCTACTGGTGATCTTCTTTCATATCTTACTAACTCTTGGTCATCCTCCTTTCGGGACTTCGGTGAGACTTTTCTATTGCACTAGACATATCGAAAGCCTTCGATAGAGTCTGGCATAAATCTTTAATTTCTAAACTACCCTCCTTCGGTTTCTATCCCTCCATCTGTGCCTTTGTCTCTAATTTCCTTTCCGGCCGTTCCATAGCCGCGGTTGTGGACGGCCATTGTTCACTTCCTCACTCTATAAACTCCGGTGTTCCTCAGGGCTCTGTCCTATCTCCTATTCTCTAATTTTTATAAATGATCTCCTTAACTGTACCTTAATTCCCATCCATTCATACGCAGACGACTCAACCTTGCACTACTCCATTAGTTTTTCAGAACGCCCCAGCCAGCAATCCCTCAACGACAAACGTAATGAAGCTATAGAACACTTAAATTCTGATCTAAATACTATTTCCAATTGGGGCAGAGAAACCTTGTTAACTTTAATGCTTCCAAAACCCAATTTCTCCATCTATCTACCCGTCAGGATCTCCCAGCGGACTATCCCTTATTCTTCAACAATACAAAAACCTTCATCTTCTCTCAATATTCTTGGTGTCTCTTTTTCTTCTGCTCTCATTTGGAAGGACCATATTACCAGTCTTGCTAAGGCAGCCTCCCAGAAGCTGGGTGTGCTCAACCGCCTTAGGGGGTTCTCTTCCCCTGCACAGCTTCTTGCTCTGTACAGGGGCATAGTGCGCCCTTGTATTGAGTATTGTTCACATGTGTGGGGAGGTTCCTCTCACACTGCTCTCCTAGACAAAGTTGAAAGGAAGGCGTTTCGTATCATTAACTCCCGTCCACTCACCAACTCTCTGCAATCTCTCTCTCTCCGCCGCAATGTTGCATCTCTCTCGCTATTCTATCGCTACTATAATAATCAGTGTTCCTCAGAGCTATCCCAGTGCATACCACCTCCTTTACGTAGGGCACGTGGTACCCGTCTTGCAACTCAATCCCACCCCTACTCTGTGCAACTCTCCAACCCAAGAGTGAAACGTTACTCTCAAACTTTCTTCTACTCAACAGCTGAGCTCTGGAACTCTCTCCCAGAATCAGTCTTTCCCTCTTCCTATGACTTAAATTGCTTCAAACTCTGTGTGTCCAGGCATTTTGGCTCGAACGTCCCTTGATTTTGGCCCTGTCACTCTTTCAACTATGGGGGAGGCACTCGCTATAGGCAGTTATGCCTTTTGCCTCCCTCAATCACATAGAAAAACAAAAAACAAAAAAAAAATGAGATGGTTGGGATTGTGTCATCAGCGTATCATCCGGAGAGCCAGGGTGTGTTAGAGCGATGGCACTCAGCCTTGAAATCTGTGCTTCGTTGTTGTTGCTTTGAGAGTGGGAGGGATTGGGATCTTGGCCTGCCATGTGTTTTGTTTGCTGTGTGGCAGGTACCTGGGGAGAGTTTGGGATTCAGCCCTAATGAGCTCGTCTTTGGACACCGTGTCAGAGGGCCTCTCCATATGGTTGAAGAAGTATGGGAGGGTGCAGAAAAACCCTGTTCTATGCTCAAGTGTGTCCTCAACAGTCGAGAACGGATGTTGCACAGTCTGGAGTTGGCTGGCCGTAATTTGACTAGCTCTCAGGCCCTCAGGAAGGACAGGTACGACCTCAAGGTTGAACTCAGGGAGTTTCACGTGGGTCAGGAGGTGTTGATTCTACTGCCCCTTGTAGGTCACCCCTTATCCGCGAAGTACGCTGGTCCTTATAGGGTGGTGAAGGAGCTATCAGACCTGGATTACTTGGTAGCCACTCCAAACAGACGGAAGCGCAATCAGTTATGTCATGTTAATCTCGTGAAGGAGTATGGGAGGCACCCCCCTGAGCCTCTCACTGTGCCTGTGATGACGTTTAGCAGTCAAGGTGGAGAAGGAGAACGGGACAGTCAAGCTCAGGTGGAGGATAACTGGAAGGATAAGAAGTTCAAATGGGCACCTGAGTGTGAGAAGGTGTTTAGAGAAGTAAAACACCTGTTGTGCACTCACCCGATCCTCAGGGCCCCTGACTTTAGCCTACCTTTCCAACTAGCAACGGAGGCTAGTGGTGTGGGGGCTGGTGCCGTCCTTGTGGAAAGGGACGATGATGGGCTGGAGCATCCTGTTAGTTTCTGCTCGGAGAAGTACAATTCGGCCCAGGGGAGCTGCTCTGTTGTCGAGGAGGAGCTGCTGGCGGTTGTGCTTGCGCTGGGGCATTTCGAGGTCTATGTTCCAGCCTATGGTCCGGTCGTTGTAGTTTACCCAGATCATCACCCTCTCAAGTTCTTGGACCAGTTTCACAATCGGAATATGAGGCTGACCAGGTGGTCACTAAGGTTACTGGTATATAACCTGGACATACGCCATATTGCCGGTTGTGACAACGTGGTTGCAGATGGTCGTTCAAGGGTATATGATCCTGGGTAGATTGACACACGGGTAGCCTCCTGCTTTAGTTTGTATAGTATTTTGCGCTTGGTGCTTGTTGGCTCGCAGTTGTAGCCCAGCGTATTGGGTCGTAAAGCAGGAGTTGAGCGTTTGGTATAGAAGACAAAACTAGGCTTGCCCCTATAGTGCAGCCGAAATAAACAAATTAAAAACATAAAAATCAAATAAAAACTCTTTCTTTGATAGTTGAATTTTTTCAGTATGTTATAGCAGTAATTCTGAGTTGCACTCCTCTCAGAATGCTGGGCTAGAGAAGCTCGCTCTTGAGGAGCATAACTACATATAATTTAACCTATTGTGTTGGGGAGGGTTATAATTTTGAAAAATGTTTTGTTGAAGAACTGTGCCAGATATTTTACTGCCGCTGGGTGATGGGAAGTGGAGATATAGCATGGGTTCTAACCATCAGATTTGTTGTGAGCCTTGGGGCCTCTGAGAAAAATCTTGGGGGGGGGGGGTGTGACGTTAACCACTCTCTCCCTCAGATCTGGTTTCTAGAACGCATCTATCTAATCCCTTGCTACCTGGCCCCTGCTCTGCACCTGAGAATCTTTTCCTCTGCCTACCTCTCTCTTTTTTCATATCTTTCACCACCTTTTATTAATATTATACCCCCTCTGGTTAACTCTGCAAAATCAGCTTCATGCTGGCCAGTTGTATTGTGCGTTAAGGTCTGATATAACCCATGTATGTTAGTTGTTAAGATAAATGATCACGAAGCATTGGTTGGCATTCATATTGTTTAGTACTGCTTCCTTTAATTATTAGTGTTCTGCTGGATTAGATAATGCTAGACTAGGAGTCTGATATTATAAGGTATTGTTTCCGATGAGTGCTGGCTTTAGTTAAAAGCTGCACGACATACCTGAGAACTGGAGTTGATTGAGTAAATTCTAGTCTGTGTGCCATTGAGAGTAGAGCATGCACGAATGAGGGCTTTTTGCCTATACCATTCTGCACTGTTCTAGTCTCGATTGTTTGTCTTTGTGGTACGCCAGGAGAATGCTTAATACTTCGGTATTAAGGTTTCTCAAGAGAGCTACCCTTCCCTATAACGTAATATTTGACGCACAGACTTGAGATTTGCACTAGGGTATGCGGAATGCCATGCGCACCAGTATCTTGTATCATTGACTCTAGCTAGACTTTATCAGTCAAAGTAGACATTAAGTATATTAACCTAATTACTCTTTTTATGCATACCCATTTATGATTACACAAGCATTTCGCAGCCTAGTTTGATGTATTGAGACACAAACGACTTAGGCTCTTTTTGTTGATAGGAATACTGCATTGTCGTGGCGATTATTATTGTTGTAGTGTTTAGAATATTCTTGGCTCCGACGGCATTATATATTCTGCCTTTTTGTGTGCATAGCCTGCACGAGCATTGTTCCGCTGCCTGCCTTTTTGGGTTCCATTTCCGATACGAGCATCTTTATAGCATCTAACATTTAAAGAAGATTCCTTGTTAGTGTTGAAGGACTTTAGTGCACTTTCTTTCATGCTGCCTGAAAATGTATTGATTAAAGTAACGTAAGCTGTAACTTCTCTTACCACCTTACTTTGCATACCATGACCAAGCACCTTCGGTTATTGGTAGTAATAGGCTGTTTTCACATAACATTAAGCCTAGAGTAGACACACATTTATTGAGAGTTTGATAGCCTATTATTGCATATAGAACTCTGTAGAGTATTTGTGTTCTTTGTTCACTGGGAATATACATCAGAGGTTGGATCTAGCGCTTTCCGTTGTAGCATTTATGCCATTACTAGTCCAATGAATAAGAGCCCTGATATATTTGAACCCCAGTCGTAACAAATGGCGACCTTACCTAGGATTTGGTGAACCTACATTTATTAGCAGGGAACATTTGTTGTTTTGGAGAATATTTTGCGGGGATCAGCAAGAATAATTTTGTTTGCAACATAGTATAGCCCTTGAGTATTTCCGAGAATGTTTGTGTGTATATTGAGGTATAAGAGTTTGGGGTACTTCTTTTCTGAATATTGAGGTGGGAAATTTTTGTGAGCATCATGTATTATACCGGATCAGAGGAGAATGGAGACACAGTACGTAATGTCGAAACTGAGGAACAGCAGTATGATGATATGGTTAATCAGGTGAACTGTGAGGAGGATGCTAGGATATTTTTGCAATGACCTGTTACTGCCGAGCGGTTGGAGGGTATGGAGCGGTACGGTCTTCAATGCCTGGCCACAGCTATCGGTCATGCGGTTACTAGCAGCATGACCAGGGATAACTTGATAACGTGTGTACTGGGCAGGGTGACTGGTGAGCGAGATGGGTTGAGTGCTCAGAGCCCTTCGGCCATGCTTCCCCTACACTCGACTCCCAGCCATCCCAGTGGTTTGCCGACCCCGAGTACGCTTCCACAGTTGGGTGGTGACTGGCAGGGTGGGTTACCCCTGGGGGGACCACCGGTAATTTCAAACATTGTAGCACCTTCACCTCCTCAAGGGTTAACTCCAGAATTATTGTTTCAGCTCGAATTAGCTAAGATCGAAGAGAGAAAGGCTATCAGGGTATCTGAGGTTCAACAGCAACAAAGGGCATGTGAGCTTCAGCAGCAACAAAGGGCATGTGAGCTTCAGCAGCAATTATAATTAGCCAAGATAGAAGAGAGAAAAAGTCACCAGCACATAGAGCTAGCAAAAATCCAAGCTGATTTAGAGTCGACTAGGTACTGTGCCGACATGGACGTAGAGAAGTCGCGAGTAGAGACAACGGGACAGCGACTTGGGGCTGGTAACCGTGTTCATGAGCAGTCTCTCTCGCACTTATTGAAACTGGTTTCGGTGTTTGATGAGAGTGGTGTAACAGAATTTTTCACACGCTTTGAGAAGAAGTGCCAGGAACATCAGTGGCCAGAGAATAAATGGGCAGCACTTGTATCCTCTAGATTAATAGGCAAGGGTCTTAAAGCCTACGATGCGTTACCTTTGGAGTCATGTATTGTGTATGAGGATCTCAAGGAGGCTGTCCTGAGGGCTTACGAACTGCAACCAGAAACGTACCGTTTGAAGTTCCGGGGTGTAACTAAGGGAAGAGATAGCACCTTTTTGGAACACGCCCGGGACTTGTCCGATGCTATGGGGAACTGGCTCCGATCTGAGAAGGTCACAACATTTGATGAAATTAAGCAGTTAATAATGTTGGAGCAGTTCTTTAAAAGCACGGGCGGTGATCTAACTTTGAACTTAAAGGAGAAAAACCCAAGAACTCTAGTCGAAGCAGCAGCAATGGCTGATCGACGGCTGTCGTTGATTCGGGGTTGCGGGTCCTCACAGAAGTACGATGTAAGTGCTAAGGACCGTTATCCTCCCCCTCCCCGTAACAATGACACATTTAAACAGAAGAGCCATGAAACTAAAACTGAATCCAAATCTTACACCACACCGTATGTGAAAAGTCAGGGGCCTTTTACATCACAGTATAAGCCGAAACCGAAATTTATGTGTTTTAGTTGCCACCAGGAGGGTCATAAGGCAAATGAGTGCCCTAGTCGACCTCCTCCGGCAGCCGTGTCTTTTGCTCACGGCATTGGAGTGTTCAAGAGGACATCGGAGTTTGTTAGAGGCATTTCTTCCGAGGTAAATACACTGCCAGTGCAGAAGGATCCGGAAGGCTTATTCCCTGTCCGTGATGCCTTTAGTGACCACAGGGGACTCGGTTGTGTGGAGTGGGGGGGTAGAAGACATGAGGTGAGAATTTTGCGTGACACTGGGGCATCGCAAACACTGTTGAGAAATTTCACTGGTAAACCTGTCAATACGGCGCGGGTGGTTGTGGTTCAGGGAGTTAATGCGACAAGGTCATACCCGCTTGTAAGAATGAAGGTGGAAGTTGATGATGTGACTCGTGACCTGGATGTAGGAATTGTGGAGAAGTTACCTGTTGGGGGCGTCGACCTCCTTCTTGGCAACGACTTTGCGGGGCCTACTTCTGAGGCTCCACCCTTAGTCGTTGTCGAGAAGCCGGCCGACGTAAGTAGGGAGGAGCAGGAGGGGGTTGAGAAGTGTCCGGTGCAGCCTATGGCGTGTGTTGTCACCGGAGATCCTGCATCCAGGGAGTCACATTCTGGTCAGCAATCTTTAGATCAGCGGAGGAAGGGTACCGAGAAGGGGTTGAAAGTTGATGCGGTTGAGAGTTTAGTGTCAACGTACCTTCTCGAGGACTCATTATTAGGACCACATTTCGAGTCTGGAGAAGACCCAGTAACTGTTCCTGAAGGGGCAGAGGATGGGCTTAAAAAGACGAAAGAGTTGAAGGAGGACAGTGATGCACAGTCGGGAGATGTAGCAACAAGGTACCCTGACGCGTTCCCTATGAGAAATGGGTCGGCGAAGACGGTGGTCCAAAGCTTGCTAGTGTATTTTTCCCGGTATGGTTACCCGCAGGGGATTCAGTCAGTCCAGGGACCCAACTTCACTTCTAGCCTCTTGGTTCAAGCAATGCCGCAGCATGAGATGGTTGGGGTTGTGTCATCTGCGTATCATCCGGAGAGCCAGGGTGTGTTAGAGCGATGGCACTCAGCTTTGAAATCTGTGCTTCGTTGTTGTTGCTTTGAGAGTGGGAGGGATTGGGATCTTGGCCTGCCATGTGTTTTGTTTGCTGTGTGGGAGGTACCTGGGGAGAGTTTGGGATTCAGCCCTAATGAGCTCGTCTTTGGACACCGTGTCAGAAGGCCTCTCCATATGGTTGAAGAAGTATGGGAGGGTGCAGAAAAACCCTGTTCTATGCTCAAGTGTGTCCTCAACAGTCGAGAACGGATGTTGCACAGTCTGGAGTTGGCTGGCCGTAATTTGACTAGCTCTCAGGCCCTCAGGAAGGACAGGTACGACCTCAAGGTTGAACTCAGGGAGTTTCACGTGGGTCAGGAGGTGTTGATTCTACTGCCCCTTGTAGGTCACCCCTTATCCGCGAAGTACGCTGGTCCTTATAGGGTGGTGAAGGAGCTCTCAGACCTGGATTACTTGGTAGCCACTCCAAACAGACGGAAGCGCAATCAGTTATGTCATGTTAATCTCGTGAAGGAGTATGGGAGACACCCCCCTGAGCCTCTCACTGTGCCTGTGATGACGTTTAGCAGTCAAGGTGGAGAAGGAGAACGGGACAGTCAAGCTCAGGTGGAGGATAACTGGAAGGATAAGAAGTTCAAATGGGCACCTGAGTGTGAGAAGGTATTTAGAGAAGTAAAACACCTGTTGTGCACTCACCCGATCCTCAGGGCCCCTGACTTTAGCCTACCTTTCTAACTAGCAACGGAGGCTAGTGGTGTGGGGGCTGGTGCCGTCCTTGTGGAAAGGGACGATGATGGGCTGGAGCATCCTGTTAGTTTCTGCTCAGAGAAGTACAATTCGGCCCAGGGGAGCTGCTCTGTTGTCGAGGAGGAGCTGCTGGCGGTTGTGCTTGCGCTGGGGCATTTCGAGGTCTATGTTCCAGCCTATGGTCCGGTCGTTGTAGTTTACCCAGATCATCACCCTCTCAAGTTCTTGGACCAGTTTCACAATCGGAATATGAGGCTGACCAGGTGGTCACTAAGGTTACTGGTATATAACCTGGACATACGCCATATTGCCGGTTGTGACAACGTGGTTGCAGATGGTCGTTCAAGGGTATATGATCCTGGGTAGATTGACACACGGGTAGCCTCCTGCTTTAGTTTGTATAGTATTTTGCGCTTGGTGCTTGTTGGCTCGCAGTTGTAGCCCAGCGTATTGGGTCGTAAAGCAGGAGTTGAGCGTTTGGTATAGAAGACAAAACTAGGCTTGCCCCTATAGTGCAGCCGAAATAAACAAATTAAAAACATAAAAATCAAATAAAAACTCTTTCTTTGATAGTTGAATTTTTTTCAGTATGTTATAGCAGTAATTCTGAGTTGCACTCCTCTCAGAATGCTGGGCTAGAGAAGCTCGCTCTTGAGGAGCATAACTACATATAATTTAACCTATTGTGTTGGGGAGGGTTATAATTTTGAAAAATGTTTTGTTGAAGAACTGTGCCAGATATTTTACTGCCGCTGGGTGATGGGAAGTGGAGATATAGCATGGGTTCTAACCATCAGATTTTTTGTGAGCCTTGGGGCCTCTGAGAAAAATCTTGGGGGGGGGTGTGACGTTAACCACTCTCTCCCTCAGATCTGGTTTCTAGAACGCATCTATCTAATCCCTTGCTACCTGGCCCCTGCTCTGCACCTGAGAATCTTTTCCTCTGCCTACCTCTCTCTTTTTTCATATCTTTCACCACCTTTTATTAATATTATACCCCCTCTGGTTAACTCTGCAAAATCAGCTTCATGCTGGCCAGTTGTATTGTGCGTTAAGGTCTGATATAACCCATGTATGTTAGTTGTTAAGATAAGTTGATCACGAAGCATTGGTTGGCATTCATATTGTTTAGTACTGCTTCCTTTAATTATTAGTGTTCTGCTGGATTAGATAATGCTAGACTAGGAGTCTGATATTATAAGGTATTGTTTCCGATGAGTGCTGGCTTTAGTTAAAAGGTGCACGACATACCTGAGAACTGGAGTTGATTGAGTAAATTCTAGTCTGTGTGCCATTGAGAGTAGAGCATGCACGAATGAGGGCTTTTTGCCTATACCATTCTGCACTGTTCTAGTCTCGATTGTTTGTCTTTGTGGTACGCCAGGAGAATGCTTAATACTTCGGTATTAAGGTTTCTCAAGAGAGCTACCCTTCCCTATAACGTAATATTTGACGCACAGACTTGAGATTTGCACTAGGGTATGCGGCATGCCATGCGCACCAGTATCTTGTATCATTGACTCTAGCTAGACTTTATCAGTCAAAGTAGACATTAAGTATATTAACCTAATTACTCTTTTTATGCATACCCATTTATGATTACACAAGCATTTCGCAGCCTAGTTTGATGTATTGAGACACAAACGACTTAGGCTCTTTTTGTTGATAGGAATACTGCATTGTCGTGGCGATTATTATTATTGTTGTAGTGTTTAGAATATTCTTGGCTCCGACGGCATTATATATTCTGCCTTTTTGTGTGCATAGCCTGCACGAGCATTGTTCCGCTGCCTGCCTTTTTGGGTTCCATTTCCGATACGAGCATCTTTATAGCATCTAACATTTAAAGAAGATTCCTTGTTAGTGTTGAAGGACTTTAGTGCACTTTCTTTCATGCCTGAAAATGTATTGATTAAAGTAACGTAAGCTGTAACTTCTCTTACCACCTTACTTTGCATACCATGACCAAGCACCTTCGGTTATTGGTAGTAATAGGCTGTTTTCACATAACATTAAGCCTAGAGTAGACACACATTTATTGAGAGTTTGATAGCCTATTATTGCATATAGAACTCTGTAGAGTATTTGTGTTCTTTGTTCACTGGGAATATACATCAGAGGTTGGATCTAGCGCTTTCCGTTGTAGCATTTATGCCATTACTAGTCCAATGAATAAGAGCCCTGATATATTTGAACCCCAGTCGTAACAAATGGCGACCTTACCTAGGATTTGGTGAACCTACATTTATTAGCAGGGAACATTTGTTGTTTTGGAGAATATTTTGCGGGGATCAGCAAGAATAATTTTGTTTGCAACATAGTATAGCCCTTGAGTATTTCCGAGAATTTTTGTGTGTATATTGAGGTATAAGAGTTTGGGGTACTTCTTTTCTGAATATTGAGGTGGGAAATTTTTGTGAGCATCATGTATTATACCGGATCAGAGGAGAATGGAGACACAGTACGTAATGTCGAAACTGAGGAACAGCAGTATGATGATATGGTTAATCAGGTGAACTGTGAGGAGGATGCTAGGATATTTTTGCAATGACCTGTTACTGCCGAGCGGTTGGAGGGTATGGAGCGGTACGGTCTTCAATGCCTGGCCACAGCTATCGGTCATGCGGTTACTAGCAGCATGACCAGGGATAACTTGATAACATGTGTACTGGGCAGGGTGACTGGTGAGCGAGATGGGTTGAGTGCTCAGAGCCCTTCGGCCATGCTTCCCCTACACTCGACTCCCAGCCATCCCAGTGGTTTGCCGACCCCGAGTACGCTTCCACAGTTGGGTGGTGACTGGCAGGGTGGGTTACCCCTGGGGGGACCACCGGTAATTTCAAACATTGTAGCACCTTCACCTCCTCAAGGGTTAACTCCAGAATTATTGTTTCAGCTCGAATTAGCTAAGATCGAAGAGAGAAAGGCTATCAGGGTATCTGAGGTTCAACAGCAACAAAGGGCATGTGAGCTTCAGCAGCAACAAAGGGCATGTGAGCTTCAGCAGCAGCAATTATAATTAGCCAAGATAGAAGAGAGAAAAAGTCACCAGCACATAGAGCTAGCAAAAATCCAAGCTGATTTAGAGTCGACCAGGTACTGTGCCGACATGGACGTAGAGAAGTCGCGAGTAGAGACAACGGGACAGCGACTTGGGGCTGGTAACCGTGTTCATGAGCAGTCTCTCTCGCACTTATTGAAACTGGTTTCGGTGTTTGATGAGAGTGGTGTAACAGAATTTTTCACACGCTTTGAGAAGAAGTGCCAGGAACATCAGTGGCCAGAGAATAAATGGGCAGCACTTGTATCCTCTAGATTAATAGGCAAGGGTCTTAAAGCCTACGATGCGTTACCTTTGGAGTCATGTATTGTGTACGAGGATCTCAAGGAGGCTGTCCTGAGGGCTTACGAACTGCAACCAGAAACGTACCGTTTGAAGTTCCGGGGTGTAACTAAGGGAAGAGATAGCACCTTTTTGGAACACGCCCGGGACTTGTCCGATGCTATGGGGAACTGGCTCCGATCTGAGAAGGTCACAACATTTGATGAAATTAAGCAGTTAATAATGTTGGAGCAGTTCTTTAAAAGCACGGGCGGTGATCTAACTTTGAACTTAAAAGAGAAAAACCCAAGAACTCTAGTCGAAGCAGCAGCAATGGCTGATCGACGGATGTCGTTGATTCGGGGTTGCGGGTCCTCACAGAAGTACGATGTAAGTGCTAAGGACCGTTATCCTCCCCCTCCCCGTAACAATGACACATTTAAACAGAAGAGCCATGAAACTAAAACTGAATCCAAATCTTACACCACACCGTATGTGAAAAGTCAGGGGCCTTTTACATCACAGTATAAGCCGAAACCGAAATTTATGTGTTTTAGTTGCCACCAGGAGGGTCATAAGGCAAATGAGTGCCCTAGTCGACCTCCTCCGGCAGCCGTGTCTTTTGCTCACGGCATTGGAGTGTTCAAGAGGACATCGGAGTTTGTTAGAGGTATTTCTTCCGAGGTAAATACACTGCCAGTGCAGAAGGATCCGGAAGGCTTATTCCCTGTCCGTGATGCCTTTAGTGACCACAGGGGACTCGGTTGTGTGGAGTGGGGGTAGAAGACATGAGGTGAGAATTTTGCGTGACACTGGGGCATCGCAAACACTGTTGAGAAATTTCACTGGTAAACCTGTCAATACGGCGCGGGTGGTTGTGGTTCAGGGAGTTAATGCGACAAGGTCATACCCGCTTGTAAGAATGAAGGTGGAAGTTGATGATGTGACTCGTGACCTGGATGTAGGAATTGTGGAGAAGTTACCTGTTGGGGGCGTCGACCTCCTTCTTGGCAACGACTTTGCGGGCCTACTTCTGAGGCTCCACCCTTAGGCGTTGTCCGAGAAGCCGGCCGACGTAAGTAGGGAGGAGCAGGAGGGGGTTGAGAAGTGTCCGGTGCAGCCTATGGCGTGTGTTGTCACCGGAGATCCTGCATCCAGGGAGTCACATTCTGGTCAGCAATCTTTAGATCAGCGGAGGAAGGGTACCGAGAAGGGGTTGAAAGTTGATGCGGTTGAGAGTTTAGTGTCAACGGACCTTCTCGAGGACTCATTATTAGGACCACATTTCGAGTCTGGAGAAGACCCAGTAACTGTTCCTGAAGGGGCAGAGGATGGGCTTAAAAAGACGAAAGAGTTGAAGGAGGACAGTGATGCACAGTCGGGAGATGTAGCAACAAGGTACACTGACGCGTTCCCTATGAGAAAGGGGTCGGCGAAGACGGTGGTCCAAAGCTTGCTAGTGTATTTTTCCCGGTATGGTTACCCGCAGGGGATTCAGTCAGTCCAGGGACCCAACTTCACTTCTAGCCTCTTGGTTCAAGCAATGCCGCAGCATGAGATGGTTGGGGTTGTGTCATCTGCGTATCATCCGGAGAGCCAGGGTGTGTTAGAGCGATGGCACTCAGCTTTGAAATCTGTGCTTCGTTGTTGTTGCTTTGAGAGTGGGAGGGATTGGGATCTTGGCCTGCCATGTGTTTTGTTTGCTGTGTGGGAGGTACCTGGGGAGAGTTTGGGATTCAGCATCTAATGAGCTCGTGTTTGGACACTGTGTCAGAGGGCCTCTCCATATGGTTGAAGAAGTATGGGAGGGCGCAGAAAAACCTTGTTCTATGCTCAAGTGTGTCCTCAACAGTCGAGAACGGATGTTGCGCAGTCTGGAGTTGGCTGGCCGTAATTTGACTAGCTCTCAGGCCCTCAGGAAGGACAGGTACGACCTCAAGGTTGAACTCAGGGAGTTTCACGTGGGTCAGGAGGTGTTGATTCTACTGCCCCTTCTAGGTCACCCCTTATCCGCGAAGTACGCTGGTCCTTATAGGGTGGTGGAGGAGCTATCAGACCTGGATTACTTGGTAGCCACTCCAAACAGACGGAAGCGCAATCAGTTATGTCATGTTAATCTCGTGAAGGAGTATGGGAGGCACCCCCCTGAGCCTCTCACTGTGCCTGTGATGACGTTTAGCAGTCAAGGTGGAGAAGGAGAACGGGACAGTCAAGCTCAGGTGGAGGATAACTGGAAGGATAAGAAGTTCAAATGGGCGCCTGAGTGTGAGAAGGTGTTTAGAGAAGTAAAACACCTGTTGTGCACTCACCCGATCCTCAGGGCCCCTGACTTTAGCCTACCTTTCCAACTAGCAACGGAGGCTAGTGGTGTGGGGGCTGGTGCCGTCCTTGTGGAAAGGGACGATGATGGGCTGGAGCATCCTGTTAGTTTCTGCTCGGAGAAGTACAATTCGGCCCAGGGGAGCTGCTCTGTTGTCGAGGAGGAGCTGCTGGCGGTTGTGCTTGCGCTGGGGCATTTCGAGGTCTATGTTCCAGCCTATGGTCCAGTCATTGTAGTTTACCCAGATCATCACCCTCTCAAGTTCTTGGACCAGTTTCACAATCGGAATATGAGGCTGACCAGGTGGTCACTAAGGTAACTGGTATATAACCTGGACATACGCCATATTGCCGGTTGTGACAACGTGGTTGCAGGTCGTTCAAGGGTATATGATCCTGGGTAGATTGACACACGGGTAGCCTCCTGCTTTAGTTTGGATAGTATTTTGCGCTTGGTGCTTGTTGGCTCGCGGTTGTAGCCCAGCGTATTGGGTCGTAAAGCAGGAGTTGAGCGTTTGGTATAGAAGAAAAAACTAGGCTTGCCCCTATAGTGCAGCCGAAATAAACAAATTAAAAACATAAAAATCAAATAAAAACTCTTTCTTTGATAGTTGAATTTTTTCAGTATGTTATAGCAGTAATTCTGAGTTGCACTCCTCTCAGAATGCTGGGCTAGAGAAGCTCGCTCTTGAAGAGCATAACTATATATAATTTAACCTATTGTGTTGGGGAGGGTTATAATTTTGAAAAATGTTTTGTTGAAGAACTGTGCCAGATATTTTACTGCCGCTGGGTGATGGGAAGTGGAGATATAGCATGGGTTCTAACCATCAGATTTGTTGTGAGCCTTGGGGCCTCTGAGAAAAATCTTGGGGGGGGTGTGACGTTAACCACTCCGTTAGAACCGCATGGCTTGTCCTACAGTGACTCGCTTGGATCGCCAGGGCAGTGGATGGGGCTACAGTTTATGTATTAGAGTGTGCTTTATTTATAGACCGATCTCTTTACTGAATGTCATGGGAAAAGTATTTGAAAAAATTATTAACAATAGACTAGTAACCTTGATTGATCACCAAATAAACTCTCGGCAACACAGGTTTAGGAGAGGTAGAGGAACACATACAGCCTTAGCCATAACTACAGAAATTATTTCCAGGGCAAAAGCAAGAAACGAACAAGTAACTGTAGTTATGAGAGATGTGTCAAAGGCTTTTGACAAAGTGTGGCATAAAGGACTACAGTATAAAATTCTAAATTTAAACCTACCACCATTACTTGAGAACATTTTATGTAACTACTTTACGAACAGGTTTGCTAGAATTGGTATAAAGAACTATACAGGACCGGAATTTCCCCTACTGAGTGGTGTACCCCAGGGAGGCTTCCTTTCGCCAACACTATACGCAATATATACCTCAGACTTACCTGAACCAATCCCAAAGAGCGAACATGTGATCTTTGCTGATGATATAACCCAGATAGTAATGACACCAGGCAAATCAAAGAATATGGCAATTAGGAACATAAAAAGAGAAATAGAATCTATTAATAAATTTGAATACAAATGGAAGATAAAAACCAACACACAAATTTAAAATAGTCCACTTAGGAAAACAAATATATCCACCACTGGAAATAGATAACAACAGATTCGAATATGCATTGGATGGTGTGGTGTTAGGATTGAAAATTTCCAAAACCGGCTATTCACCCTTTATAACTGAAAAGATAAATAGAACTAAAATGATACTATCTGACCTATCACAATTTCGCAACTCATCGCCAAAAACTAAAGAAAAACTATACATATCACTAGTAAGATCAGTCCTCACATATCCTCCAGTACCACTTGTTGCCTTAAGAAAACAAAACATGAAAAGACTACAGATTATTCAGAATATAGCATTAAGATATATACATGATCTCAGATATCCAGATCTGGTAACAAACCAAGAACTGCATATTTTATCAAATTTACCAGCAATTACTACGCTTCTATATGAACAAGCATCACGAATATGGGACAAACCAACTAATATGGACATAGGTACCCAAATACAACTAATAACACCAAATCCTGATCTTGACAGACAGTCTCCCTATAATTTCAGGAGTAGTAGGGGGATAGTTAACCTACCAGCTTTTGAACCAATATATACATACTAAGATGTGCTGTGGGGGGCAGCCACCAAGGTGGCTGCCCCAACCAGCACTAACTTACCAGCATTTGAATCAATAAAGACATACTAAGAAGTGCTGTGGGGGGCAGCCACCAAGGTGGCTGCCCCAACCAGTGCTAACCTACCAGCTTTTGAATAAATATAGCCATACTAAGATGTGTTGTGTGGAGCAGCCACCAAGGAGGCTGCCCCAACCAACGCTAACCTACCAGCTTTTTAATCAATAGTTCAATACACACATACTAGGATGTGCTGTGTGGGGCAGCCACCAAGGTGGCTGCTCAAACCAGCATAACATTAACCTTTTCTTGATATGGGGAGTGGGTTGGGGGGTGGGAGGGAGTGAAGCGGACAGTGCGCGGCGGCCCCACCGTTTGACTAGGCCTCTCCCTAGCTATCGGGGGTAGATGAGTGGTCTGAGATAACCCAAACAAATGTGGTATCCTAGACTGCCATCAGACTTCCTGGGTTAGGCTGAACCACTCGTAGGCAAGTGCCAGTGCCGCTGTGGATGGGCATGACCGAGGTCGTGGGACTTCTTCCCACGACGTCAGAACACCTCCTTCCTGCTCATTATAGCCCCTCCATCTACTCATAAGTATTTAACTAGGTATAAATTTAAATAATAAAAGTTTTAATGAACTCGAATTTTAAGTATTTAATATATAATAACTGGGTGCTACAATAAAAGTCTTGCAGTGGGTATTTACAGCAAAACATAGGGGGCTAAAGATTATAATAATTCAACAAAGAAGCATATCGGTTGAGCCGATAACTGTAAAAATTCTCCTACTATACTTCTATTTCTCACTTTTCTTCTACACCAACATCTCCCATGTAAATGTCCCCCCCCCAACAATCCACCAACGAAACTTCAAATCCAAACCCCCCTAGTAACCCCTCCAATCAATGGTTAAATATGTATTCAATTTTACTTCAGCCATCTTATCTTATCTTATACCTTCATTACTTGAAAATGCTATATGTATAGCGAAACGTCGTAACCATTGTTCACATGTACCATCCTGTATCCACTTCATCATGAACTTCGCCAATCTACTGTACCTCCTTACTGCCCCTCAACGCAAAATTGTCGAATCCCTGGAAAACCTGAACAATAAAATCTCTAATGCTGAAATTGCTATATCTTTTACCTTGTGTGCATCAAATAAATAAATCCATATATATATATATATATATATATATTGTTACGAATTCTCTTCAGAACTCATACAAAGTCTAAATAGGCCTCGGACACAGCAGCGCGAATCTGACTACTTCAGAAGACAGGTAGGGTTAATATCTGTTACGTCCTGGGATATATAAACACTGGGCTCTTTCTATTGGACTAGGTATGCGGCAACAAGCAACAACGGAAAACGCTAGATCCAACCCTTATCTATAAACCCAGGCAACAAACCACCCTAAACCGTCAAGAGTCCTGCCTGGACAACAAGGTATCCTATGACTCGGTTACAGGGTGCACGCACTATAGACTGCTGATAGTCAAGCAGGCTATATAAAAGATCACACAATTAAGTTGACTTAAAGCTTCAAGGAAAAGATAGATAACGGAATTAAATTGCAGGAACAATTTAATAACAAACTAGAAGAAAGTACATTTAACGTTACGTTAATTAATACAACTAATCACCCCTGCGTGAAAGAAGGTGAAAGCAAACAGTCCTCAAAACATCGTACAGGTAGACAAGATGCGGGATTCTAAACTGCATGCGGCTACTGTAGGATCTGATGCTTAGCAAAGAAAGTATGTTACGGATTTAGAGAACTCTTAACTCATAAGCAGGAATAAATACTAGTGATAGGACCTACAGTGTATAATGGCATAGGTATAATTAAATAAAGGCAGCAACTCGCAACATAACCACATACAGGTGTGCTTCTCACTCTTAGTCAGACAAGCCTGCTCGGACAGAGTCTCTGAGCCACACCCTGGCTCACAATGCTCACAAAAACGGTAAACTGTGTCACAATAACAAGCATACAGAGATAATAAATCCCTAGCTGTTAATCTGCCAGGTGGCAGAGGTCTAGCCGGAAGGATATAGGCTTCGGATACCCGGGCTGAGCCACCTGCTCTAGCCTAGGGACGTTCCCAGGTCTGTGCGCCAAATTACTCTAATTGAAAGGGTGGTCTCTTGAGAGACTCAGATCGCAAGTATCTGACTCTCTCCTGGCGACCCTAAAACAAAAGCAAGACGTGCTAGCGCAGTGCTGAGTGGACTAGGCAAGGGCCCTCACACAACACAACACTAGACACACAGGGACACAAACAAGAAAATGCCCCCAGACTCCCACAGGTATCCTAGTAAAGTCGTGCTGGTCCAGAGGACTCACACCAGCAGAATTTACTTAAAGGATCGCAAAAAGCCTCCCCTCCGGTCTAGCCCCTGCTAACCTGACACAAGAACACACTAGCAAGCATGAAATCACCAAATATGAGACAACAAAAAAGCTTCCTAGGTCTCATTAACAATTACGTCTCTGCATAAGGCCCAAAATCCTATCTAGTTATCTGAGAGCTCGTCGTTAATACAATAATAGATATAAGGTCTATCAAGGGGATGGGATAATTAAATAGATGGTGAAGTAGTGAAAGGAAGGTATACAAAGTAAGAGAGAAAGTTTCTAAGTGGGGTTGAGAGGGATAGATATCAAGGGGGTCCGAAGGGTACGACAGTGAGGGGAGCTCTGAGTCTTGAATCTATCTGGACCCCGCCCTAGGCATGCAGAATACATCCCAGGCTTGGCAACACTGAACACAGTTGCCGGGTCAAAATCCTCTACCCCGTGCGTGAGTCGAAACTAAGCCTAACGTTGCAATCAAATGCAGGTGGCAACGCTTCAGGCTCGTCCCAAGCTGGCAAGCGAAGCAACGTCCCAAGCCGGTCTCTCTCTCCCGCTCGTCTCCTCCCGCCTCACTAGACTTACATCTTATATATTATAATGAAACAATCAACAATCGAGAAAATATACTAAGATGCGTTGGTTAAGAATAAGGGCAGCTACAAGCTGTGAAACAACATAAGAATATCCCAGACATTAGTTACGTTGTCGTAGGATATATACTAAGGAAAAGCCGGCCGGCTGCCACCAGCCGGTTTCTAAACGGCTGGGCAGCCGACGCGCGCGCATGCCCGCACGTGGCTACTATGCAGAAGCGTCACATATCCCAATTCAGGTAAATCTATACTGCTATCACATGGAAGGAAATCATATTGATACAGTGTCAATGGATTCATATCATATTATAATTCACTTCTGTCACTGTACAATAGGCTACTGTAAAGTAAATTACAAGGCACTCCTCAAGACGAAATGAGTTAGGCTAAGCAGACTTCTCAAAAATATCAGAAGTGAACTTTATTAACTATCAAAGAAACACATTGATAAATAACTCCTATAAAGTATCAAAACTCCACATTTAAGCAGGCAATACTAAATACAGTGAATTTGATTGAGTATTAAAGAAACCATTTAACTCAAATGACTCATCAAATAGCGGGTGCTTAATTAAGCCAACAAAATATAAATGTCCCACTGGGATAATCAAAACAATATGCGAAATATAAATGTCCCACTGGGATATCGTCAAAACAATATGGGATATCTGTATGACAATATCAGCCCAGGTGGTTCTTAATGTTCAAATATAATATGTTACCGAAAATCATTAATCAAGCATTCTTTAAGTAAGCTATTTCACTGGAATGTTAAATCGTAAGGGGGGGAGGCCATTAACCACACAAATACCCCATATGAACATCCTAACTAATGCACACATATGAAATATATAACCCAGTTCATCAGAGATACAATATATAATTATATCTTTGATCAAAAGGTCAAACAACACACATAAATATAAATCAATAAAAGAAATCACTGCAAAAATGTATCTATTAAGAATAGTAAGGCTCCGTATCAACACACAGATACTCACACACACAATCGTGTCTGTAGTTCAAGAAGCCAGGAGCAGCCCTCCTCTGCTATCAGCTGTCACAACTCGTCTCTGTCTGAGGGACCGCGAACACACGCACACACACCTGCACCAACAGCAGTCGCCCTCTCTCTGCCACACCTAGCCCTCGTCTCCCCTTGTGGGTGCCGGCGAGGGGAGTTGTATACGGGCGGGGCCTTATGCTCACTGAGGGGCACTCCTCACATTCAAAATGTCCCCCGATGACAAAACACACTTATTGGTCTCATTTATACATTAGAGGGTGAATATTCCAATCACAAGACCCTCACTCGATAGCTAGATATTGCTTACATAATCTATTTCACAAGGCATTCTCGGATAATGCGAGGTATTCATATAAGCACAGAAAAAATCACTTCTCAAGTCTTGCAAACCCTCGACTTTATTATATAGTTCTAAAATCATATAATCTCATTTTGCCCATCAAAAAATTTCTTAAATACATCATGACACTTGTAAAATTACACTGATAGTAATCCTGGACACATTAATAGTCTATGGGCTAAGAAGATGATGCAATATTATGCAAGTACTCGTCACTCCGAGAACCGTTAGTTGGGTCCTCTATAGGGAGTCAATCCTCACTCCTTGTCTTTTACAGTAGTAGTGTCCCTATATAAATAATTAACTGTTTTTCAACATTTAAAAGCACATAGATGATATACTGCTCACACAAGTGATGTCCTGACGTCCTGGCGCTGGCCAAGGGCCGGTATACCTTACAATATATATGAAATAAAAAATAAAAAATATTAAAAATATATAAATAAAAGGGGTAGGCCCTATGTGTCAGAGTACATAGATTGATATATAGATAGTATGATGATACTATCTTCCTTTTATTTTAGTTATCAGCAGATGACATTATTCAGATTAGGAAGGAATTGTGAAGTCATCGAGTTAATTGAAAAATATTACTCCTTTGACTTCCAGACGGACTTCCAAAGCTGAATACATTGTCTAGTGCTTCCAAAATTAGGACAAAAAAGTAACCTCATATACTGAGAAGGTTATTATTATTATTATTATTATTATTATTTATATTATTATTAATATTACCTCATATACTGAAAAGGTTAAGTTATTCAGTTGCAACATCGGTAATATACAGGAAGAAATACACAAGATATCATAAATAATTGTTCACTACCTGGGGCTAAACAACAACTATATATAAAAACATACGTACATACACGGTGTAAGCAAGATTAGCCCATTAAGTACCAGGGACGTCCTTTTCTCAATATTCCGGCCACTATAAGGACGATTTTATTCAGCTTAGGAAGGACCTCTAGCAATAATAAGAGACTTCAAAACTATCTCGGCCGACGACTTTTAACTACCACCGATCCTTCCTAAGCTGTATAAATAGTCTTAAATATCTCGGCCAACCCTTTCAACAACCACAGATCCTTCCTAAGCTGAATCATATAGTCTAAATATAGCTAGAATACAATATAATCGCTGGTACTCAAAGGGTTAACACCACTGTACTTCTAAACATAATTTTGGGACTTTATGGTCCAGGTTCTAAGATAAACCCCATTACTGTCAGTGGTAATTAACCCCTTCTGTACCGGCGACGTCATTTTAACGTACAGGGGTTACTATTCGACGATATTATTTAGTTTAAAAAGGGCCACCATCAATTAACTGGCTTGGGACTATCTCACTTAGCCCTTTTTTTCTACCACAGATCCTTCTTAAACTGCACAACATATCGTCTAAATATAGCTAGAATAAAACTACAATGACGTCGCCTGTACTGAATTAAGGGGTTAATATAGATGTGTCGTATTTCTAGCCAATCAATACGATACGCTAATTGTTGTAATAGCAAGGAGACGTACTGGAATATGATTACAGGACTTCTCATTGTAATTAGAACAACTAGCATATATTCAATGGATTTTTGTATTATGATTTTTTTATTTTAAGTAGTTAAGCGATAAGGTCACGAGGAAAGAAACCTGTTTACCCTGACATACCTATTTTACTGTTAGCCGATCAGAACAGAGGCAAGGGGTGTGAGGAGATTGCCCAAACATCTCCACCGCCGAGAATCGAACTCGGTCCTCCCGGTTAGAAACCGAGTGCTCTACCAATGTCGCTACAGGCCATCCCTATATTCATTGGCTAGGAATGGCATAAAACTATAGTATTTACCACCAACAATGATTGGGGTTTTGTCAAGGAATACAGGCCTAAATGTTATGTGTGATCCAGATATTTACAATGAACTTAAGGTGAGGCTGATGGACTGTTGAGGTAAAGGGCAGATGGGTAGTTTTCTGGTCCCTTTTCTCCCTTGTCTTAAGCCCCATTTGTTTTGAGATTAGAAGACCTTCGGGCCATTAGTTTAGCGATTTTAACACCTTTCGCCCCATTCCGTTGTCAATTGTAAGACCTTTCGTGCCATTTAGGTGTCGATATTTTCCAGACGAGCGATAGCGAGCCTGAAATTTCAATTTCAAGAGGAACCGGCCTGGGCTGGGAAATTTTTATACCAAAAAATGTACAAATTTATCTAGGTTTAGGTCTAGGTTTTTTTTTCTAAACTTGATGGAGGTCTAGCAAGAAAATACGAAATCTAGGAATAAATTAATTGATAGAAAAAAAATAAAAATAAAAAAACGGTCCGTCTCCCTGTAAGACTGAATTACACTAGCACTTTTCCTCACAGATTGCATTTGCAACTCTAATCTAGGACTTTCTGAAATTTACTTTTTTAAGATTTCTATCGCAAATAATTATCTACATTCAGTCTAGTTGCTGAACCAGAACAAAACAAGTCCTAAAAATGTTGCCAGAAAAAAGTTGCGGATCAAAGAGTTGCCGAAAACTGCCCTCCTGTAAATCCAACTCAAGGGGAGTCGCACGAGAGATATTACCGTTATTTTATTACATAATTCCGATAAATTTAAATGCATTTTTCCACATACTGTATAAATATTGTTTAGTGTGTTGCCGTTTCGATAGTTTTAAATTTTAATGAGTTATTTATATTAATTTGAACAGAACTTTTGAGTTAGTTTTCAAGATTTATATGTTAATTATTATTTATAATTTATATTCGTTATTTAATAATGTTGATCCACGTAATGCTAGCAACATTGAGAGACTATTGTGTACCAGCATTGGCAACCAGACTGACTATAGATCACCATACGCATCAGAATTTGTATAAACGTGTTTATGAAAAAAATAAATTAAGGGAATAGGTGGTCATGTGACAGCGCCTTGACTCCGTAAGACTATATAAACCAAACCGGCAGCAGTATAAAACGACACTGATTAGTCTAGCAACTTGACAAAATCACACCTGATATTATGCGGCAAACATACAGTAATCTAAGCAATCATACAGCACAAACATTTACCGAACACCAACCAAGCACACCAGGGGGGAAAGGACTATCACACAATGGGTATACAAGGACTATCACACAATGGGAATAAAAGGACTATCACACAATGGCGGAAAGACTATTATACAATGGGTGAAAAAACTATCACACAATGGGAATAAAAAGGACTATCATACCATGGGGGAAAAGGACTATCACACCATGGGGAAAAGACTATTATACAATGGGGGAAAAAACTATCACAAAATAGGAATAAAAGGATTATCATACCATGGGGGAAAAGGACTATCACACCATGGGGAAACGGACTATTTTCCAATGGGGGAAAACACTATTACACAATGGGAAATAAAACGACTATCACACAATGGGGGAAAAGGACTATCACACAATGGGGGAAAGACTATAATACAATGGTGGAAAAGACTATCACACAATCGAATAAAAGGACTATAATACAATGGGATAACAGGACTATCATACCATGGGGAAATGACTATCACACAATGGGGAAAAAGTCTATCACTCAATGGGGGAAAAGACTATCACACAATGGGGGAAAATACTATCACACAATGGGGGAAAAAAACTATCACACAATGGGGGAAAAGGACTATTACACAATGGGAAAAAGACTATTACACAATGGGTGAAAAAGACTATCACACAATGGGTGAAGATGACTATCACACAATGGGTGAAACAGAAGAATATAACACAATGAGTCTGGGTCTCTGGGGTATTTATCCTGGAAGACCTAGATGTGCGTGATTTTGTGTTTTGTTTTGTGTTTCTGTTGTTTTGGGATGCCTATGTTCAGGCTCTGTCTCGAATCCCATCCCCCCCCCCCCCCCAAAAAAAAAGGTAAGTGCCACAGTTTGTACTGTCCAACACTAAACGTGGCGGCGTCAAAGTCTAAACTTTTAAAAGTATTAAACGTTGACCTTTAATGTTAACAGCAATAACAAGTAATAGAGGCCGAGGCATAAGGCACGTATTCCTGGACAAACCCCCATATTGTCTGTGGTCTCCCTCGATCTACGATTGGGTTACGTTCTTGAAAACCCGATCTTAAATTGAAA